>OX403616.1:22360130-22718130 GCA_948107695.1 Meliscaeva auricollis | reverse complement strand
GTGAAATTAACTGTTCACCAAACTCGCCTCGCAATTGCGCCATTGTTTCGCGTGCTGTGTGGCATGTGGCACCGTCTTGTTGAAACCACATATCATGCAAGTCAAGAACTTCCATTTCGGGCAAAATGTTCACCATTGACAGTAACGCTGCGATTCGCATCATCATTGAAGAAATATGGCCCAATAATGCCGCCGGCCCATAAACCGCACCAAACAGTGGCTTTTTCGGGATGCATTGGTAGCTGTTGCAATGCCTCTGGCTGATCTTCACTCCAAATGCGGCAATTTTGCTTATTTACGTACCCATTCAACCAAAAATGAGCCTCATCGCTGAACACAATTTTTCGATAAAAAAGCGGATCCTCAGCCAGCTTTCCAAGAGCCCATTCACCTAAAATTCGGCGTTGTGGTAGGTCGGCTGGCTTTAGTTCTTGCACCAGCTGTATCTTAAAAGGCTTTACGCCCAAATCCTTCCGCAAAATTTTCCACGTAGTGCTGTAACAAAGGCCTAACTGCTGGGAACGGCGCCGAATCGACATTTCGCGGTCTTCTGTCACACTAGCTGATACGGCCGCAATATTTTCTTCACTACGCACAGTACGTAAACGTGTTGGTGGTTTAATGCCCAACAAAGTAAATTTGGTGCGAAATTTGGTCACAATCTTCCGAATAGACTGCTCAGAAGGTCGAGAATGCCGACCATAAAATGGAAGCAGCGCGCGATGAACATTTCGAACCGAGCACGAATTTTGATAGTAAAATTCAATAATTTGCAAGCGCTGTTCATTTGTAAGACGATCCATGGTTAAATTGCAAACCAAACTGAAGCTGTTTGACAGTGACACAAGGTACTAAACACACGTCAGCTGTCAAAACCAGTGTTGCCAAAACCAAACCAGCTAAAAAATCACCCGTTAGTATTCGTATCAAAAAATACACATCAAAATTATCGATTTTATTGTTAATAATATGAACGTAACTTTTTTGTTGTTCGTTTTCAAAAAAAAAAAAAAAAAAAACAGAACTGTAAACTGTAAACTGTTAAATAATCAAGTAATCATTTCTTACAATAACAACTGATAAGTGATGTTTTCAACCGATTAATTGATCCCTTTAGTGAGTCAATACACTTCAATTATCAATATTTTATTATTTTGACTACTAAAAACAGGTACAGGTTTATTATTGAAAAATATATGAATGCCAGCGAGCACCTTTTCACCGTTATTTAGATTTTAAAATAAGTATAACTTAAATATCTTTTGTAATCAAAATTAGGAAGAAGTGATATTAATAACCCAAAAAGCAAATGCTTAAGTAAGCACCTGACCACTCTTGGCTTTCGATTTCGCCTGATTAGAAAAAAAACTAAAGGGTTCGCTTAGTTTTAAGTTATAAACTAAACTGAGGTAAAGTAAATCTATAACTATTACCCAAAAATCTCGATTATGCATTAAACACGATGCTCAAAGTTTACTCAAGCATACACTCTATAAAATTCTCGGCTTGAATTCCGAAACTAAAAAAAAGACATCTCGATTCGATTTTAATAGTGGGCTAAAAATTTTTCGCGGCAAGTTGTGCATTCTTCGAATACACAATTTTCGGAATATCCAGATATGACCAACAAAAAATTTGATGTTATTGTACTTCCAACTTCCAATAAATTATGCTATCACTCACACCCAAAATCAGCTGCGAGCTCTTAGACCGGTATTCCTTGAGTTAAGAGTACTCATAATCCTATTTCCGAAACAATATGGCTTTCACCCCCAACCATAATCTAGATTTTGAACGAAATCTACTAGATTTCCCATACATTTTCAGTTTTCAAAATTGTTTGTAATCTAAATAACGACAAAATCTCCTACAAAATTAAATAGATTTTGCTAGCGGAGACACATTTATAATACATTGTTCTCTGTTGTATAACAGTTATAGCATCTTTTAGCAGCGTGACAAAGAGAAATGTCAAACAAAGGGGCATATGCATGAAACTGAAGTAAATACTAGCAGTAAAAATGTTATGGTAAATAGTAATACTACTAGTAAAAGCTGAAATTTATAGAATTTACTTCATTCGGTATACATAAAAAAGGTGTGTACTAGTTAATAAAAACTGGTAGTAAAGACTGGATTCATCCAAGTAAACACTATTAATTCGTCTCAAAGTGGTAGTATATACTAAATATCTTTATTAAAAACTGTTGTTTTTCATTTTACTGTTAATTACCATTTTATAATTTTCTTCTTTTGCTACCAGTTTTTGGGTTTGCAATTCTGAAGAGTATTAAAGTAAGTCTTCGAAAGTAAGATAATGAAAAAAAATCGGAAGGTCCCACAACTTAAAAGTTTTTAAACTGATCCTGGCTATTAATACTTGTAAATCAGAAGAAAAGAAAGAAAATTCCGATAAAAGCTAATAAAGCTAAGAGAGCTCGATGAATACCGGTCTTAAAGTTGAGAGCACTGAATGCAAAAAACTCCTAAAACAGTCACTTAAGTTATGGGCGCTTGGTGAATGCCGACCTTAGGGCTAGTTTGTTCACAGCGGGTAAGTTTTTAGCATAATTTTCAGAGGTTCTACTTAAATGGAGCTAATCAGCCGAAATTGGTTGATTAGCTTAGTCTATAATCAACAACTCAAACTATGGATTCTCAGAAAAAATAGTTTAAATGGACATGCGACGATTTACAGGTGATGTATAGGTGTTTCATGTTGTTAAGGTGTGATTTGAAGGAACTACCAACCAAATCAAGGTGGAAATAAATTCTTTTCACGGCAGAACGTTTTAGATAATGTATTACAGTAAAATGGTGTTTCAATAATTAAACAAATAAGCTTTTACGGGAACATTCTACCTATCTTCCGAGGTAGACAATTACTAGACAATCTAATTATAAAAAAAACCTTTCTACCTACACAACTAGAACTGTATTGCTTCCGATTGATAAAATAAAATTAAAGAATGCATAGAATGATTTCAAATTCAAATATGTATTTTAGGTATACTCATAAAGCCTAAAAGGAATAACAAAAAAAAAAAATATTCTCAATTATAAAGAAAAAAAAACATAAAAAAATCTTCCCTTTTCCTCCACTGATCAGATCATCAAAGTTGTCGTCGTCGTTTTTGTCGCCGCCATCAATCCACATGTAGGTGAATGAATAATAAGAAAACAATCTAGGTCAGTAGCACCAATTGAAAATGTAAAATATAAAAAAAAACGTAAACAAATCATGAATAAAAGAACATGAAAAAAAAAACACATCGATAGATGTAAAATCGCATGGAAGAGGGTTAATGACCTAAAAACAAAATGTTTCTCACATACCCCTCGGTGTAAATAATAATAAAAAAAAATAAAGAGTTTAAGGAAATAAATAAAACGACTACACAACTATGCGGATAGCAAGAGCACGCTGAGGCATCATCTATATGTATGTTGGTAAAGCAGACATTTGGGAGCACACCAAACCACATCAACCAAACATACATACAATACGATGATGGACGAGAAAAAAGATCGTCGCGTCGTAGTCGTCGCCATCGTCGTCGTAGCCGACTATACCTATAAATAAATAGCTTGACTCGTCGACGAATAAGCAATATGTATGTACTTTATGGGTAGGTTTAGGTTGGTCTTTTCAAAAGCCCCTGCATTCTCTTCATGCTACCACCATTGTATTTTTATATCTTTTCTGCCGTTTCGACGGTTGCAAATACCCACATCTTTCTCCTTGTAATATACATTCCGTTACTGCTGCTGCCTGCTATTTTGCTATACAAACGTATATATCTACATCGAGAGTATCCTATAGATAGATGTAGGTATGTGCCAAGTAAATGTAGATACTGAACAAATGCCAGCCGATGAAAGCTTATATGGGTAGTTTTGTAGGTACTCAACTCAACCCTGTCTTCCATCTCCTCTCTCCCTCCCTCCGCTGACTTTTCCTCAAGTGTGGCACACACAGCGTTCTCGGTCGACTCATTTAACTATACACATTGGCTGACGCGACGACAACGACGCTACACGAATACGGCTATGACGACGACGACGACGTTCTAAAACACAAAATCCCTCTATTCATCACAAATGGGTCAATGTCAAGGCCGTTTTCGGTTTTCAGTTTACTGTTTAGTCATTTTTCGACATACCTACACATGCTGTGATTTTGTTCTTCCGAGTTTTATTATTGTTTGTTATTGCGAGTTTTTTTTTTGGAAATGAGAAAATGGTGCAAACTTTGGATACTTGAGAATATAATGCAGGGCTTTTCAAGTTTATCTTTCATATATTCACAACATTTTTATTGCAGGAATCATAATTCTAGAAAAAAGTATATGTTTTCTTGTTTGTAAGCAAACTTGTACCCAAATGCCAAACAATTATCCCGCCGACAAAATTTCGAGGGTTCCGACACACAGTTCATAAAAAAAGTGTAAACCAAATAAACCTTTAATAATGGGCGCATTCATTAATCTAGTGACTACGTAGTGAACTCATTCTGATTGGCTAACAACTACTTGTCAGCCAATCAAAATCAGTTGACTACGTAGTCACTAGATTAATGAATGTGCCCAATGTTGCAAAACAAACCAAGAAAATGAGTGCATTGTGATTAAAGCCTTAAACAATTGTCAATAAAATTTTAATCAAACACACCTAACTTAGCAGCTGAATTTGTAAAACAAATTGACAGCTATAAAATCTGAAGCAAGGACAAAGACATACGTTGCAAGTATCATCTCTGCAAGCCAAACAAAAGAACAATGATGCCAAATACTGCTGCTTTTGGGAAAAGGCTTAGTTTGTTTGACGACAAATTAATAACCTGCGATTTGATTGCATTTCTGAGAACAGTTAACAATTTGAGTTGTATGTACCGATATCGTAAGCAATATTGAAAGAGATTTATTTAACTTAAAAAAAATGCAATGTCATTCAATCATTTTTTAGTTTAAATTTATTTTCATAGGCAATTTATTTTCATTACTCAACAAATTTGGGGAGTTAATTGGATCAAATGAAGAACATATTTCTAACTAAAGCATGTCCAAAATTTATTGGAATGAAGTGATATACTAAATTTTCCGATTCCAGTGAAATCGGAGAATTTTCAACTCCGACGGATACCTAGATATGACCAAATATAATTTGAAGAAAAAAACTTGCCATAAAATCGCTGCTTTATCAATTTTTTTTTCAAAGGAATTCGAAATAAACTTCTTGATCCAGGATTCCACTTTTACGAGTAATGATATAAGCCTACATGCTTTGACATTTGTATCAGAGTACATCTTCTTTTTTCTGATTTTGTTGTCCTTCTATATACATTACACTTCACTTGGCAATCATATCACTATCACCATCGTCGTTTGTTTTGAATAACCAACATTGAAAGGAGAAATACAAGAGTACACAAAGGGAATTCAGATTGTACACATGTACATATGTATAGAGGAATTCATTCAATGGGATGAATCAACTCTTTGTTCCATATTATAGGCTCCTGCTTGTAATCTAAAAGTGTGTCTCTGGGTATTCGTTATCCGTGATGCTATAATAGCCAATACCTATCCAAATATATTGGTCTATGACGGCAGATGTTGGCTCTAAGTGAAACCACTCTTTCGGCTGGACCAAGTGGGTTTAATAAATATAACCAACCAACAATACTGATGGAATGTATAGTACTCTTGGTGCATGGCATTATTATACTATCACAGTTATAACAAGCCTCCTACGACGACGACGACGATTACAGAAATAACTATGCGACTATGTATGGCATGACGAAGATGGAGTCACAGAACTATACGTACGTTTGAACAAAAAAAAAAACAAAAAAGAAGAATGAGAGATGCAGCAGAACATTGCTCTAATTTTAGCAGGCACATTTATTATGTTTTCCAAACCCAGACACTGCATAGTCGTTGCTCCTGCTGCATCTACTTATTCGTACAGCAACCTGTTTGTTTTGTTCCGTTGCCAATTGGCAGCATAGCAAAGGAGGGAATGCAGAGCATGGAGTAAAATTGGTAAATGGAACAAATATCATGTGCAAGGCAGTCGCTATAGCCGCCACCACTGTCACCGACACACCACTGGCTGTTCGTTGGGTGGACTCTCGATTGTCTAGGTTGGTTGATATGATTTCACTCACTATCACACCACACCGACCGTTCGGTCGGACTTCGAGTCGCCCGCTTGTTTAGAATCCTGTTTCCAATGCGATTTTCAAATGAAAGGAAAATCAAATTCTACTCCCCCTCCTCCACCCGGTATCAGCCAGCCTGCCAGCTCCAAAGTCATCGTCGTCATCCTTATCATCAACAACAACATAGAACATCTATTGAACGACACGACGGCCACTAGCTGTATAGAGGTATCAAACCAAAGACTCAAACAAGACATCTGTAGGTATAGGCCGTTGTTGCTGCGAAAGGATGCCAAGTAACAGCCCAGTAGCACCATCCATGGATGTCGAAATTTGATGCTGTTCAATTTTCAGTTTGTTTTGCTATCGGACTTCGTTTTTGTTGCAGCTGGCTGCTTTATTTTGCACGTTCATCAAGAATGAATGATGTCCGGTTGGTGTCCGTGGCTGGCATACGACGACGACGCATAAAATTTGTTTCCCCAAGAACCCAAAAGCAGAGTAACAAACATAAATGAATGAATCAATGAATGAATAGTATTTTAAGTTTTACTTTCATTTCTTTGTTGTTGTTGTTGTTTGGCGAAATTTGTTGCTCTCTTTGGAATAAATACAAAAAAAGTATGTTTCTGTTCCGCATAACGAAGATATACGGCGGCACACTCTTCGATCTACAGCAATTGAATACGAAACCGATATAAAACACGTGCGTCAGAGGAAATGAAGCTGTACCAAGCATTTCTTTTCAAATACACATCAGGGGATATTGGTTAACAAAGAAACAGATGAAGATAATGATGCAAAATATACAAAAGCAGTTTTGATATCTGCACAAATCTATCATTGGGTATCAAATTTTAGAGTGGTGGAGACGACTCCTAAGTATGGTGAATTATGTAAACAGGTTTATGAGAGCTCGGTGAATACCGGCCTTAGTATCTCTTTCGGTCACCTTCATTGTTTTCAGTGCCTTATCTAAGCAAATAGCGTAACCTGTCAAGATACCTAATAGAACTGGCCAAAACTGGATCTGCAAAGCTCTAACCTGGTGAACGCTTATACTTAAGTTCAGCTGAACCTTAAACTGAGTGTACATTTTTGGTTTAACTAGTCGGGTTTCGGGAATGTAGTAAATAAAGTTAGCCGTGTTTTTTTGGTTGTTCGGTAAGCAGCGCAGTTAAACTTTCGATTGAAAACAAAAACAATACGAATACTCCTCAAAAATAGGTCAGTAGAAGGAAAGATGGCGATGCTGGCTACAGAACTTTGAAATATTGAAATAAAGAGGGCACAGAGTCGTATTGAAGAAATATTTTTTTTTGTTTGAGTGAGAAGAATGCGTTCGTTGATTTATTTTTTAACAAAACACATTTTGACTAAAAAAACGAAAATAACGAGAATTACTTTAAATTTGATTTAATTATGAAGTTAATTAATATCTTTACCAAAGCGCAGAATAAAAATAAAAAAATATTTGCTTATTCAAATTCTATTTAAAAAAGAAAGAAGTGCAAATTGAGAACACTTCATGTTGCAAATCGAAAATGCCATTCAATAAAGTTTGCGAACACACCCCCCTCAACTGGTTTTGTTTCGTCATTAATTGCACCAGGAAACATCAACATGGTACCAACATTCAAACATTGTTCAAACGAATAAAACCGTTTTATTTGTATTCGATTGCTGTGCGTTTTACCCATCTACCAATAAAACACAGCTGTTAATGTAGTTTTTTTTGGTTTAGGCTTAGCTTTAAACGTCATCTGACTGTCATCTGTCTCACAACTTTAATTAAATTTACAAATTTGCGATTTTCATTTTTTTTATGTCAAGTACATTGTGTAGCATACGTAACAAATAAGGCCATGTATAAAACGTATAAACTGTGTAGTAAATCTCATTTGATTTGATTACAGGAACTTCGATTTAATTCTTCCAAATCAAGAACGAATCTTCAAACAAACAATAATAACTAAACGAATCTATTTTTACAAATGAACGGTTAACATAGAACTACTTACAGCATTTTCGGTTTTGACTTCGTGAGTGATTTCGTAAGTGAAATTCGTAAGAATTTTCACCTAAATTCTGTTTCTTGTAGAGAGCGCTCTTAAGGGAGTAAATCATTTGCCCTTCCTGTGAATTTTAGCCCAGAGAATTTCTATCGGCAGAAATCTGAGTTCTGTCAAATAAAACAAATTATACAAAAACAAAATAAAGTAACTGTTGGTTTACAAACAGTTGTCAAATTCTAATTTGCGTGTAGTTTTTCTTCAGTTTCGGTAAGTGTTTTTTGTTTTCTTTTTATTTTATTTTTTTAAGTTTCTTCATTTTAGTTTTTTTTGAAGAAATCATCAAATCTTTATTGGTTTTTTTTTTTTCTTTTACATTTAAAAAGTCTCAGGAAATTTTGTTCAAAACGTTTGGTTACTCCTCAAATATCTTCAGATTGCAAATTTTAGCCCACAAAAGTACTCAAACAGATATACTATGTCACTCCGGTAACTGCCTTTTGCATTAGCAGCGTTCGTTTCAATAAACCAACGTCGTAAACTCAGTAAACGGGCTAAACGTGTGGGTGTGAAAATTTGTTTTTGGCCGTTTGACCACTTTGCCACATTTACAGAGTTCACACCGTTACATGAATACCCTTAATTTTACAATGAGCTGATAGGAGTGTTGGTTTCGAAATAGGTTTTCTCTTTAACCTATAATTACGCAAACTTATTTTATTGGTAATGAATTGTATAACGTATACGAATGTGAATGATCATGTCTACAGAATTAAAAATACTTTACTATATAGTAGTAGGTACACTGTTATAATATTATGTATGACGTGTGACATTCGCCTTATGGTGAATTTGTAATGAATTTTTCTTGGCAGTCTCACTTAAAATGTTTATTTTAGCCAATAGCAGCGATGATGTCATTGACAATAAATGATTAAAAAACATTTGCTGCTGCGTGTATTTCAATGCATTTATAAAAAAAACGGTATTTGTCGTAATATTCTAAGAAAAAATAAATTACCTTTGCAGAGACTGGAGTACTTTTATCGTTACTTACTTACTTACTTTAGCTTAGCCAAAGTAGTAATTGAAAACACAATGCCATGGGTTATGTGCAGATCCTACAGAAATACACGAGAAGCAATGTATGCAATAACTACTTAACTTCCCGTTTAGACTTTCACAAGCCGTTCGCGACAGCCCTTCCTAACAGAGAAAAGTAGCAAATCAACGGGCCATCCACCTGCTAATCCCAACAATTTCAAGATGGATACTGGTGTTTGTGCAGAGTTCTTTAAAGCTGAAACACAATCACGTTTTGCGAAAGATTTCGTCGCGTAACGAAGTCCTATCCCTAGACGGTGTTCACATTGGACTCAGTCCACCGACGTATTTTGACGTCTCTGTGCTCCATCTCACTCCCTCTGCATGCTGAGAATCTCTTTCAAGATTTTTCACATTTTTTTAACAATTTATGGATTTTTTTTTGTGACATTTGCTATTTTGATATTTGTTGTTTCCTATATTCGTCTATGGTAAGAGCGAGAAAAAATATAGAAGTTATGGAAATCCATGTGGTCACACAATTTTGTGTCTGAACACGACGGCGACGGGTTCTCAGGATAGTTACTCCTTTCTTGATTCTCAATTCCGCTCACGCAGCTTCGTTGATGCGCTTAGAGTACATGTTAAGTCGCAGTTTTTGTAGTTATTCAACTAAGCAGTAGGTTCTTTTATACAAGTACGAATATGTCTATTTCAAAACTGATAAAAATAACAATTTCGTTCTCATTTTTCATTCGTCTGTATCCCAACAAAACAATCCTATAGGATTATGGTAATATTTTTAAATGTTCAATTTTGCATTGTTAGGTATTCCATTTGATTTTTTTAATTAGCCAAAGACCAATCCTTTTACCCATACCTGCTCCTATTACTCATGTTGTTTGTACTCAATCAAAATTAGTGCAGTCACAAAATATAAATATACCCTACCCATACATAAAATGTATGTACCTACAAAAAGTAGATACATTTACATAATACATAGATCGAAAACATCCTTCATCTCTTGGACACGCATTTTCCATTGCGTTTGCATATATTATTTCGCAAATTAAAAACGAAAAATCCTCTTGCGTAATATTATGCCGAGGGAGAAACTTCAACGAAAAAAAATTAAATTTCAACCAAAAATTTTAAAAGCACATAGACGCACAAAAACGATACACACTGTGACTGACACCCAATCTGTTGGGTATTCCCGCCCGCATCATGTCATGAGTCCTCGTCGTCGTCATCCTAAACGGACGCACAATATTTGCCATGGATTAATTTAAATTCACTCATTATTTTAATGCGAAACTTTTGTACGTTGCAAACAGACGACAAGCATGTGTGTATGATGTGCACTGTGCAGTCCTGCCTGAATGCCACCAAACATTCAGTAGCAGCAGAACATCCGTGTTCTGCCCGTGTGTTGGGGGCAACAAAAAATTAATTAATTTGAACAATAAATTGTATTTTGCTCAACGTACATATTTTTTTAGTAAAAAAAAGCGCATACAAAAAAAGAGAAAGACCAACCCCAAAAAAGAAAATAAGACAACAAAAAAAAACAAACAGAAGGCAGAAGCGGCAGGGAACAGCGACGAAGAGAACTGCAATCAGCAATTGACTCCATGAACCTACAAATCATCAGGGGAATTCACCGGAATAAAACATGTATGCAGCAGTAGAAGGAGCAGCAGCAGCAGAAAAAGGACGACCCATAAAACTCCTCTTTATATCCTCCCGCGTTCGACCAGCTGGTATACTGTGTGTGGAACTGTAAACCGTTTTGGCCATGCTCAATTTTACGTAGGTACCTACGCCAGAAACGAAAATACAAGGATACAAAAACAGCATTTCCACTATTAATCGCTATGTGTAGTGTATATCTGCATAAAGCACCACAACCACCTCTAGTCGAATCGAAGCAACAGCACTGATGAGGATGCCAACGAACGACCGACGACGCGACGGACGACTAAAACTTATGTCGAAAGGGTGTTTGTGTATAGTAAATTGTTCGACTTTACTGGCCGCTCTATGTACGAGTATGACAAACATTTTACTTTTTTTTTGTTTTGCCACCTTGCCACCGGAAAGGACTCAGGTCTGAAGGTTTGAATCAACCACACCACCTACACGTCGTCGTTGTCCAGTCCAGCACTGACTGATATAGATTATAATCTCTGAAATGATATTTGCAGTGCAGTCAGCTTAAACAGTGGTATCATTATTTTTTTTTTTTTTGTTAAAAGTCCATACTTTTCGTTTGGTTTTACTCTATTGGGTTGCCAGAGTTACCAATTTTTTGGGTTCATAGAATATATCTCAGAGTATATTCCCTGACTGTATAATATGAGATTCAATTGGTTATGAAAGGCCCCAAAAATCAGACAAAATGGAATTTCTTATGAATTTTTAAAACGAATTTCACATTTTGTTAAGAATTCAAAAACGATTCGTAATTGGATGGTTCATGGTTTTCGGTTCTAGTTATCGTTTTTCAAAAGCAATATCATTGGGTTATTTGACTTGAAATTAAATAAATGTTTAAGCTTCAGGGCGGACAATGAACAATGTCAGATTTGACGACATTGCTTGATCCAAATGGGTCACAAACGTGTGAACTTTAAATTTTGTCCAACAATGTGCGTAAAACAAATCATTGTAAGAGAACATAGGGATTTTTACCAAAATGCCAAACTTAAAAGTGACAGCCAACACTTTGTCCCAATGACAGTTTTCAGATGTAAAAAGTAAAACTAGTTTTAGGTTTTCAATTAAAGTTTATAAGCGATATCTTTCTATTTTTTGGCTCCAAAATATAAACAAAAGCCTTTCACTCAAACGTCAATGTGCCAAAGTGTCAATTTAACGTTATAAAACTTTGAAATAAAGAATTTAGGTTTCCTTTTGGTCCAATTAAAGTTGGGGTATACAAGACACCGGGATGGCTTTAAGTCAAAATTAATAAATACATTGGAAAAAGTTCAAAGAAGGTGTTAACTTTATTGATAATGTTCGCAATTTTTCATTCATTTCCAGCACATTGCCTGACAATTGACAAATATAACAAAATAATCACACCTTTTATGTTTGTCAACCACAAATTGATGATTTATCAACTAATCTCACCTATCTCTATTGCGGTTGTCAATTTTTACAAGTTGATAAATGACAACAACAATGCTGTTGTTATTGTGGTATTTAGCACTGGAAAAAAATGTATGTTTACCTTTTAACCAATGTCAATACGCACCATTGTGTACATGTCATCTGCCGCCAATTAAGAGCTGTGCAGAATGCATCGTCGCTAAGCGACGTCGCTGACATATGTCAGATTAGTCGCGCGAAAAAGTTAAAAACATTTGAACTTATGGGCGGTTAACTCAGCGACGTCATTCTGTTACTGACGAGCGATGCATTCTGTTCAGCTCTTTAATTACAGGCCGCCTCCACAGGAGATAATTTCTTTGATGTCGGCGTTTCTTAACGTCAAATGTTTAGTGGAGGCACGTTATTTCATGTTATAATTCGATGTTAGCGAATAATTTCTTCGATTTTTTCTGAACATAGAAACCTAACACGGAAATTGACAGATGGGTTTTTTTTCTGAAAATTTCATTTATTTTCATGATTTACTATCTTCTCCTGAGCATAGTCATCTCTGATATTCGGACGGAAAAAGGAAAGGCAGATTTTTTATGTTAAAGTGATGGATTAATTTTATTGACATGTATTTATTAATTATTAAAAAAAAAAAAAATTCTAAAGAGCAATTAAGTAATCTTAGAAGAAAAAGTTCGACATTTGTATACATTTTTTTTTCTCTATGAAGTTTGACATTGTTAGGATCTCAATTTAAGCGCTACAGATTTTTATATTAGATGTGACACAACTGAGTTAAAATTATATTAAAAAGCTGCCGCACATTGTTCATTCTTCCACTTTTTATTCAAAGGCTTTTTTGTCAAAATTCCTGTCATCATCTTTTCTCATTTTCAGCATAAATCACAATGGTCAAAAAGTTTTATCTATTTAGTTAACACAATACCAAAATTAATTGATTGATAAATTTAAGCAACTATCAATTGGGTAAATGCCACATTTATGCAAAGTATACCGATTGATAAATTATACGAGTCAGTTTATATTGCTAAAAAGAAATCTATTGTACTGTATGTTGTCAAAAACAGAGAAGCGCTACCGAAATGCATATTATGCCCAGCATTTGTTAATAGTATATTTTTATTTTTAACATTAATTGTTTTCCTGTATGACAAAACTATTAATAATTTGTTGCTATCACTCACACCAAAAAAAATGATGTGGGCTCTGTATCTTCTACGGCCTTTAATATATAAAATAAAATTACTGAATTATTTATCAGATCATTTTTTTTTTTTTAGGATTTCAAATTGCTCTCCTGCAAAACTAAGTATTTGTGACTTAGTTTAGTTCTGAATTGTAGCGACGAATTGATGTACCTGTTAAGAGTTCGCTTTAGTTTTATACACATTTACATTTTGTATGCTTTAGTGCAATATTTTAAATTAGCTGTTTTACAATCTATTTCAACAAGTTTATTTATAAACTATAAAGATACAACTATAATGAAAAATTTCCAAATAATATATAATAATCCAAATAAAAATAGATACAAATTAAATTCTACTTTAAGTTTCAATAAAAAAGTTACAATGGCTGTTTAATAGTTTATTTTTTAAATAAATCACTTAATAATGCATAATTTCCAACTTTAAATACTTAACATTATAGGTAGAAAGAATATTAATGATCGATGGCGGGAGTAGTGTCTAAAATTGTGCAGCTTTGGATTTTAAGGAAAAGATAGAGCATAAAAACGAAATGGTTGTGTCAAGCTTTTAAAATTGAAACTTTACATTTTGTTGCATTTAGTTTTGCTTTCATTTTAAGCAGAAGCGCTTCGAACGAATCTTCTTCTTTTGATGGTGTCACCTGGTGAGGTACAACGTGCGATTGGTATATATTCATTCCAGCGTTATCTAAATCAGCATATGATGCTCTGCAAAATGCCCGCCGACCTCCGAAGCTTATGTCATACATATTTATAGTATCATCTTTTTGACCGCTATCAATAACTCTGAAAGCATCCTCAGACTTGACGAAGGTAACAAAACCATATTTCATTCCAGTATTCTTGTAATGAATTGTGATTTGTTTAATAGGACCATAGGATGCGAACTTTCTTCTAAGCATGTCTTTAGTTGTGTCTTGTTCAATCCGACCAACATATACTATTCGACGATCTTCAACAGCAGGGGCGGATACATTTCTTTCCACAACTCGCCTAGGTGGTGATTTAGATCGTGACCTTGATTTTCTCTTATAAATACGATCAAAGGATTTGCTTCTGCTAAAGTCTTCATTAGATGATATACCTCGTTCACGCAAAGGAGAAATGTATTGGTGGTTTGCCTTAGAATAATCTTCAGACTCGGAGTAAGAGGAACTTATCGAACTTCTATTGAGACGAGTGTACTTTGACATCGATCTCCTTTTCGATGAATTTACTTGAGATCGAGAGTTACAAATTTCTTCATCAGATGAACAAGAAATCTGGGGAGATCTATATCTTCGGCGAACTTTCGTTCCCCTGCCGGCAGACGAATTGAAACGATCGTTGGAAAATTGAGCTTGTAACAAAAATAGAGCAGGAAATTCTGGCAGCAAATCAGTCTGCATAGATTTAGAGACATTGCGATTTCGTATTCTATCTTTTCTTAAGTGCATTATGATCTTGTCCTCGCCATGCTCCGATGTTGCTGAGGAGTTTTGGTGGTTTTCTTCTTGTCGTAGCGGAGAACTTTTTTTCACTACAACATCCTGTATACTGACAATCAGCGAATTTTTCGATATTTTGACACTTTCATTAGAACGAACCTTCTGAATCGAGTTACTTATTTTGGCAAGCAATACATTGGATTCCAGGGAGCGCGACGAATTGATTGCAATATTTTGTTGAACACTACTGTATCCATTTGGTGGAATTGTTATATCTGTGTTGCACCCTACAGAAACGATTATTATCTCCTCATATTCCAAATTGTTTATGCCCGAGCCATCACTATTGCTTGTTTTATAAGAACCCGTGACTATTATATCTTTAAGTGGAAGAAGTTTAGTAACGCGCGCTACTTTAGACGATACAGTAGAATCGATGAGTTTGATTTGCTGAGCTTTTTTTAATTCTTGCAAACGCAACACTTTGTTCTTTGCCTCCGTAATAGGATCAATGAATGGCTTAGAAGACTGACTTTCTTTCAGACTTTTAACAATTGAAGTGACTTCTTCAGATTGCGTAGGCTTGTTTATCTGACTTTTAGTTGACAGATTTGTAGCAACTGGCATTGTAGTTTGTACTGAAACATCAGTTCTTACTTTTTTATGTTGAATTTGAGGGCTTTTACTAATAGAAGGTTGCAATGATAAATTTTCTCGACGTTTTTTATACTCTTCGAGGTTTAGTTTACGTTTCGTTGGAAACGTCTCTGATGTTTGAACACCATCAACGACTGAATTTTCTAGAATTTCTTTACGTTTATCTTGCATTTCATTGGTTTCAGTTTTTATATTAAAAAAATCATTATTATTATAAGATGTAAATGGTTTTTCGTCTACTTCCACTTCAAATTTTACAGGTGGTGTTAATTCTTCTTTTTTAAACATGTTTTCTGCTTTACTTTTACTTGATAGAATCGCTTTCTTTTGAATATAAGAATTCTCTGTTTTCTCTTCAACATTGTTATCTTTCAAATTGTTATTGTTGATTTGCTTCAACTTGTACTTTGATTGCGATTTTGGCATAGCTTTTACCGGACTGCGATACATATTTAGGTTTTTACCACGACCAATACCAAATTTTCGTTTGAGTAAAACAGATTGAAGCTTGTTTGGAACAATAGTGAAGTTTCGTGTGAAGTTAGGTTCTAGTGGTTTCGTCTCTATTTTTTCTGCACCGTAGTTGCAAGGACTCAAAGAAGAATCATTTTTTACGTTGTCACGTTTATTTTGTTTTCTTTCATCGCATAAAACAACAGCAATCTCATCATTTTCAACAGTTTCTACATCTACAATAACATCAGAATCTGAATCAGAATCAAAAGGAATTGTCGGCAAAACAGTTTTTTGCAATTTAATGCGATGATCAGCAGCATTAGTTACGAGTGATATAGCATGATTATCAAAAACTTGATCATCTTGTGTTATGAAGGCTGCTAAATCAAATGTACTGACGTCTAATTGCAATCCAAATGGATCTAAGTCGTTTGTTGTTTTTTTAAGCGCTCTGTCATCAGAGTGGAGAGCACAATCATCGAGTAGTTTTGAACTTAATTCCATTGAGTCACTATCATCATCGTAATCACTCGAGTGACTCTCATAGTCGCCTATTGATGAGCTATCTGTTCTACTTCGAAATGTAGATCTACTTAAGCTTCTTACATCATTAAATGCTACTGTACCACGTGATCCTTCCTCATCGTTGTTTTTGCTATCATCATCTGTGGATTCAAGAAAATCAAAATCATAATTAAGATTCGGATTAACTGATACAATTCCTATTGTTTCTTGACTTATGTTCTGTATTCCACCTTCATAGTTTTCGTACATTATCGAATTTGTATTAGCATTAGTTTGTTTACTCTCGCTAGTGTAATCTCCTTCATTCAAAATTGAACAGTTTAATAAATTGTTTGAACTTACATCTGTTGGTGCAATTGGCAATATTCCTTGCAATGTCTCTGTTAATTGAAGTCCCAAGGTTGCGCTATCATTTGACCAAAACTGTGTATCTGTATCATACTTGACGTAATTACCATCAAATGGGTCATCATGGAAAGCATTCAAAAGTGTCGAATCCATTTTTATTTATATTGTTGATAACTCAATTCCTATTAAGCTGACTTCGAAATCTATTTTAATTGTAATTGAATATATTTATCATTAACTTAAATTTGAATAACAAAAATTCACTAATTTTCACCTCACATGCCAGTATATATAACAAGACAACTAAAATTCGGAATACTACCAGAGTAACAATAAACAAACAAAGTTGACTGGATAATATGCAATGTTTAACCAAGTTATATTTCTTTTAAATCAAGCATACATTTTTTAATTTTTTTTTCTATTTATTTAATTAACAAACGAAGGTGTGTGGGATTTACTTAAATTCACATGGCCCACTGTTCCACGTGTTCCTCTTTTTAGAAAAAAAATACACCTCTGTCGCATAGTATTCTAAACGTCAAATCGACACTTTTGCCCACTGACGTCTTAGACGATGTTCACATTGAACTCTCTCAAACGATTTATTTGTCCACACTGTCGTGTTCTGACACAAAATTGTGTGAACACATGGGTTTTCATAACTTCTATATTTTTTCTCACTCTAACCTTAGACGAAGATAGGAAACAACAAATGTAAAAAAAAAATCCATATGGATTAAAACAACATAAAGCAATCCGGATACCCTAAGATGCTTGTGAACGCACCCAATGATATGCCTCATCAGATGTTATAACCATCTGAACTGATCTTTTGTGGCGGGCTAATTTTTGACATTTGCAATAGACATGTGTTTCCTTTTAATTGCGCTATTACCCCAGACGTCAGGCAAAAATAAAAAAAAAATTGATGGCAAAAACAAAAATGGCAGCTCTCTAGATAGAAGAAAGTTAGTAGCTTAAACATTGAAATTAAAGAATATTTAGTGCTAAATCTATGCTATCACCTAAAAATTAATACTATAATAAATTTAAACTGTTAACATAAAGAAAATATACACTTTTTTGCAAAAATACTGAATATGGTATGCGTTGTTTGTTTACATTCTTCGAACAAGATTTACCGTTTTCTTTTTTTTTCTATTTTTGTGTGAAAGAGAAGCGACAAAGACAAATGCGTAAAAAGCACAATTACGTCTGCATGCAAAATCGATTAGACGAGCTGGATTTTGAAGACAGAGATAACAAAACTCCACTGGGCGAGCGGGATCGAGTCGAATCAAACTCATTTGAACTCGAAATAGGTTTACAAAGCGGTTGAAGACTATTTCAAGGTCGCTTCGGACCTGCATATAAACGTGGTACATGTGACGATTTAGATAACAGAACAATAACAAAATTAAAAAAAATAGAAATTGTCATGGGATAAGCATTCAAAAGAAAACACGAAAAATGAGTAAGTAAAACAAGGTGATTCAAAAACAAAATATTGAATTGAAAATTATTCGAAGGTATCGAATTTCGAAATCAAAACTAAATGATATTTTGAAGACTAGTACATTTTCATCCTCTGAATATATTTATGTTTGTCTTAATTTGATGACGAAAACACCAAAGGTGCATTGCACTAGTATTTTTGTCGTTACACTTCCTATACATACATTTTATATGTAGATATGCATGTATAATTGTATGCATCAACGCTGATTCGTCGTGTACCTATCTCTCGTTTCCTTTTTTTTTGTATTCCTTTATACGGTCGATAAATTAAAATTTGTTAAAAATTAATTACCTGATGGGGTGATGGAGATGCCTGCGATGGCTGAGGCGATGGGCTTGGTGCAGCATGACCAGGACTATTGGGAGGCGGCCCACCGTGTTGTGGTTGATGTGGAGATGCTGGAGGATGCGGATGGCCACCAGGTCCAGGACTCGCAGCAGGCGACGATCCACCTGGCCAAGGTCGATTTGGTTCTGGATACTGCAATGTAAAAAAATAAAAAAAAAACAAGACAACAAATCAATGAAACGTTCTTTTTACTTTTTTGTTGTTTTTTTGTTAAAACCATGTTTTTGAAAATTTGATTGATGATGGGAGAACTGCGCGCGCAGTTTTTTTGTTTTTTTTTTATATTTTTTTTATCAACATTATTTATTTTCGAATACACGAATAGAACATAAATGTGTAATTAAAAATTGCGATTCGTTGGTGAAGGCAGCAGAGTAAAAACAAAAAAAAAAGAGAGCAAGAATGCATGTTTGTCATTTTTTTTAGCCTCCCCTATTATATCCCACACACATGGTCATTTTTACGCAATGCGGACATAGCATATACCTAAAATAATAAAATTACTAGGCGGCCATTTCGGAAAATATATAAAAACGGTTTTGTTGGTTTAAGGTTAGTTGAGGAGTTTGGGTTGGAGATTTTTTTTTTCATTTTTTTAATTTGAATTTTAATAGGCTGATTTTTTATTTGTTAGTTTTCCCAACAGACAGTCTCAAAGCAGCTAACACTGAATGACCAAACTGTGCATATATAGGTAGTACATATTAAATATCATACCAGCCTGTAAGGACATTATTTCTGCAACGCCAATTAAAGCTTAACAAAAATAAATTCATGACATAAATTCCGATTTGTATTAACTTTTCCATAAGTAAGAATTTTGTTTCCATTAGTCCTTAGTTGTAGGGTTCACGATACCAATTAAAACTTAACATAAAAATGTAGTTACACTGACAGTTTATGTTTATAATAATATCCGAACAAGATTTATGTAATTATTTGCTTTTCTGAACAATGTGTCGTCGGTTGATGGGTAAAATACAAGCACTTTTCTTATACAGGGTTAGTCAAATGAAGTGTTAGGTGAGAACATTTATGTTTCAAAATATTTTGCATTAATTTTATGCAAAATATGCGTTAAAAATATCATTCAGAACCTATTCATTGCCTAAACAATTGCTCCGAGATGATACACGCAACGAATCGTAATCGCGAGAATTTGAGTAATCGGTTGGCCAACAGAAAGCAATTTCCGGCACATGTGATGGTATGGGCGAGCAGTGGTTGCCGAGATGATCGCTCCTCAATCGTGTTCATAGAACCTGGTGTGAATGTCAATGCAATACATTATCGGGAAAACATATTGGAAGCTGGTTTAAGGGTCCAACCCATAGAATCCGTCACATGCGTTACGCCGAAGTTTAAAACAAACAGTTCAATAAAATACAAACGTTCTTATGAGAAAAGCACCCCATAAGATACGGATGGAACGAACTATCAACTTTTCCATCCAGCAGATTCGTTGAAAACATTTGTCAAAAGGAGCCCTTTCGTCTAAATGTATAATTATGTTATAGTATGGTTTTTAGTTGGGATTGTTGGCCCCATATGTGAGGAAGGCCGATTCCGGAGACGGTACAATCATGAGTTGTACGCAATCTACCTTGAAGCAGACATAGTGACAAAAATTAAGCTCGGTACACTCTGGTGGGGAGGGCACCTAGCTCGTATGAGCGAAGAGGAACCTGCTCGGAAAGTCTTTTGTGGTACATTCTATCGTAGACTGCAGCGTGGAAGACCATGCTTGCGCTGCGCTGGAGAGATGGCGTAGACCAGGACGCCCGAAGCCTTAGGGTACGCAACTGGATGGCGTCGGCTCGAGACCGGGATAGGTGGAGAGACTTGTTGAAAGAGGCCAGGACCGGACCCCGGTTGTCGAGCCGATGATAATGATGATGATAGTTTTTAGTATGCTGTCCGGTCTGAAAACGGCTCTATCAGCTCTTGTTTTTGAGATATTTTGATATGAATGTACACAATAAGATTGTTGCTTTATTTAATGTTACATTACATGGCCGAATTTTTTTTTTTTATAAAAACAAATCATAATGGAATCTAAAATACTTTTCTTTTTCTTTAAAATCGTAATTAGAATTGTATAAATCCCTTACTTCCTCTTTTGAAAATAATTTGGTTTCCCTGTCGATGTCTAGCAGATGATTGTTTATCCAATTAGCGAAAGACTGGCAACGGAAAGATAACTCTTTGAGATTATTATTATTTGAAAACATATGGTATAAGGGTACTACAATTAAAAATTGAAATTACTGTGGCGGAACATGCTTAGATCCTTTCATAACACTAATTTTCAAAATTATTTTTTGGCCAGCAAAATTAGAAAAATGATCCGATTTAGTTGAATTTTTGTGAGAACCTTTTATTTGAAGGCCCAGTACATACAATACATTTTTTTTTTTTATTCTGACGGTTAGTTTTTTTCTGAGAGGGGAAAAATAGCAGGAAAGGGGTTTTCTTGTTTCTGAATAATTATCACTTTTAAGAAAAAATGTGATATGCAGAGTTGTAATTCTACACAAAAATGGTCATGGGGATTTTTTTCCTAGAACCTATGGTTTCAAGGGTAGAAGATGATTTATGAGCATTCAACTGCCCCTTATGTTCGGACTTGACTGAAAACTCAGAGATAGGTTTCACAGTTACGTTATTTGAAAATATATGGTATAAGAGTACATGAGGAATAACAAACACAAAAGACACAACACAAAATTGGTAACATCTAGTGCAAAATGCATTTTTTGTTCGCCATCTTGAAAATTAAAAAAAAAAATGAAACATTGAAGAAAAAAAATGTTGGTGAAATATAAGCATGTGGCATTTGATTTAAGAGTAATTTTTAGCGTAGAATCCAAAGAAGTTAGACCCAACACAAACAAATGAGTTGGGAAAAAGTAACAGTCCTTTTCACGGTGTCACCTTGTTTAATCAGTACAACAGAAAACTTATCACCGAAAACCAATGATCTCTATAATACACTGGATAGTGTATTCCCTTACCATTTTCTTGGTTTAAATTGAAAACGTGACATTAAAGAAGAAAAGAGAATTGATTGATGATTTCTGATTTAAGATAATTCTGGGATTCATCAGACAACTGGATGTACAATGCAGTCTCCTGACCTGAATCGTGTGACTCGGTTTATAAAACTACGATCAATTTCACAACTGTGTGCAAACCACCATTCCAATTTGTTTACATTTTTTTGCTCACTGCTGTAGAGAAAAAAATGTCATTTTAACTCTATATTTTAGGGAAAATATAAGGAGCAGATTAGTTAACGGTTACGAAGATTATTTATATGAAATACCCCACAAATGTTGTAAACTTCATTAAAAAAAAAAGTCTCATCAACGTCAGAGGAGCTAAAATCACTCACACAAATACATAGGTCACAAGGAACCAAGACCTAGTGTCGTTTTGGTAAAAAAAAAAAAAATAGTTTGGGGAATTTTATTTGGACAAAATCATAGAGTAAAGAAAAAATTGCAGGGGAATAAAATATTTCCAGGGAAATAAAATATTTCCAGGGAAATAAAATTTACCCGGAAATTCTCGATAAGGTCTAATGTTTTTTTTTTTTTTTTTTTTTTCTTTATATGTTTAAACTATCTGGAGTTTTTAACTTATATAAACTAGCTGTGATAATAATATTATATTCCCCATGGGGCCATTTCAATATTATCAATTGTAACACAAATGAATGAAAACAAAATCAAAAGGATTCCTAAATTCCCTATTATTTATTTATATTTCTTGGTTAGTAGTCAACTTTTTAACGGAGATGTGTACATGTACCTACACATTGTTTATTTAAGATACTTTTGCCAATCTTATTTCTTTTGTGTCGAAATGAGTTTTATGGGTAAGAGATACACTCAATGTGTGTGGATTACCACAAATCTAAATCCACCTTATTGGCGGACGACAATGTATCCCAGCTAAAGTGTTATCTGTATATTATGTACATACTTAGCTTTTAAGTGCATTGTTCGATTTAATATTATGTTGCATTGGTAGGGTACATACATATCTAATCTATGTTATATAAATGTACATATATGTATATTTACTTAGTACTACCCACACTATATAATTATCTTAAGGAATACATTATTTTGCAGTACCTATATACAATAATAAGCATATATTACATTAAATATATGTATGTATGTATGTATGGATAAGAAGGCGCAATTATAATGTATCTATAATTACCTGATGCGTTGAATAGGCAGTCCTGTGATTTGGTCCTGTCGCTGGGCCTGGAGGTGTGGGATATCGCTGCGGGTATGGTGAATATTGAGATGTACCAGAGCCCTGCGCCGTTGTCTGGGGTGGTGGAGGAGGTGGTCCACCTGGCTGTTGTTGGGGTGAACTTGGATAGGAACCTGAATTTTGCCCATGCGTTGGGGGATAAGGTGATTGACCTCTGGAAGTGTTTGACTGGAAAAGAAGATAAAACAATAAAAATCAATTTCATATAAACATATAAGTATTCGAAAAACAATAATCATACAACATAAAAATTAAAACACATACATACATATATGCACATTTGAAAGGTTTGTTTTGTTCTAGTTAGGTGAGGTCAGTGTTTTGCTTTGTATACAATACATGTATGTATGTAAATATTAGCTTTCTTCGAAGAAGAAGATTACTCATTAAGTTCCTTAAATGTTTTGCGCTTAGTAATTACAACAATTACCTATTATGTTATGTGCATAAAGTAAGCACCGATTTTCTTTCTTTTTATTTTCAACTTTGTTGTCCTGAAATCAGAGTTGTAAACGACTGCAGTCAATTTGTAATGCAATCAATTCAGTTGCAGTTAATTGACTTTAATTTTAGCTGCAAGTTAGTACTGCTACTATGTAATTTAACTGCAAAATAAGCAGATAGCAGTAAGAACTAAAATACTAACTGTACAGTAAATGAAAGCAGTCAGTTGACTAAAAGCTAATTAACTGCAGTACTTTTTGACTGGTTTTGGTAAAAGTCAGTAGAAGGTTTTTTGTATGGTTTTATTTTTTTTGGTTGTTGTATTATTTTAACTTAAAGTTGCTTTCAGAGCTCTATATTCCTACAAGTTGCAGTAGGTTGCAGTACGCCTGACTAAAATTCAAAACACAACAGTACAAAAACTTTCTACTGACTAGAAGATTAACCCCAGTCAAAAAGTATTGCAGTTAATTAACTTTTAGTAAATTAACTGCTTTCATTAACTGTTCAGTCAGCATTTAAGTACTGACTTCTGACTGCAGTTTTACAGTCAAAATACTTTTGGGAGTTAAAAGACTTAAGAAATTATAATGTATTTAGTCTTTTTGGTAATTAACTGCAGTACCGAAAAGACTGCAGTTTTCACAACTCTGCCTGAAATATGCCCGACTTGTGATGGGAAGAGCTGCAATCATAGCCGTAGCTAGGATTGTGGTTTTATGGGGGGGGAGGGGGGGCGTTACGCTCAATCCGATAAATATTTTTTTAAGAAATCGATGCATTATACTTTGAAGAAATAACAACTTTCGTTGAATTTTAAAATACATCAATAATCTCGCATCAACCAATTAGACATTTTTTCAGGGAGAGCAATTTGAAATGTTTGTAAAAATTTGGAAGTGTAACATGTTTTTGAAAACTAAAGGAAAAAATTACCGTTTTTAGAAATTTATTTCGAAATGAAATATTTAACGTAAAATAGCGTTTAAGAACTTTAAAAATGAGCAATTGTAACCTATTGCTTAGCTTTATCTACTTGTTCCAAATAAGTGCTTTCATGACCAAAGCTGATTTTAACATATTAAGCAAAATTATGATCTCAGAATAACACTATAGAGCCGAATCATAAATGTTGTTCAAGTCGTTTCTAAGACAAACTGAATTTTATCCCATGCAAATCATATTGGATAAACCCCAGTCTAAAATAAACTGAAGCTTAAAAACGACTATGAATACGCTTTTATGAATTCAAAACGAAAAACAACTTAGCCAATCCTGTGTCTCCACGAGAGTAAAATGCTATCCAACTTGTTATTTGCAATCCAGTGTTTTTCTACTGGGCAAAATATGTCTTGTCTTTTAGTCCATAAGCCAAAAAGTCTTTGGTATAAATAAATATTCACCACTAAATTCAACATTTTGTGATGAAAAATTTTGATTCACACGAAAAATCCAGACTGTGAAATAGGATCTTAGATTGTTGGTCTCGATTGGATTTTATCTGATGACAGACCAATATTCCTGTAATGGGAAATGTTCAATGGAACCGGTTTTTATTTTCAGAACAAGTCTATTTAATTATAAGACGTCCTGAAACACAATGAAAACACGGTCTTCAGAAATGTTTCTGCTCGTGTACTGTTGTCATTGTCGGTGCGTTCGTTGGCGTTGAAAACTTGTAAGCATAAGCATGATAATTGAAATTTGTAAACGCCAAAAAAAAAAAATTTAAGTGCGATTAGCTCACAAAGAACCATGGCCTAGCAATTGACACTCCCACTGGAAAGGAATGTAGATGAGCTATAATTTGCTGCGTAGTCCAAACGGCGAAAACATCCAGATCTGTTTTCTTAAGGCGGGTATTTATTCAAAATGTTTATAACAGTCCTGTTAATAATTTCTGAAGCGTCCACAATTTTCCAGGTGAAGATAGGCTGCCATTTTGAAAAAGAGGGCCATTTTCTTGGATTTGTCGTGTTAGGGTATATCTTGCAAACAAATAGTTCCAGAGAGATGTTGTTGTAAGTGATTGTAAGTGCTGGATCTTTTGTAACAATAAAACCTTTCTTTGAGTGAACTTATGTTCAACGAAGGGGGTTTTCTGTTAAATTCAAATGCATTCAAACGCATCACACTTTCACTCCCTGAGTGCCAACTCATTTAAACTACTTTTTATATCTCAAATCATGCCAATTCAATCTAAAACAATCGGGACCGTCTAAATTTAACTTTTCTCGTTACTAAAAATAACGAATTTCCACGAGGGACATTTATGCCATGTCATTTCTAGGAAACCTAAATCGGGCTTTTTTGATGCTGCTGTAAATGCAGTTTTTCATCATTTTTAGGGAACGGGAGCTAGGCTTTTTCTTTAACACTTGCTCCACCGATCTTACTGTTTCTGGTAGATCTAACTTACGCTTTATCTCACCAGCATTCAGCTTATTTCGTCTCGCTTAGTGTGAAATGGAATTTTCGTTATAGGAGGTAAGAATGCTTCGACGCACAGTGTGCCAACTATTTAAAAGTCGTTGCAATGAAAGAGCCATTACACTTGAAGTAATCCATTTTATATATAAATTTTGAATACCAAAACTAAAAAGTTTAAAAAAAGAAAAAAGAAGTATACTATCTGTGGCCCTATGCCTCTTAAGGGGATCACAACGGACTTTTTAAGGTCTGAGGCAATAACAAATCATTGCGTCCAGAGGAGAAAATTCAAGTTATATAGGTACAGTAGCGAGCAGTAGCAAAATTGGTATAAAGGATTTTTTTAATTCTTCACAAACACGTCAACAAGTTGCTTCAGTTATTCAAGTAAGCACCCAGATGACTGCTCATTTTGTGTAGGGATATTTCAGAAACCATATGAATCCACATTTGGGGTCCAATGGCCCTGAAAGCAGTTGATCATGACTCAGAAGACACTAGACGACTGGTAAGAAACTTTTTAAAACAGGATAATCTTCATTTTTTGGGGTGGCTAATGCAATCTTCTGACCAGCTTAGTGTATAAAGTGAATAGGAGTTTGTACACCGGGAGATTTGTAAGATGAAATTTTTAAATTACTAAGCTGACAAAAAAAAAGGGAAATAATATCACCAAATTTCTCCAAATTACTTTGTGTCTTTAAGTGGCTCGAAACATAAATATGTTTAAATACAATATTTTGTTCAATGAAATTAAATTATCCGTTAATTTTTAAAGTTTTTCACATGTTTGCATTTTTTTTTGCTCTAATTTTAATATTATTAATTTTTTTGAGCAGTATACGGTGAAGATGTAGCATAAAAGAGGTTTAAAATTTTCGAAGAGCCAGTAAATTACAAACGATTTAGCAAATTGCATATTAGTAATATGGTCCAATATCTTTAAACTTATTTTGCAAAATTTACACGTATTTTATTGTTAAGAATGACAAATCACATGTTTTATGAAATGCTCTTATGAGTAACGGTTCCTTATTTTTCCTATTTTATGGAGAATTCATTTGCCAAGGTTTTCTGTTAACATAAGTTAGCAACAAAGTCTCCACGTAAAATTAAAAGGTTTGAAAGTAATTAGCACAAAATTTTAAACGATTTAGTAAAATGACATGACAAGCTCTTCCCTCGAGCAGTGGAACAAATGGATTCCAGTAATATGCGATGTTTCTATAGTTTATGTTTGTATGAAGGTGTTGTATTACTTCAAAAGCAGCAACAAGCTAAATAAAATAATAAAATAAAGTGTACATTGTCACTTTGACAGCTGAATTTCTGACATTTCTGACATTTCCTACATTTAGGTTTATTTCTTTTATTATTCTTGCGAACTGTCATTGTTCAGACGTGTTCAGATGTGCTTTTATAAATAAAAGGAAGTTAGTATTTTACTAGTTAGTAAAACGACAAAAATGGATTACAATTTTCGAAGAGCTAGTAGATAATGTCTGTCAAGTTAGCACTACCACTTTCAAATTTCAAAAAAGTAATGATGCAATTAATTGTCGTGAATTTGTCGTAAATTTGTCGTGAAAAAAAAAAATTTGTCGCGCCTCGTTTTTTAAAACTAACCCCTGGTAGTGCTAACTTGACGGTCAAGTTAGCACTACCACCCCTGGAAAAGTGTTAAAACGATGATAAATACAAAAACTAGGTATGCAATTAATTGTCGTGAATTTGTCGCTGAAAAGTGGCATACTCAAAAAAATTCTAAAATTTTTTTTTTTAAAAATAACCCCTGGTAGTGCTAACTTGACACACAGGTTAGCACTACCACCCCTCGAAAACTGTTGAAACAAGCTTAAATTTGAAAAAAAAGAACGTCATTAATTGTCGTGATTTTGTCGTAGATAGATGGCGCTATCAAAAATTTTGTCCCGCCCATATTTTGGAAAATACGCCCCCTAAACTGAATAATCTAAAATTAACACTACCAAACGTACAATTCTGCTTTAAATTACCAATTTCCTATAAATTTTGCTATAATCGATTGGTCCTACATAATTTATAGCACGCTATGCTATAACAAAAATTTGTCGCGCCTTTATTTAAGAAATAACCCCCATATAGGTGCATTTAAGAAACCTAGCACTACCATATGAAATTTTTTTGTTTGTTTCGTTTTTTGCTATAAATTTGCTATAAACAATTGTCGCTCGACGTCTAGAACAAAGTTGCATCATAAAATAATTTGTCGCGCCCTTACTTTAGAAACAACGCCCCCTCAACTGAATTACCTTAAAAAAACACCATCAAACATTATCATACCTAAAAATTTTCTTCTAATTGCGTTTTTGCTATAAATTTTGCCATAACTAATTGTCACTAAATGACTTTTAGCAATTTAGTCCGAAAAAAAATTTGTCGCGCCTTTATTTTAGAAATAACCCTCATATAGGTGCATTTAAAAAACCTAGCACTACCATATGAAATTTTTTTGTTTGTTTCGTTTTTTGCTATAAATTTGCTATAAACAATTGTCGCTCGACGTCTAAAACAAAGTTGCATCATAAAATAATTTGTCGCGCCCTTACTTTAGAAACAACGCCCCCTCAACTGAATTACCATAAAAAAACACCATCAAACACTATCATATCGAAAAATTTTCTTCTAATTGCGTTTTTGCTATAAATTTTGCCATAACTAATTGTCACTAAATGACTTTTAGCAATTTAGGCCGAAAAAAAATTTGTCGCGCCTTTATTTTAGAAATAACCCCCATATAGGTGCATTTAAGAAACCTAGCACTACCATATGAAATTTTTTTGTTTGTTTCGTTTTTTGCTATAAATTTGCTATAAACAATTGTCGCTCGACGTCTAGAACAAAGTTGCATCATAAAATAATTTGTCGCGCCCTTACTTTAGAAACAACGTCCCCTCAACTGAATTAGCAAAAACGCAATTAGAAGAAAATTTTTAGGTATGATAATGTTTGATGGTGTTTTTTTAAGGTAATTCAGTTGAGGGGGCGTTGTTTCTAAAGTAAGGGCGCGACAAATTATTTTATGATGCAACTTTGTTCTAGACGTCGAGCGACAATTGTTTATAGCAAATTTATAGCAAAAAACCAAACAAACAAAAAAATTTCATATGGTAGTGCTAGGTTTCTTAAATGCACCTATATGGGGGTTATTTCTAAAATAAAGGCGCGACAAATTTTTTTTCGGCCTAAATTGCTAAAAGTCATTTAGTGACAATTAGTTATGGCAAAATTTATAGCAAAAACGCAATTAGAAGAAAATTTTTCGATATGATAGTGTTTGATGGTGTTTTTTTATGGTAATTCAGTTGAGGGGGCGTTGTTTCTAAAGTAAGGGCGCGACAAATTATTTTATGATGCAACTTTGTTCTAGACGTCGAGCGACAATTGTTTATAGCAAATTTATAGCAAAAAACGAAACAAACAAAAAAATTTCATATGGTAGTGCTAGGTTTCTTAAATGCACCTATATGGGGGTTATTTCTAAAATAAAGGCGCGACAAATTTTTTTTCGGCCTAAATTGCTAAAAGTCATTTAGTGACAATTAGTTATGGCAAAATTTATAGCAAAAACGCAATTAGAAGAAAATTTTTCGATATGATAGTGTTTGATGGTGTTTTTTTATGGTAATTCAGTTGAGGGGGCGTTGTTTCTAAAGTAAGGGCGCGACAAATTATTTTATGATGCAACTTTGTTTTAGACGTCGAGCGACAATTGTTTATAGCAAATTTATAGCAAAAAACGAAACAAACAAAAAAATTTCATATGGTAGTGCTAGGTTTTTTAAATGCACCTATATGAGGGTTATTTCTAAAATAAAGGCGCGACAAATTTTTTTTCGGACTAAATTGCTAAAAGTCATTTAGTGACAATTAGTTATGGCAAAATTTATAGCAAAAACGCAATTAGAAGAAAATTTTTAGGTATGATAATGTTTGATGGTGTTTTTTTAAGGTAATTCAGTTGAGGGGGCGTTGTTTCTAAAGTAAGGGCGCGACAAATTATTTTATGATGCAACTTTGTTCTAGACGTCGAGCGACAATTGTTTATAGCAAATTTATAGCAAAAAACGAAACAAACAAAAAAATTTCATATGGTAGTGCTAGGTTTCTTAAATGCACCTATATGGGGGTTATTTCTAAAATAAAGGCGCGACAAATTTTTTTTCGGCCTAAATTGCTAAAAGTCATTTAGTGACAATTAGTTATGGCAAAATTTATAGCAAAAACGCAATTAGAAGAAAATTTTTCGATATGATAGTGTTTGATGGTGTTTTTTTATGGTAATTCAGTTGAGGGGGCGTTGTTTCTAAAGTAAGGGCGCGACAAATTATTTTATGATGCAACTTTGTTCTAGACGTCAAGCGACAATTGTTTATAGCAAAATTATAGCAAAAAACGAAACAAACAAAAAAATTTCATATGGTAGTGCTAGGTTTCTTAAATACACCTATATGAGGGTTATTTCTAAAATAAAGGCGCGACAAATTTTTTTTCGGCCTAAATTGCTAAAAGTCATTTAGTGACAATTAGTTATGGCAAAATTTATAGCAAAAACGCAATTAGAAGAAAATTTTTCGATATGATAGTGTTTGATGGTGTTTTTTAATGGTAATTCAGTTGAGGGGGCGTTGTTTCTAAAGTAAGGGCGCGACAAATTATTTTATGATGCAACTTTGTTCTAGACGTCGAGCGACAATTGTTTATAGCAAATTTATAGCAAAAAACGAAACAAACAAAAAAATTTCATATGGTAGTGCTAGGTTTCTTAAATGCACCTATATGGGGGTTATTTCTAAAATAAAGGCGCGACAAATTTTTTTTCGGCCTAAATTGCTAAAAGTCATTTAGTGACAATTAGTTATGGCAAAATTTATAGCAAAAACGCAATTAGAAGAAAATTTTTCGATATGATAATGTTTTTTTAAGGTAATTCAGTTGAGGGGGCGTTGTTTCTAAAGTAAGGGCGCGACAAATTATTTTATGATGCAACTTTGTTTTAGACGTCGAGCGACAATTGTTTATAGCAAATTTATAGCAAAAAACGAAACAAACAAAAAAATTTCATATGGTAGTGCTAGGTTTTTTAAATGCACCTATATGAGGGTTATTTCTAAAATAAAGGCGCGACAAATTTTTTTTCGGCCTAAATTGCTAAAAGTCATTTAGTGACAATTAGTTATGGCAAAATTTATAGCAAAAACGCAATTAGAAGAAAATTTTTCGATATGATAGTGTTTGATGGTGTTTTTTTATGGTAATTCAGTTGAGGGGGCGTTGTTTCTAAAGTAAGGGCGCGACAAATTATTTTATGATGCAACTTTGTTCTAGACGTCAAGCGACAATTGTTTATAGCAAAATTATAGCAAAAAACGAAACAAACAAAAAAATTTCATATGGTAGTGCTAGGTTTCTTAAATGCACCTATATGAGGGTTATTTCTAAAATAAAGGCGCGACAAATTTTTTTTTGGCCTAAATTGCTAAAAGTCATTTAGTGACAATTAGTTATGGCAAAATTTATAGCAAAAACGCAATTAGAAGAAAATTTTTCGATATGATAGTGTTTGATGGTGTTTTTTTATGGTAATTCAGTTGAGGGGGCGTTGTTTCTAAAGTAAGGGCGCGACAAATTATTTTATGATGCAACTTTGTTTTAGACGTCGAGCGACAATTGTTTATAGCAAATTTATAGCAAAAAACGAAACAAACAAAAAAATTTCATATGGTAGTGCTAGGTTTCTTAAATGCACCTATATGGGGGTTATTTCTTAAATAAAGGCGCGACAAATTTTTGTTATAGCATAGCGTGCTATAAATTATGTAGGACCAATCGATTATAGCAAAATTTATAGGAAATTGGTAATTTAAAGCAGAATTGTACGTTTGGTAGTGTTAATTTTAGATTATTCAGTTTAGGGGGCGTATTTTCCAAAATATGGGCGGGACAAAATTTTTGATAGCGCCATCTATCTACGACAAAATCACGACAATTAATGACGTTCTTTTTTTTCAAATTTAAGCTTGTTTCAACAGTTTTCGAGGGGTGGTAGTGCTAACTTGTGTGTCAAGTTAGCACTACCAGGGGTTATTTTAAAAAAAAAAAAATTTAGAATTTTTTTGAGTATGCCACTTTTCAGCGACAAATTCACGACAATTAATTGCATACCTAGTTTTTGTATTTATCATCGTTTTAACACTTTTCCAGGGGTGGTAGTGCTAACTTGACCGTCAAGTTAGCACTACCAGGGGTTAGTTTTAAAAAACGAGGCGCGACAAATTTTTTTTTTTCACGACAAATTTACGACAAATTCACGACAATTAATTGCATCATTACTTTTTTGAAATTTGAAAGTGGTAGTGCTAACTTGACAGACATTAGTAGATAGCTATTTACAGATTAGAGTAACTAGTAAAATGCTTAGCGTTTTACAATGGTTAGGTTTAGGTTAGGTTTAGGTGGCTGTCAGGAAAACTACTGACACACCTAGGCCAATAATAGGCCCATTGTGATACCACATAAAAAAAGAAGTAAAGGAAGTTCCTTTAATTAAACCAGTTGGAGCTTTTAATAAACCGATGGAGACTGTGAATGTCAGTCTTAGCGTTTTACAATAGGTTGTTTAAAATTTTGCCCCACTGTCTTCATACTTATTTCGACTACTGTATCTATTTTCAATCATTTCATTCAATCAATGAACTAGAAAAAATGGATTGTGATCTCTTTTTGTAAGTTATTAACTCTCAGAGGGGTTTCATTTTTGTCCCTAATTGACTTACTTGCTAGATTTAGAAAATAAGCAGACATGAAGAGAAATCTTGGAGATAAAATAAAAACAATAACAACGATCGAAATTTTTTTTATCAAAAAGAAAAAAAATACATTTGCAAAACATTTGCACCCCTTGTCATCCTACAAAGTATACTTCTACTTCATCCCCGAACTCAAAACTTCCAAAGTCTGTCTTGTTTCCTCGTATAATTTTTCTTCTTTTCCTTTTTTTATTGTTTTTTTTTTTTTTTTTTTATTTTGTGTTTCATGATCCCTTTTATAATGTTCTGAATCCGAACCACCACCGGCATTACGAGCAAAAAGTGTAAAGGACATACTACGACGACCGACGTCGACTAAGATGACTACCTACCGACGACCGAGGAACGGAGGGGATGATGCAAAATGAAAATCCTTTCATTAATACCGCTCTCTTAGATATAAATATATGACTTACATGTTCAAGAGAACGGTATCGCGAAGGGGGTAGTTTTGAGCATACAAAAACCTTTTTCGAAAAAAGAAGCAAAAAAACAAGCGCAGAAACGAAACGAACGTTCAACGATTCGTTTGTTACGTCAAAAGACCCCAAGAAGCTAGCTCTGTGAATGCCGGTTTCGAAGGTATAATGCCTGTCTTTGCTTTTGCATTTTGCTTCTTCTACTGTTGGTGCTGCTGCTGCTGCCATCCATTCTCATATAAAGCAGGGAATTTTTGTAGAAACAAAAAACAGTAAAAAAAAAAAGAAAACACGAGATCCGTAAGCGATGGTGATGAGGCTGATGACGATAGGCGGTGAGGGCTGTATGTAGGAGTTTTACAGAGGCGACGACGAAGGAAGCAAGAAGAAAAATAGTCCTCACTACTACTACACACAAAAACACCACCCTAAAATGGAATCTCCTCTCATCAACCTCAACTCTACGTCTCTGGTCTCCCCCTTCAACTGAAGATAAATACACAAACACACACACTCTCAGATAGAACACATCTATTTCATTTTCAGTTCATGGTTAGATAGCTCAGGCAACAAGGACTGGATGTGGAAAATCGATTAAAATATTTTCCAAGGGGTGGAGCAGTGTGTGTGTGTGTATATGTGTGAATCGGAATCTGAATAGAGTTGGTTCTGTTCGGTTTTTGTTCGTTCTCCTGCGTGTGTGTATATAGAACTTAAACAAAAATAAAAAAAAAAATAGGAAAAAAAAGAGAAAGATAGAAGAACGAAAAAGAGACAATTACAACGACTCTATGTAGTCAGCTAGAGTTAGCAGCAGCAGTAGCAGCAGCAGAGCCAGCCAGAGTCAGGGCAATCAAATGAAATCTCTGAAGGCGCAGATGATAGAGCCAACCGAACCAAACGAATACTCGAATAACAAAACATAAAATTTCCACATTTTTTGCACTTTTTTTATAGGGTTCCCATCAGTCTTCGTTTTTGGTCTTGTTCCGTCCGTTGCTCACTCGGTCCGTGTCATTCCATTCCTTTACCCTCCCTCGCCATTGTCACTTGATTTCATTTTTTTTTTTATGATTATTTTTCTCCCCTTCACCATGAGTAATATAATTTTAATTGTTTGCTGGAATACAAATTATGTCGTAGTTTTTGCTTTTGGCTTTTCCGTTCGTTCTCTTTCTGTTTTTTTTTTTAATTTTTTCATTTTTTCATTTTTTATTTATTTTTTTTTTTATTTTTTTCGAGAGAGAGAATCCAATCGATAGTCGACGAGCTGCTGATGATGATGCGCTCAAAATTATCGTTCATTTTTTTCTGGTCATCTAGATATTTATTTTGTACCTGTTTTTTTTTCTTTTTTGCACATTTGAAGCAAAATTATATAATTCAAAAGGCTGGGTTTTGTTGGACTTGGTATATTCCATAGAGGTATGTACTGGTTAAATAGGTGTATTGCACTCTAGTTAAATTAGGGTTTCGAAAGGGTTGGAGTAGAATAGAATACTTAATGGTGACTGGGTAGGTACTGGAATCACATTTCAGAATTTCTATTTACCTACAACCGTAAATCAATCAGTTTTTTGTTATAATTTGGTAGGAAGTCATTACTTTCCTTGCATGTGTTTTCAAACAAGAAACTAGTCAAACGAACTAACAGCGCGACTATCCATCGTCTTACCACAAAGAAACAAAGACTGCTTTAATACCTAGGCGTTTTTTTTTTAGCTCCGAGCAGGGCACTGAGCTGTCAAAAAAAAATGTGTTACTTTTTACCTCAGAGCTCCATCAGGGCTCACTCCATGAGCTCGGTAAAAAATTACCGAGCACATCGAGCCAAAAGCTGGAAGCGACTTATTTTATTAATATTTAGTTTCGTTTTGACCGGATGGCTTTTGCGATCACATTCAACCAACTTGTCGCCAAAACTCATTTTGATCAATAAAACTAACTAACTATTGCGATTGTCAATTATTATCGGTTGATAGTTGATAAAAATTGAAAATCGGTATCTTATTATACAATTGGTAAAACTTTTGGAAACTGAGAATGATGCTAACTGTTATTTATTGAAATAGAATTGATAAATATTAATGAAAAAATGTTCGACTTCTCATTTAATAAGCAATCGCAATAGGGGTGCAAAGAGAGAATCATAAAAAACGGATGAAATCGAATAAAATGAATATTATATGCATTAATAGGTTAATAATTTGTCCACACACGCAGAAATATGAAATTTGTCAAAATATTTAGAGTGGAGATGAAATTCTCGCAATTACGGTTGAAACTGCTCAAATACTCGGGAACACGATGATCTCAATTTTGATTACATTTTTATTGCTAATTGATTTAAAATTCCCGACACTCAAATATTTTTGTATGTTTTTTTTTTTTTTTTGCCTATCATACGATTTTGACAGAATTAATATTCAGCCGCAAGAAATTCTTTGGGCAAAAATAGTAGAAATTCGTTGTTTTGGCGAGTTCCCAAACAGACCTAATATATCGCTCTGTCAAACGTCAAACTCTTCACTTTGACGAAGTTTACACTTGTTTATCATTCAAAAGTATAGTATAGAAATTGTTTTTTAGTGTTTTATTATGAAAGAAAATGAATTAATCATTTTTTTTTTATAGTTGGCCACTGTTAGATAGTAATTTTATAAAAACAAAAATTATTAAAAATCCGATTTTATTTTCATTAAAACCTTGCAAAACTGTCGGTTTCGACAAAGTCGAACTGTCATTTTTGCCTTTGCCAGATTCGGCCACTTCCCTATATAATGTACATACCTTGGTTTTTCAATTGGGTAATATCTACGTTCCACATTGTGGAAAGAATTTCTCTATTTGAGATTAATAGGTGTTTTTTTTTTAAAGCTATCCGCAGTACAGTAGCATCTAACAAGTATTACACAAAGGCAAACAACATGGAACTGCCGATAAAAAGAAAAGTTTAATCCAGCCGCCAATAGATTTTTGAAATTAATTTAAATAAAAGTACAAAAATATGTAGACAGAGGATTTCGAAGAGCTTCAGATATGGTTTAATCAATTTTTTTTTCTAGGATCCCAACTTATACGTAGTCCTGTTATAAGTTTTGTCCCTTACACAAACACGTCTTATTCAAATAATAATTCAATTACCAAAATTCTTCTTACGTGATTAATTTTGTATTAAATTAACAATATAAATTTATGAGAAATTGTTCAAAATGGCCAACCTTAGCCTTAAAACATTTTCTTAATCGATCCAGTCGGTCAGCGTCTTAGAAAAAAAGGCTTCTTCAATTTATTCTCTTTCTGGTAGGTACTAGTGTTTTGAAGAAATGCGCAGGTACTAACTTTTCGTAAGGACCGTGTACCAGAGCTAGTACCAGATCTGTCACAACCGAAATACATGCAAATCAACTAATGTGTTGCATTAGAAAGTCCACGTCAATGATGACTTGTAATTTAACTACAAAGTTTAAACAAAAGTGGTTTTACAAGGAATGCATGAACGCTCGAAAAAACACGATTCGCTTTTTTAAACGCTTTGCGAAACTCGAAATGGCACGTCATTAAAAAATGTATCTAGAATCAAACCTTTGCTACAAGAAAGTGTGCTTGGAAAAAATCATAAAAATATAAAATAAAATAAAATAAATAAACTATTAAAGTAATAAAATCTACACGTTTCGGAAATTTATTCCATCTTCCATTCCATTTCCATTTCCGATACGCGTAGCTTATTAATTTAATAATTTATTTATTTTATTTTATGTTGTAAGAATTTGTTTTCAAATAAAGTTTTTTTATATGTTGTATGTAAAAATCTAAATTCTTTTATTTTCTATAATTTAATTAATAATACAACATAAAGACGAACACACAAATACATAATAATTTTAACGTCAGGTTCAAGGTTCATTCATGTAAAAAAGAGCCATGTAAAATGCTTCAACCATGGTTGAAACACAGCTAATTCGCCAAAATTGACGAGTTAAAATCTTGAACCAAGGCTGAACCACGTTTTTCTAACGTATGTACAGCTTTGCGTATAATTTTTTATGTTGGCAGTTCCATCGCTCGTTTTCAGTACAAACGAACCTGAGGACAATAGTTTCACTCTCGAATATACCGAGCTTAGCATCCAACGACTCTTCTACAGTCATCTATCTTCTATCTGCCAGCAAAGTGTGCCTCAACACAAAACATATTCCTCGTTTATTTAGATGCAAAAACATGTATGGACTAAAGGCCGTAAAAAAGCTATTTTAAATCAATAATTTAACAAGTCCAATTAAATAGTGCTAAGTCTTCTACTTGGCTGATTTATTTATTTATTTCAGTAGTATTTCAGTAGTATATAGAATATTATAAAACCTTCATTACTATAACTTTTACTTCAACCAAAACCTAGATGACATTGAAATGGAATGTCAGTTCAATATCCCCATTAAGTACGGTGAACCATGAATATGTTTTTTTATTTAAATTCCAATTGCATAACCCAACTTTCTTAACCTTCAAGACTCAAGAGCACCATAAAAAAAATATAATACATAGAAAAAAGAAAAACAAACAAACACACAATCATTATTATAGGTATTAACTCATAAACCTTGCATTGTTTTGATCCTAATTGAAATATATATACACAAAGCAACATCGGTCTAAGCCCCACAGGTAGTAGGTTTGTTGGTTCCCGTTTGAAGTTTGCTTTAATACCATACTTTTGAAATTAGGACAAAATAAAGGCAATGACTTTTGCTCTGAATGTCCAAAATAAAAAAAAAAAAACAAGAAAACACGGATTATGAAGGTAGGAGAAGGAGGAATGCCAAAAGGAAAAATAAGAAAAATACAAAAGGTTTGCGCGCTCTTTGTGCTATACGACCAAAACGATACGATACGGTGCGATACGATGATGATGATGACGACGACGATGACGACGAACCCAATAAACATATAACCCTATTTCGGTCGGAATCCCTGAACACTTGGCAAGATGGTTGCTTAGTACTCTACTCCCTGCATTCGCAGGGCTCTGCTTACAACCTACCTATAGTCTATACCACGTCTATACTTATATATAGGTTAGTTATATGTATGTATAAAAATTTTCTTTCCTGTGGGTGAATGAATGAATGAAAACATTTGAGGCATAAACACATCGTCCTTTTCGTTGTCGGCATCGGCATCGTTATCGCCCCCCACCCCATCCAACCCCTCCTTCTTTGTCGTATATAGTACGGTCTTGTTAGCACACGTCACTTCACTTCAAAATATCCAAAACAGAACAGAATACAAAATAATAATAACAAAAAAAAAAAAAAAAAACCGACGAGAAAAGGATGAACCGCTCGCTGCCTAATAACTGGCGTATAAACAAAACCCAAACCCAAACAAACAATACAAAACACAGAGAGAAATATGCGAAAAAAAGGTCAATGAGGAAACGAAATAACTCAGCAAAGCAACATTCGTCGTTGTCGCTTACCAATTCAATCTTTTTTTTTTCTTTTCTTTTCATTTTTTAACGACTGCCTATCTTGGGATCAATTTTCTTTACTTCCTCATCACCTCAACATAAGGATTTGACTCTAAAAACCAATTGCCAAGGTTAAATTTGTATCAAAATAAATAACCTTCGAATGAAGGTGAGGCGCACATTTTACGTAATTCTTCTTTCACTTGCGTCGCGTCGTTGTCGTAGTAATTTTTTCCATTGATTTTATTATTCTATAACATATAAGATTTCTAGTTAAAGGGTCTGATGGTAACGCATAAGAACCGTTTGCATTTGACAGTTGGAGGAAATTAAATAAATTTAGTCAATGAATGAAAAAGAGTACTGACGGGACTTAGCGATAGCGTTAAAATCACCCTAGTGCACAAGGCATTAGCCAATAGGCGAGCAAGCAACGAGATTCGGTATAACGTACAATGCCCACTGTTGTAGTAAAGAGCCGGAGATTTGTCAGAAGACAGTTTGGGTTCAGCAAAGGCCGCTCTACGATCTGTGCGTTTGAGGAATTGGTTAAGGCCACCCAAATCGCCCGACCGGGAAACCAATACTCAAGGAAGATCGTATTGCTGGCAACCCTTGATGTCAGTCTTACTTTTGTTCAGTAAAAAAAAAAGATTAAAAAACTTCGAAAAGTAATAAAATAAAGACACGACACTTTGTTCTTAAAGAAATTTATTTGGCAGCGGGCACACTCTAAAGATGATGATAATTTGACATCTTAGGTTCACGTTTCCCTGACATCTCGTTGAAGAAAAATTCAAAGTTGCAAACTACATCTTGCAAATGGCGAGAGACTACTTCTAAGACCGAGACCGCAGATGGCCCACAAAACACAAAAGAAGGAAATCAGCTCCGGAGCTGAACGACCAGACTCTCTGGGCAGCCGCACTCCGCAGCAGTGCAGAGGCACGGAACTCTACGAGTAGCCAGAGCCACCTACCGAACGGTGTCGGAACCAGCTGTCCTTGTTATCGCCGGAGTGCCCCCATCGATCTCCTAGCAGCACGTCTACGACAAAAAGGCGGAAATCGGAGTCGAAGCAGCAACCGAAGCGACGTAGGAGACAACAAAGCAAAAATAGCAAGAGCGGTGAAAAGCAGAGGAAGCTGGACGGCGAGGTTGATCGGAAAAGCTGAGTGGAACGAACGGAAAACACGGTGAGATTAACTACTACGTCACCCAGTTCCTCACCTGACACGGATATTTCAACGCCTTTCTCAATAAGATCAGCAGCACAGCGTTCTGCCAGTACGAAGACTCCCTTATAGATGATTCAGAAGCTAAAAGGGTTTGAAGGGAGTTTTTCCCGGATTACTTAACATACCGAGTGTGTCCGACACACGGGGATAGTCAAACTGGGTCAACGCCAGGACTGCCTTATAGTGCATAAAGCACTATTCTCCAAATTTCCACAAAGGAAAAAAAACAATAGACCCTAAGGTCGCCAAAGAAAGTTAGCTAGTGACCAAGTAGGCATCCATCGCTGTTAAGCTATCAGTAGTAGATAAGTAAGATTAAAGCAAATTTAATCTTATTTTTAGAAACAAAAAAAATCATTGTATGCTAATTATAACATTGAAACCATAAATTAAATAAAAATTAAATTAATTAATCTGAAAATCTTATCTGCTTATCTGATTTGTTTAAAAATAATTTTTTGTTTGTTGTCATTTTTGATAATGATTTTTGGTGCTAAAATTTTTTTTTAATAATCATATATTAAAACGGCGAACACTATTTTTGTGGTACACTTTAAGCGGCCAACACAAACCGAAGGGGCATAAATTACATATCAAACGAAATCATTTTTTGCATAAATGTGAATGAATTAAAATTGCAAAAAAAAAATGGGAGGAAAACAAAAACAATTGGAAATGTCATCCCAACTGACACATGAAATGTCAAATCCATAAACTCACCAACAGAACCCAAAACATTAAGGTGCATTCACATTAAGGTTTGTTCACATTACACAAATCCGCCAACTGACAGAAGAATCAACTCAAAATATTAGGCGTTTTTTTTTAGTAGTTGAGTTCTTTCCTACAATAATATTTTGAAGAATCATTAAGCGTTATTTTTGTACAATTGTCTATGTACTATGTACTATGTACTATGTTGTACAACATAGTCAACAACTGAATCAAGCTTTACGCCCGTTTTGCGCACGATGGATCATTTTTTTGTATAAAAGTTTTCTTACAAAGGGAAATTTGAATTTTGAAAAAACGCATAGTTTCCTTTTTTATATTAAATAAATGTAATTCTGTTTTTAAATATATTTTTTTCAATATTAAAACTCCATTCAGTATTCCGTTCCCAAAACTTGTTTTCCAGTCGTAAGAACTTTTTTCAAACCACATTGAATCTCTTAAGATGTTATTATAAGAGTCAAAAGTCCAACAAGAATAATAATCAAAAGGCCAACAAATCATTAGACAGACCAATGTCTAGTCGTTTGTAATAATTACATCGTAGTCATGAGTCCATAGAGTGAAGTGAGTAGCAACGGGAAGTTGTTATATAATTGCCTGTACAAGTGAAATGATATCACACACTATCATGATTGTGGGACTGGTAAATAATTATGATGATTATGATTATGATCTGTTGGCCATTGAATTGTGTACAAATGGTATGAATCGTGATATTTGTAGTGTTCTTATAAATATTCTTTTAAATCGCAAAAGTATCTATAAAAAAAAAATTAAAACTAGGTGAACGAGATTTCCTGTAGATGGAGAAGCAGTTTCGTTTTACGCTGACACGGAGTCAGTCTTCAAACGTGGAAAGTCGAAAACCACCCTGGAAAGTCCAACGCGAGGACTATTAATTCAAGCGACTTTAATTTTTAAATGATGTCAAATTATCAGCCAATTTCTTCCCAGAGTCCGAGCCGGTCCTAGTCCTAAAGTAAGTACCTAAATCGGTATCAACTCATTTCTTCACCCAAGTTCTGTCATTTTGGTGCCGAGTGTTAGTTAGGACGCGGTGCCAGTTAGATGATCCTCAAATTTAGGTAGTACCTGGTTATTGTTAGTACTCAAATCGGTACTAAGTGATTTCTACACAAAAGTACTATGTCTGTCAAATTGGTACCAGGTATTAGTTAGAACCCGGTTTTAGCTGGAACTTTCAAATCGGCAGTCTAGCCACGCTAGTACCTGGATCAGAGCAATTGATTTTATTTTTATCAAAGATATTGGTCAATTTTGTTAAGTTGTTTACTGTTGTCTTCTAAAAACAAATGTAAAATACTTTTTTTGTGACTTTTTCACAACCAACAGAAAATCAAGATTGTTCGTTTGGAAGGTTTTCGGGAAAAAGATGATATTCAGATTCAGGGGGTCAAAAAATTTCCTAATGTTAGTTAATAATTCTGCTTCATAACATCAACTCCCCAAGTCAAGATAAACAGAAAAAAATGCTGCTTATTATGAACATCATGTCGCCATTTTGAAAAAATAACGACGTAGTAGACATCTCCTATGCTGACAATCGAGTTTGTTGTTGTAAATTTCGGTTGCATTTTTGTTGTTTTCATTGAAAAAAAAATGTTTTCTCCAAATCCATAACTGACGCTCGGGCGAACTGCCCATGAGAAAGATGACTATGACGTCACCGAAAAACTGTCAGAAATCTAATGATTCTTGTTTTCTGTTTATAATTCCCCAAACTGTTATTCTTAAGCTCAGTCATGATTGCAAGATTGCTGACGTTATTAAAAACACTTTCGATATCAATGAATGAGAACAGAGTACCAAGAGTGAGTACCAAGATGTGCAGTGCTGGGCAGTTTCTACCAAGTTCCCTTTGCCGAAGAAAAAATATTGGAAATGATTGGTAAGACTGATGGGTCTGAGATCTTTCGGATTTACACGCGAGCATTTACCCACTTTGGATTTGAATAAAATTTTAACTTTTATATCTATTAGGCGGGTGTGTGTGTTAAGTTAATACACCTCCGTTCAGAATTATCTCAAGGATAGGGATATAGGTATCTGAGGTCATATACAGTTCCGCTGGTACTATACCATCAGGTTCAACAGATTATTCAGCCATATTGTGAGTTTCTCTTGGAAAATACTCCACCCGAAAAGCTCTAAGGCATTTAAAAAAAAGTTTCTAAACTTCGAATCGACACTTTGGCACAATGACGTTTCAGTGAAAGTCTTTTGTTTATATTTTGGATACAAAAAAATAGAAAGAAACCGCTTTTAAACTTTTATTAAAAACCTAAAAATAGTCAAACCTTTGTTCAAAATTCCTGAAAATGGTCTATTGTGTGTTTCGCCCGAACAAAATTCCACTTCGAATCACGTATAACAATTCGAAACGTCAATTTGTGACAATGTGCGTTTCTTCAACATACTCTCTCTCAAAAAGTATGACTCTGGTTGCCTTTCCGTGACGTCTCTTGTTCTTTAGAAAAGATGTGAAATAAAATAAATTAAGTTCAAAGCAATGGGTTAAATAGTTTATTTTTCTTATTATTATTAAAGATTTTTCACCCGAAGACGAAAAGGAAAATGGAATTTTTCGGCGTGAATTGCAATTCGGGCGAAACTCACAATAGAGCTTTTTAGAAAAAAAAACACAATCCGTCTCTGTCTGATAGCTTCTAAACGTCAAATCGATACTTTGGCACAGTGAAGTTTAAATAATCAACAGTAAACAGTATAATCAAACTTGTTCATACTTTTTCCAAGTGAGAACTGCCATTGGACCCAAGTGTTGGCTAGTTTAACAATTTGTTAAAAATCCCTATAAGGCTGATTATATTTTGTATAGTGGCGATGAAGATACCAAATTGAGTAGTAGAATAAGACCGTTACCATTATAAGGACTCTGTTAAATATAATTTCTTAATTCAAATTAATAATAATAATAGATTTTACCAATTAAAAACCATAACAACCGTATACTGCACACATTTATTAGAAAAAAATCAAGTTCCATGTGATTTCAAATCAGCTTTAGAAATGTTATTGTTTATTTTTATTGTATGACTCTTTCTAGGTCACAAACTCACAAGTGTTTTTAAAAAAAGAGTTAATTTTGTTGTTTTGTTGTTGTAAAAAAAAACAGCTGCTGACAACGAGACCACTACGACGACGACGGATACGGATATAAATACCGACTTGATTTTCAATCTATATTTGCAGTTGTAGCAAGCTTGCATGCTTGTACAAATGTACATAGCTACATACTTACATTCATAGAGTTTGTGCCTGATGTACACAATAATGTATATACAAGTTAGCTATATCTAGACGTAATCCCACGTGGTGGGCTTTTGTGTGTTTAGAAATTGGTGTTGTTCATATTTGAATCTAAACACTCTTTAGGAGGGACGTTGAGATGGGAGTAGGTGGTGGAGGGGTTGATGGTGGTATATTGTTTTTGTTGAAATGGCGATTCACAGACTAACCAGAATTTAGCCGACAGCAGACACATCAACAACTTCATCGCACATTAATATGAATTTGAACTTGAATATTCATAACTTTCTATGCATAGTATAGCCTAGAGTGCCTGCCGTTCCAAACATATGTATATACATACGATATTTTTATATTCCATAAATTTCATTTTCTCGGATTCGTATGTCTACTCAAGTCCTACTAAAAGAGCTTATTGGAAACGTTTAGTTTTGTAGAATGCATTAGGACGTTCTAATTGTATGTTTTGTATGTTTAAATCAATATTAACAAAAAGAAACAAAAAAACAAAAACAATATAAAATCAAATTGATGGCAACAACAATAATTTATAATCTGTAAAAGCAAACATTCCCAGGCTGTTGCTGCTACTCTAATCATAAAAATAGAAAGGTAATCAACTGTAAACCGGCCACACGTCGTATAGACTCTATATAGATATAGATAGATAGATATGTTAGGTATAAATAATGTAGATTTATAGTTGTTACTCTCGCATATACAAGTGGTTTAGATTTTGTGTTTCAAACGAGTATCAGAGTGCAGCACAATGTGTTTTTTTTTTTTTTGAGAATGGGTGGGGTGGAGGAGAAGGTCGGAGTGGAACACCCACCGCCGCGCCGCCGGAACACATCAGAGACAGAGACCGTGATTTCAAAAGTAAACAATAATAACAAAAATACAAATGTGATTCATTGCGATGACTCTTTTACGGGCGACGACGACGACGACACGAGGGGATGAAACCAAACAGTAAAAAAAAATTATAATGTAGGTACGATACACTTGGTTCGATGACGTATACTTTCGAGGGGTTAATAAACTTATTCAAGAAAATGATAAAATAAAACAACAGCAGTAGGACGAATTGTGTTTGATCACTCGGTTCAAGGTCATTTCAGTTTTTTTTTTTATTATTATTATTCTCTTTCGAGACACCTACATAATAAATTAATTTAAAATACATTTATGTGTGTAGAGAGGACAAGGCTGGCAATGAAATTAAAGAGGTAGATATACTTTGTGTGTCTCTCTTCTCTGATGTGTGACGTAATACTTCTTCTTGTTTTCAACTGACCCAGTTTTTTTTTTTTATGGGATTTATGTGTAACAGCAACAGTGCACAGCAAAAGAACAAAAAAAAAACAATCTGATAATATCGCAGCCTCTCGCCAGAGCTATTTTGACCAGTTTATTAAAGAAGTCTGATAAAAGGCAACATGGCAAAGAAGAATACATAATTTTAAATGAAAAATAAGTACAACTTACTGGACCATCGAAAACTGTTAATTCATGGAGATACTTTCGTGCAATAGTTAATGATTTTTTATTAATATAAGTAAATTTTCGTTGTAAATCATTGAACCTTTTCAAAGGAAATTTAATAAACCTCATTTTGGATGTACACAAACTTCTCCTTGTAGGAATGTTTTTGAAAACGTAATAAACATGTTTTAAGAAAATATGAAGGTCCATGAACAATATGAAGACCGCATACCCCAATATCAAGGAGTTGCATGGCATCTGGATCCGTCTCTTTCTGCTCTTGCTTGATTTTTTTTGTTTTTATGTGACAAATTAACATTTGGCCCCTCCATAGACACTTGAAGAAGTTAATGTTTGTTTAAAAGCGGATCCCGTGAATCTTCGGGGAAGTTTGTTTCCCCGCAATTTTTTAATTGATCGTGAATCTTCGCTGGATTTAAATAACAGTTTAAACTTCCCTGGAAATTATGTTTCCGATATTAATAAATTCCGAGTGAAGCATTCCCTTGGTAATTATGTTCCTAAGTTTCTTACGAGGGAAATATTACCAGGGAGGTCATTCCGTAATTTTCAAAACGATAATCGTCGAAACGTGATCGTCGCAGATTTGCTCTACGTAACTCTATCACTATCGTCTCGTTTTTTTGAGAGCGACATACTCTCTCAAACTGTGGTTGCAATGTCATCGGGCTCCCAAAAATTAAAATTTGCATTGTTTTTTTTTTGTGTCTGTGACTGAACAATAAAAATATTGCAAAATACAACTAAAATAAAATTAATATTGTTGTGATTGTGGAATGTGGATTGTGTACGTATTCATATTGTTTGTAATTTTTAATCGAATTTTTCGTTTCTTTTCTTGAAATTAAAAAAAAAATGTCCGGAAACATTTTTTGATAAATTTAAAAAAAAACTAGATATTAAACAAGTGGTAAATTAGAGTGAGTTACTTTTATTCAATAAACAATCACTAAAACAAATTAGTTTTATCTTTTTGATGACATTTTTCTTCAAAATATGTACATGCCAGACGACACCTATATAGCTATTGTGCAAATACAACCATTTTGACGATGGCACTCTAGTGATAATCGAGTTACGGAGAGCAAATTTTCAATCGTCGAAACGATTCGCATTTTGCAAAACCCATCGAAGTAATGAACCACCAACTCCTTTTATCCTTACCAACTCCTTTTAAGACCACTTTACAGCCTTATTTACAGCTTCAAGGAGTTTATCGTGAAAGTAAGGTGCGATACTGAGATTAGGCGTGTTTTATTCAACATTGCGTAGTTACTCAGTGTTTCATTTTATTTGCAAAACAAAAACAAAAAAATACTGGGTAGTATAATTTGTTTTTGTTTTGCGAATAAAATGACATACTGAGTAACTTCTCAATGCTGAATAAAACACGGCTAATAATACACTTTAATATTAGTGCTTATCGGGAACCTCCATGGAATTTTGTTCCCCTGGGATTCAGCGATTGTGAATCTCTCTGCTGGAATTATTTTCCAAGGGAAAATGTATGAAATAAAATAACAGATACATTTCTTAAGAAATTTTATTCAAGTAACCAATAAATTCCGAGGGAAATATTCCCCCGTGCGTCGTTTTAGTTTTCAAATTTCCAAGAAATATATTTCCAACACACGTTAAACATTTAATTCTTTACCTTCAAGTGTTTTCATTCAACCTATCAGCTTTTCTACAAACATAATGTATGTATGTACGAGTATGTGCAATATGCATGATATTTATAAGAAGAAGCAAATTGGCGAACTAATTCATCAAAATACTTGAACACTGATTCATCCATTTAATCCCCTATTTTGCAACAACATTGGTCATTGTGGTTGACGTCGTAGTCATTTATATATATTTTTTTTTTTATTATTTCATTTCAAACAATATTGTACAAGTATTTGTCTTATAATATGAGCAATTCTGTTGTTTTTTTTTAACATGAAAGTTGATAGCAAAATAAAACCCATAAAATAAAGAAAATAAATAAAAGAGGAAACGATTGAAAGCACAATCATGTTTATTTACAAATAATATAAAACCAAATGCCGAATAACAAATTAAGACACTGGCTGATGTTGTTATTATAAAATTGAAAGAGGGGTGAGAATGTGATAAAATACAATGCTGGTGTATGGTTGGAGTTGAAAAGGGACTGGCAATGAACAAAAAAAAACTCCGGCCGGTCATAAATTATCATCTTCAATGTCAATGTCAAACGCAGATAAATAGAAATAAAGAACAAAAAATAAAGGATATACATATTTCGAGTTCTTTTCTGTGATTGGCAATTTGAAATAAACCACAATTTATTTAAAAACGTTGGCGGATCATCATCTTATTAATTATTATTTATTCCACAAGTTAAGTATAACAAGCAATATATTCTTTTGAACATAATTTTGTGATTAGTATTTGTATAACAAGTCTTGTTGTCATTAACAAAAAAAAAATTAATAAAAAAATTGTACTGATCAGCTACATCTAAATACGGTTGCCAAACAGCGCTATTAATATTTTAAACAAAAAACAAAACAGACTTTTCTCAACTTACAGGTGTTGAGAAAAATCTTGACTAGAGTAACGACTATGAATTTCAATCTTAATGTTCTTGAACATAATTAGGCCTTAAAGAGTGTAATTGAGTTTTTGTACGAGCATAATTCTGTATCTCTTGCAGGAAAATTTTTATGTTAGTTTGATGTAGCTGATACACCGAGCCTCAATTTTTCAATAGCTTATTCCTAGAAATAATTTACAGTCTAAGTCTTGTAGAAAACCGATGGCATCTGGAAACAACGACCTACTCGTAGCTGACTTTTGTTTTAAATCAACTAATTGATCCATTGATTTCGAAAACTATTCCAAGTTGGAATTTTCAATCTAATCGACTCAAGTGAGCGTACATTTTGTGGGTTTTATTTTTTTAAAAGAATTATGACGGATAAAACTTTGCATACACCCAACCTCGCACTCACCAAAATTCTATAGTGATCCCAACAAGTGGGATTTCATATGACACTTTATGCACCGGAGTCGATTTGTCTTGAGTCGGGCTATACTCACCCTATTTTGTGGCATTTGCCCTAGCAAGGTATCTTCGATTTCACGTGGATGTGAAGAGCGTTTGGAACACTTCTTCAACAAAATCTAAAAAACACTGACGAAAAATGCGTTGCAATCCGATCAAGTGCATTTTCTTCTCTGTGTCTTAGACAGGTTCATACAAGTTTTTCAATGATCAAATGTGAACAAACTGGCCCTTAGGCTAGTTATGAATTAAGACCGTGAGCCCGCAGCAGATTTATTACAAACAAAACAGAATAGCATAAAATGATTGGTATTTTTGGAAAGATCTTTTGATTGTGTGTCGAGTTCTTGCAGTCCGTAGCTGGGGTATTTGGAAGTTACAGTGCAACAAATATGTATGTTACCAAAAAGTTTGTTTCAAAACAGTAGACTTTAGTCCGGGCGGCCACTGCAAGAATGCTTTACTCATCGAGTTTAAGAAAATTTCAAATGAGAAGTGAAAGTAGACTATTATTAGGTACGAAAACCATAGGGCTTTCCGTCCGCATCCTGGCACGATTTGAGTGGTAAGGTGCATTCGGTACCATTTCTAAGATGTAGTTAAAATTTATATAAAATTAAAGGTAATGAAAACCACTTTTAAAATTCAGATGTCTTCCGCGTCAAGTATAATAGTCTCACCACAATGGCTGTTTTAAGGTAAGATTCGATTTACGCGAGTTTTTCTTTAAATTTTTGTTTATTGTCTGTTGCTCAAGAAATTATGCTCAAGATTTTATGTATCAGTCTAAAACAAAGCAATTCCTAAATATACATTTTTTTTAGGTGACAGCTTGGCAGTTTCATTAGACAGAACCAAAGTTTACTCAGGCCCGTTTGCTGATACAATACTTAAACTATTTATGTTGAACATAAGCGCTTATAGGCTGCTTTTTCCCCTGCGTAAACTGTCATATAAGACTTTATGTTGAGCATAAATGCTTAGGTTTCGTTTCAGCAAACGGCTCTTAGTTATCCACTTGCATTTAATAGCTAAAGTTCTTTTCTTGTCTAGTTTTTTTCACTGCGCAATAAATCAAATCAAGAAGGAAAATGCACAAATATGCTTTTTCATAACATTGTTATAAATCGTAAACCGCTGCTAACTCAAAAATTAAAATAAATCTAGTTCTTGAATTCAGTTGACGAATTTTATAAATCAAAACTTAGCTTGATCAAATTAGTCTACATACCATTCAAATATAACATTAAATAAGTAAGGATCAGTAATAGTAAGAAAAAATGAAAATGTTAATTTTTTTTTATGTTAAACTTACCGGTGGCGGCGTCCTGTAAGCCTGTGAGGGACCCAATTGCGGACTATAAGGTCTTGGAGGCGGAGCCCATCCCTGTTGACCACCATATGGCTGATGCGGAGGTGGTGGCGGAGCATGTTGTTGTTGCTGGGGTTGCGCTTGTTGTTGCTGGGAGCCCTGCTGTTGCTGTTGTTGTTGCTGCTGCTGCTGCTGCTGCTGTTGTTGCTGTTGTTGTTGTTGTTGTTGTTGTTGTTGGGGATCATAACTGTTGGAATATCGGTGTTGGGACGGTGGCGGCGGTGGTGGATGCGACTGAAGTAAAGAATTTAACGTTGGTGTAGGGCCCTGTGGTGGTTGGCCCGGTATATAACGTTGAGGGGGAGGTCGATTGGGTGACGATATACCCGAAGGTGGAGGTTGCGGAGGCTGCTGTTGTTGCGATTGCGGTTTACCACCACCTCCACCCACAACTCCTGGACCTCCAGCACCGACCAATGGCTGCATAGGAGAATGACCATAACGATATGGATCCATATTTGGATCGCCATGATGATATCTTCCATAGGCAGATGGATGATGACCCGGCGGTGGGCCGGGTGGCGGAGGTGGACCTACCCCACCAACTTGAGGGGGTGTTGGCGGTGCATAAGTATTGATACCGTCATCTTTGGAGGGCATATCACCGCCGGGTTGATGCTGTTGTTGTAGTTGCTGTTGTTGTGACAAGTGATGTTGCTGTTGCTGTTGGTGTTGTTGCTGCTGCTGCTGCTGCTGTTGCTGTTGCTGTTGTTGTTGTTGTTGTTGTTGTTGCTGTTGCTGTTGCTGTTGTTGTTGTTGATGCTGCTGTTGTTGATGTTGGAGATGTTGATGGTGCTGTTGTTGTTGTTGCTGATAGTGTGACATTGCATTATCTCCACCATAGGGAGGATGATTGTGAGGCGGTTGTTGCTGCTGCTGTGGTATTTGTTGACTTTCGCTGTTATTTGAGGGCAATCCAACGGGATTATTAATAATACCACCAGTTGTATTACCGCCACCCTGACCGGAGGGTGATTTTATTTTTTCATTCATTATTCCTCCTGATTGTTGTTGATGTTGCTGTTGCTGCTGATGGTGTTGCTGTGACATAATAATGCCTCCTCTAGAATGATGTTGTTGTAAGTGTCTACTGTTGCTGCTACTACTGCTGTTGCTACTATTTGAATCAGATCCATTTTGAAAGTTTTGCGCTTGCGATAATAATAAGTTGTGATTTTTTGTATGATCCTCGGCGGCGACGGCACCGACACCGGCGGCGGCTCCGGCGGCAGAAATTATATTAGCGGCGGAAGCAATATTCACATCATTCAAATTGTTATCCGCTGAATGCTGATGGGCCATAATATTCTAAACAAAACAATAACCACGCGTATTTTGTTTTATTTTTTTTTTTTTTGATTCTTGTTTTTAAAGTTTTTTTTGTTTTAACGTAGGTAAGTATTTAGTAATTTTTTCAAACTAGTTTTGCAGTTTTTTAATCGTTTTTTCTCACATTTGTATATGCTTGACACATATATATCCTACATATTTCCAAATGATGCTGATGTGGGAAAGAAGAAGCGAAAAAAGTTGAAAGAATGAAAAAAAAAACAAAAACAAATTGACGTGTGTACAAAAGGAGAGAGAGCAGTGGGCAAAACAATAAAAAAAATAATATAGAAACCGACAAAAGACGGCAAGTGTGTTGGCCTGCCGATATCGAGGGAGCGAAAAGGAAGTAAAATACATGATTTTTTGTTCACAGAAATAACCTCTCTTTTTGTTGTGTATGTTTTTCTTTTTTTTTTTGTTGCTGTTTGTGGCGTTTTTTTTTTTAAGAAAAATCAATCGATGCGGCGCAGAACAACTGCAAAAGCAATCATCATCATTACTCTTTGTCTTCTTCGTGGTTGTCGTCCTCTGTTTGTCTCTTCTGTTCTCTAGGTTGAATCGTGTCGTTTTCGTTCCGTTTATATCAAAATGAAGTGTAGTAGTTTGAGATTTTTTTAGTACAAATGCTTGTTGTTGTTGTTTTTGTTGTCTATATATTGTGTGTATGAAAATTCATCAAGTTCTCTTTTTCTTATGTGCTTCTTCATATTATTCCGCTTCGACTCTGGTTCTCGTTCCTTTTCTGTGATTTCCTTCTATATTATATCCCGCACACAATCAAAAGAAGAAGAAAAGTATTACAAATCGACAAGAACCACAAGAAAACATTCATTTCAACTGTCACACAGTGGGCCATTTTATAAAAGCTAAGTAGTTCTCTATCTACTACCTAGTTCTATTGCTATTTAATTTAAGGAAAAAACACCACATGTGGATTTAATCCGTTTTCTTTTTTGCTGTCCCGGACAGCAAATAACAGAAAAGCTTTTATTAAGGCTAAATAAACTTAAGTCAATCAAATAAAACACGAAGCTGGACTTTTCGGTTCGTTTTTATTCGGGCAGTTTTCACGTACTTGTGCTGTTCTGCTCTAGTTTCAAGTCTGAAATTATAGTTTTCAGAATATGCGATTGTACCTAGTTTGAGTAATGTATGGAAATCGAGGATTTTTTGAGTATTGATCCGTTTATTTCTACAGGAAGTAGTTGCTCTAGAAAAATGTTTTTTGATACCAGAGTATCATAACGTTACAGAGGCGGTACTGAGTGTTTTTTTTTTAAGTTACTTTTAGTTTGAAGTACTTCAGAGGGATGTACTCTTTTTGGTGTTCAGGTATTTGGAAGTTCTCCAAATTATTGTTTTCAATTGTAACTGAAGAAAAAAGATGTAAAGTAAGTAATTCCAATTTATGATATTTCAAAGTCTAATGGATTAAAATCTTTGAGTTGTAGCATGAAATAAATAAATTGATGTGAAAACATAACTTTAAAGTTAGTTTGTTTATAAAAAAGGATACAAATTCAATATATGGCACACGAAAATGTCGTGTTAAGGTTTTAACCTTGTAATGACTTTTTGTATGTACAAAATGAGAAAACGATTGGGCTTTAGTTTCAAAGTTTATTGAAATGTCTTGATTTCAATGGATCAAGAAAATAACCAAGGAACAGGTGAACTAAAGGATATTAGTAAAGAGTGATTAATATCCAGTGCTACAAACTCTGGAATTAGAGTGTACACTATAGAGTCCACTTTCGGGGAGCGCAGCTCAAGAATATTGTTTAATGTAGTTTCGTGACAATTGAGTTACTGTTAATGCGATTTTGTTTAAAATTTGAATCGCCAAAACTTTATACTGTCATCTCTTTTATGTGGCATATAACGCCGATATTTTTTTTTTTTAACTTAGGTTAGGCAGAGTTAAAATGTTTAAGTGAGGAAACACCATTAAAAATTGTAAAACCTGTTTTCTTTTTCAGATGGACGCTTCGGGGGATCTCAATGTTCAGGTGTCGTATTAGTCCTCAAATAAATGTGTAGTTTCAAAGGTTGTAGTTGGATTTATTTGTAGCTTAAATTTCTCATTCTGTTAGTTTTAAAGAAGGTTGGCGAAATACAAATTAAATTAAATTCAATGATTAAAATATAAAATGGAATGTATATTTGAAATTTATTGTTTAATTATTTACAGTAACAAAAAAAAAAATCAAATTTAAATACATATGTATCTTTTTTTTTTGGTTTTTACTTTTAAACATCTATGTCTATATCTAGGCTCTTCTAAAAAATACTGTAGAATTTAGGATTAAGTATCTTGTATACATTTGCCATACAATAAAATGAAATGAAATGATTTTAACTCTTTTTTCAGGGGCCTGTCTCGCCCAAGCAACTTCGTTGCTTTTCTTAAGGTATGTAAAGTCACCAGATAGGCGCCTATGTCAATAGTTTTTTTATTTTTTAACTTAATGGATGGGCGCTTCGCACGATCCCAGGATTTTAACGGGGGGCCAGTCTCGATCACGCAACTTTGTTGCTTCGCTTAGGGTACGTAGTCACCAGGCAGGCGCCTATATGATTAGTTTTTTTTTAACTTAAAAGTATTGTCGGTGGCCCAATTCGTGGGTTCTCAGGATTTTAAATCCCTTTTCGAGTACAAGTCCCGTTCGTGGAACAACATTGCTCCACTTAGAGCATATCAGTGAAGCTGTGATGGTTTTGAGCATTTTGTATGCAAATTTAAGAACTTCAAAAATTGATTGAAAATTATAACCTCACTTTACAATTGTGATATTTGTTATTATCAAAAAGTGCTAATCCACCCAATAAAAATATCAGCGTTTGAAAATTCTCGCTATTTTAAAAGAAAGTTGAGCCTTATCTATTTTTTTATTAGTAAGAAAGTTATAAAAATAAATTGTCTCTAAATGAGTCGCAAAATGGTCTACTGTTTATGATGGCGTTTAGTATTGCTTCTCATTTTCTCATTCAAAACCCACTCATACATTTATAAACATTCAAACACACACCGTCCGTTCGTTAGTTCGATCATCATCGTTCGTCGTTTCGTTGATTGAGACGAAATGAAATGTATTTTGGTGATGGCATGGTGTGGTGCTGGTGCGGCTATACGGCTAGTTTGTTTCTTCTCTCCGAAGAAAGAATGCTGCTGTTTGTGTTGTATCGTTGCGCTCTACCTCACAAAATGTCTGATGAATACATCAGTTTGTTTCAGTTGCACTTGATGTAATGTAGCTGTTTAAGCAAATTGTCATCTCTCTCTTTCGTCTTTTTCGTTAAAATCAATTTTTGTTTTTTTTTTCCTCTTTTTTTTATATGACAAACTAATATTCAATAAAAGGAAGGAACACTTTATATTAAGTTAAATAATAAAACAAAAAAAAAAGAGGAATAGAAGAAAAAACATTATTATGGGGCAAATTATTTATGAATTTTATTGTTGTTTGTCAATTTTGACATTTAAGTAGCACATACTTTAAAAATGTAACACTGCTGTGTGGATGATGGGATTACACACCACGTAGGTAGAAAGTTTCTTTTTTTTCTACTTTGTGCGCTTAAACTCCACAATCCACACTGAAACAGTTACAATAAATATAAATTACGTTATTAGAAGGAAAAATGTTTTTGTTTTTTTTTTTCTTATTTCAAATCAAAAACAACAATTTTCTTGTAACCTTTTAATTACGAGGCATTAGATAAAAGCCTTACCTAAAGATTGCACACGTTTTGGTATTAAACACTTAACACAAAATCCAAAAAATTAGAAAACAAATTAGGAGAATTGAGAAGTAATAGAAAAAAATTGAAATTTTTTTTTGTAATTAACGCCAACACCCGAGACATTTTTTTGGTGGCGGAGCAGCAAAAGGCAAAGTAGCAGCAGCAATGGCGATTTTACGCTTTTCTTGTATACTACACATCACTTTGAAGTTTTTTCTTTATTGGAAATTTTCTTGGACTTTCTTTGCACACTTACAATAAATTTTATCATATTCACAGAGTAAATTAATTGAAAAATATTTTATGATAATTTTCAGACAAAACACTTGTGTAATTGAATGGATTTTTCATTTAGAAAAATAAGCCAAAAACAGATTACAGAACCGAAAAATATGGTTCCCGGATTTTTTGGTTTCGGTTCGGCTTCGATGTTCAATTTCAACGACGACGACTACGAAGAGCTTCGACTTTGCGCGAAGCATGAGACGGAGCGAGATGAAAGGTTATATCGATGAAAAGATTATTGTGTGAGAGCGAGAGAGAGCGAAAAAGAAAACGAGAGAAATTTTGCTTTGTTTGCTCTAGTACAATTTTGTATCTCTCTATGTACTAAAAAAAAGTAAATTATAAAACTTGTTTCGCGGCACTGATGGATGAGAATTTTTTTTTCTTCTTAAATTTTCTCTATATAATCTATCTTCTATATATATATAATTTTTTTTTTATTCAGTCAAGGGATTAAATTATTTCTTACTATGTAATTGGTTTCTTTGAATTAATTATTAACACTTGCAATATTAAATTGATGAATAAAATACACACTTGGGTAATAGAAAAAGAGAATGCTGGGTTGCATTATCTATTTTGATTTTTGCACAGTACACACACACCACTTAGGTATTCAATTTGGGAACACATTTCTTTCATGTACATAGAATCAATTTCCCATTAAAATACTGTACATAATTTACATACACATTGATTCATATATATTTAAATAATTTGTTTTTTATATTCCTTTGGATAATTGGTATCGATTTGTGTTATAATTTTTTTTTTTAATTAAAAAAAATAGTTCATGTATCGGACATGTCCTCCTATTTCGAACATGAAGACGCGAACAATATGGCGGTCGGAAAATGACTTAAAGTTCTAAAAATATGAAATAGACGAGGCGATGGACATGGAGGAATTATAAGTTGTAGTAGATTTATGTGAATGACGACAATTCTTTTATTTTTTTTTAAATCTACATGGGCCTGCATCAAGAAGTAGTAATATTTTTCTCGAGATTATAATCCGGATCTTGATTCAAAGAAACGTGTAATTTGCAAAAAAGTGAATGCAAAACATATAAATAGCATTTGGTTGATAGAAATAGTAGATAAAAAAGATCTTCATAAATGCAGATTATTGCTAGATTTACATTGTTCTACAGGTTCAAATCTGTAAAAAAGGGTGATACAACACAACAACTCCAGTTGTTGAATATAAATGCTAGAGAGAAATAAAAATGCAGAGATCTTCGTAAATGAAGCGGTCGGATTTCCGCATACGAAAATGAACGAACGTAAATGTATTGACGATTGCTATGTCTATATTATCCCTACAAAAAGATAGAGAGGCAAATAGCAACTTTAACTTCCTAGATTATAGAAAATGGTGAAGACGAACATGTTCATCTCCATTGAGCCTATTCACGCTAGTCGCTGAGCGACGTCGCTGACAGATGAAATTTGTATGGACATCGCTCATCGGTAACAGAATTAACTTTTTCGCGCCCAAACCAAAGTTTTTGCCGCAATGTCGTGTCGCATTGTTTCACTTTGGTTTGGACAAGCCTTGAATCATGGCCTATTATGGAATTCGCAATATTCTACTCCCAGGGATTAAGGGCTTGCCCAAACCAAAGTGCGACAGTGCAAAAGTGTGACACGACAGTGCGACACGACAAAATTTATTTACACAGCGTCATATAAGAGTACCCACACAAAATGCGATTAAGCGCAAAACGTTTTTCATATAAAAATCGAGTCGTACTGTCGCACTTTGGTTGGGGCAAGCCTTTAAACTTGATTCGCTATTGATTCGCATTTGCAATAAAGAGGAATTATAGAATTCGTCGGATGAACTATATTAGGTTTGTTTTTAATGTTTGTAATTTTGTGTAGCAAATAGTTCGAGGTTATAACTAAAATGACCAAAATGAAACGTTCAAAGTATTCCACAATTACCATTTCCAGATGATTAATGGCTTAACTACAATCAACTTCAAAAAGTGCAAAATTGAAAAAATGTTTTGTCCTCTACCAACACACTGCAAAATTTTATCTCAAATCTCACAAAAACAAAAGTAAAAGTTAAAATGGTTTTAACTTTTAGTTTTTCACTTTCTAAATAACAAACGCATTCAAACAAATAGTTTAAGCAAATGGCAGCTTTTTAACAAACAGCATTATGTGTGTACTTTTCACATTTTCACTTTTTGATTGTAATTAAGCCTTAACTCTTACCAAACAAATTTGTATGAAAAAGTTTATCATATTCTGGTAAAAATTTCCTATAGAAAAATTTACAGTTCAATTACCAGATTTACCATTTTACTACGTTTACCAGGTTTCATGAATATCCCTAAAGAAAAATCGACGAATAATCACAATTAAATAGCCTGAAAACACCATTTCTCATTCTTTCACATTCAATATAATGAACGCGCTTATTCTGTCACTTGTCATGTCACCCGTTTGGCAGGTAAGAAAACAACCTGTTTGTATTTATCACGAAACCGAAAAATATCTTGAAAAGATTATGAAGCCAGCTGGTTTCTCCAGACTCCGATATTTGATCCAACACAGCAGCTCAACAGATTATCAAGTTCGTCAGCTCCAGCTTTGTTTAAAGTCTTGTTATTCCAAAATGTCAAGCTCTCGTCCTCAAGCTTATGTTACTCGGTCAGATTATGCTCCAGTTGGCCTAAATCTCCTTAAATCCGAGTTAGACTTTTTGAATAAGATTTCATGGTTATATAAATAAAAAAATAATCATTTTTTTGTTCAGGTGTGATATCTCAATGTGGAATGAAGCAACTCTAGTGCCACGACAAGAACTTCTTAAAAACATCGTTGGCAAGAATGCTCTTTTTTGTGCATTGACCGATAAAGTTGACAAGGAAATTCTTGATGCTGCTGGACCTCAGCTAAAGGTGATTGCAACTATTTCAGTAGGCTTTGAGCACATTGATGTGGCAGAATGCAAAAAGCGTGGAATTCGTGTAGGGTACACACCAGACGTTCTAACCGATGCAACTGCCGAACTAACTGTCGCTTTACTATTGGCTACAAGTCGTCGTCTTTTTGAAGCCAACAAAGAAGTCTATAACGGAGGATGGAAGTCGTGGGCACCCAGTTGGATGTGTGGTCCGGGTTTGAAGGATAAAACTTTGGGTTTATTTGGTTTTGGTAGAATTGGAAATGAAATAGCTAAAAGACTGATACCATTCAAACCTGGCCGTTTGATCTATTCAAACCGTTCACAAAGAGCAGAGGCTGATGCTCTTGGGTTTAGTAAGGTGGAATTCGATGTTTTATTGCAGGAAGCTGATTTTATTGTCGTGTGCTGTGCATTGACCCCTGACACAGCTGGCATCTTTAACAAAGAAGCTTTTAGCAAGATGAAATCGAGTGCGATTTTTATCAACACATCTAGAGGTGCGGTTGTTGAACAAGTCGCTCTAGTTGAGGCCTTACAAGAGAAAAGGATCCTAGCTGCTGGACTAGATGTAACTACGCCAGAACCATTGCCTTTGGATAATCCCTTGTTGAAGCTCGATAATGTTGTCATATTACCTCACATTGGAAGTGCAGACATAAACACCAGAATTGAAATGTCAAGAATAACCGCCTGCAACATCATAAGCGCCCTCAAAGGTGATAAGATGCTCGCAGAAGTCTAAAGACACAAAAATTTTGTATTACCGCAATAAAAAATAAAAACATTTTGTTTCGAAAACACAAACATCGCGTTTCATTTTTTTAAAGTTTACTTCCTATTTTTTTGCATTTTTTTCTAGTTAGTCATACATACGAATTAGGACCTTTGGCATGTCATTCGTTTAAATACACTTTGCAAAACAATCTATATAGTAACTGAAAAACAAAATTAAAATTAGATGCAAGAATTAAAGTAATAACAGTCGGAATTATACAATTACATTGGAATTGAGCAAAACTAAGGGAAACACTACTAACCAAGAATGACTACGACTAGTCGGCTAGTTTGTAAACAGCGGGTTAAGATTTTTAGCAAAATTTTCAGAGGTTCTTGTTAAATAGCGTTAATCAAATAAAATCGGTTGATTAGCTAAATCCATGATTAACAACTCAACTATGAATTCTCAGAAGAAACAAAATAGTTTAAGTGGACATTCGACGATTTACAGTTGCCAATAATCATGGATTAAATATGATCAAAGGTGACAAATCGGCCTTAAGAAGCCCCCAATCCAACGTTGCTTTATTAGTTTACAGTTCAGCGTGAAAAAAAATCAAAAATTCAAAGAAGAGGATGATGGACAAAATGAGTGTAAAACCAACAGAATTGAAATGTATCTCAAATGATTTCTTAATATGGGAACAAGTCCCAAAAACTCCAGAGTACAGAGATAGAGCTCCTTAAATGCAATAATAATTCTCCAGAGTAAAGTAATAGAAACATTGTATGGCTCAACACTGGATTATATTTTCAAAAACTTAAGATATATTTGCAGTTTAAAAAAAAGTATAAAATATTTCAAAGCCATGCTCAATGCACAAAATATTATCATTTGAACTCGATCTGATAACAAACAAGAAAATACAACCCCACTTGCTGTTAACATAGAAAAAAAAACCTTACCTTTCAAAAAAACAATTTTCGAAATTTTTTTTGCTTAACTATATTACAACAACTTAAAAGCTTTTATATAAAAAAAATAGTTGAAATTATATGTGAGTAAAAGATGAGAAAATCAGAAATTTAAAAAAAACAGTTCCGTGGCAGGTACCGTTAATAACGGTTGAAAAAAAATTGGATTTCATAAAAAAAAATAGACCTTACCAAACTAAATACATATGTAGAATTATTTTTTTTAGTCGAAATCGTAATAGCCATTTCCAAGTTTGAAGTAAATTGACCTATCCGTTTAGCATGTGGCTTCTGATTAGAGATTGCAATCCCGGGTTTCAGGATCCCGGCCTACCGGTCAATTTTTGGTCCCGAAAATCCCGGGATTTGAACACTCTAATCCCGGGATTATCGGGATTGGTGGCTTGAATATTTGCATACATATTTTTCCTGCTCACTTACATTTTTGAAGCAAAAACTAAATGTTCATCAACTTTTTAGCAAAATAGGGAAAATTTTAGACAAAATATCCTATATAAAAAGACCTCAAAAAGAACATAAAAATATAGTAATAAAATAAATTAATTAAAGCTGTTTGTTACAAGAGAAATTGTTCTTTTTGAAGAAGAAGCCTTAAACAATTTGGTTGTTGTCTATTCCTCTAACAATATTAAGACGGAGCTTGCAATTCATCCTACTGCACTTTTTGGCACTTTAATTAAAACTAGACTTGCATACAATACTTTGGACCTTGGGTGCATTGCTTCGTTTTACTTGAGTGTATAGGGAAACTATAGTTACTGTTCCAATTTTGTTTTGCTTAATTATGTAGTCTATTTTGGTCACGACACTTTTGTGTTCAGACACCCTTGTCTCTGGCATCGTGGAATGGAATCTGTAAAAGCTATATGCTTGGGATTAGCAAAACTTAGGTTGTATTCAAAAATTTCACCCATTTATAATATAAACTTTTTGTACTTTTCATATAAAAACTTATGCATATAAGAACACATACATTATTGTATGGAGGGTAATACAAATGTGTACTTTTTTAATGTCGAAATAAAGACTGGTATCTCCTATGCATTCTCAAAACAATTAAGGTATCCAAAGAATGAAATACTTAACTCTCAAAATTGTTCAATTTAAATCTTTTTTTCTTTGTTTATTTAGACCACACCAAAAAGATCAACGATATGACTTATTATTATTTTTTGTTTCAAAGCTGAGGCCGAGCATGATAAACAGAAAACAAGGTATGCTCATTAGATTTTTGGCAGGCTTTCTGTGACCTCATAGTCATCTTTCTCATCTGCAGTTCGCCCGAACGTCAGTTATGGGTTTGGACAAAACATTTTTTTGTATTAAGAACAACAACAATGAAACTGAAAAAAACTCACGTCATCAGATTTCCAAAATGGCGACATGCCGTTCATAATAAGCATACCTTGTTTTCTGTTTATCATGAGGCCGAGTAGATATATAACTATGTATCCGCATATATATGTAGGTACCATAAGGAGCGATTTTGAAGAGAAACACAACGAAATTGAACGGAAGTATATTCTAAATTACTTAAACTAAAATATTTTTCAAATCCCGGGATAAAGGAATTCAAATTTTTGAATGCCGAAATCCCGGGATTGGGAAAACCTTCCGGGATTGCAATCTCTACTTCTGATTAATCCAGACAGACAGAAATAACGGCATTCTCTATCATCGTAATGTCATGTTTGATTGTTATCTCAACTTTTTTTTTTGTACGATTGTATAACTTGATATGGAGGTCTCACAGCTGTAACGGACCAAGTAAAAAAAAAAAATCCAAATCTATTGCCAAAATCTGCGCAAGGGTTAACTCTATTAAAGTCTGTCATTAGTTTGGTCAAGAAGTGTTTCGTTTCAAATTGTCATTTCTTCGAAAAACAAACATTCACAATAAGATTCAATGGTAGCGTATTTACTTTAACTCGTTATATCGCCGAATTCACTTTTTGTGACTTGGTTCACTTCAGTTTTTAGCCCTCCAATTTCAGCTTTTAGCCCTCCATATATGTATAGTTAACATAACAAGTAAAAAGTGCCTTGTAGGTAAATTTTTTATGAGGATATTTTTAACTTACTTACATTTTTAATGAAAACCTATTATTTAGATAATTACATATGAAGGGCTTATTTGAAAAACATGTTGCGGGCTACTTGGTAGGGATAGACGGTGAGGGTATGGATCGATCAAGTGGGATTAGGAAATTTGGATTAGGCCGGTGCGACCAAAAGGTAGGGATACATCAAGAGTGGGAAGGTATCTAAGTTTGAAATAGAAATAGGACGAGGGAAAGGGAATATCTAGTCTCATGGACTGGCACGCTGGCGTAGCACGGCTTAGCTCGCCGGATTGGGGGGATCTTGTCCAGAAACCAGATGAGCACCAACAACAAAACATAAAATTCGTGCCATTTACTTCAATTCTCAACAAAAATCACACTTACTTCTACTTTCGCTTACCAATTTACCCCTGACAATCACAGCGGCTGCTGCAGGGGTCGCAGCATTGCTCCCTCCCATCTTGGAGTCCATTTAGAGTTCTTAGGGACTCCCCTAAACAGAACGCTCATGCGACCTTCACTCCATTCTAGTCCGAAGAACTGTCATCCGCCCCTTTCCACCCCCTGAAACTCTTTTAACAGGCCATCATCAAACTTATTTCAGTTTAAATAAAAGAAATCGGGTGGCGGCAATTTACAAACATTTATTGATCTTAATTTTGAAAAAATAAGGAATCAAATTCCATAAAAAAAAAACCTAAACAAAATTTACATCGATATAACAATAACAAATCTCAGATGGATTCTCAAAATACATCCTTTAAACCAAATCAGTATTGAAATTGTTTCCACAAATTCAAACATCAATAGCTTTATGAATTAACAAAAAAAAACTTTAAACAATCAAAAGAAAAAGAAAATTATTGGCAAAATCGGTTTAGCAAATAAAGGTGAATTATTTTCTTTTAATAAATTTGGTGTTCGTTGGGAATTCATACCCCAGGAAAACCCACACCCCACTTCGTTGCAAAAACAACAATTAGCTCCGCTTTCTCGAGCCTTAAAACGTTCGCGATCCAACTAATTTTCCCTACCTATATAGAGCTCTGTATAGTGGTATATAGAGATATTTTTATTTGTTTTAATAAAATAAAATAAAATAAACAATTATACGCTATTTTGGTTAAATATTTATTTTATTGTAAGTTTTAATTTAATTTTTAATATTACAACTTTTTTGATTTTATTTTTAGTTTGTACGACGACGCGTTTCGGAGCTGTTACTCCATCCTCAAGTCGAATACTTTTTTCTAAAGAAAAAAGTATTCGACTTGAGGATGGAGTTTTAATTTAATTTTTAATATTACAACTTTTTTGATTTTATTTTTAGTTTGTACGACGACGCGTTTCGGAGCTGTTACTCCATCCTCAAGTCGAATACTTTTTTCTTTAGAAAAAAGTCGAATACTTTTTTTTTTTTTTTTTTTTTTACTCCATCCTCAAGTTTTTTACTCCATCCTCAAGTCGAATACTTTTTTCTAAAGAAAAAAGTATTCGACTTTTTTCTAAAGAAAAAAGTATTCGACTTTTTTCTAAAGAAAAAAGTATTCGACTTGAGGATGGAGTAACAGCTCCGAAACGCGTCGTCGTACAAACTAAAAATAAAATCAAAAAAGTTGTAATATTAAAAATTAAATTAAAACTTAAAATAAAATAAATATTTAACCAAAATAGCGTATAATTGTTTATTTTATTTTATTTTATTAAAACAAATAAAAATAAATCTAATACAACTAGGAGACAAAAAACAAAAATCATGTAACAAAAATCATGGTATATAGAGGATTTTGTTACACCCCCTTGGGTTTAACTTTCGTTCCCGCGAAGGAGGAGGAGGAAACAACGTGATATCAATGCCGAACGACCACTCGAATTTCAAATTTCGATACAAAAAAACTATACACTTCTACCAAAAAATAACTATTGCCACTAATTTGCACAGAAAAATTATAATAAATAGAAAAAAATATATAATTTTAACAATTTTAAGAAAAATTACGAATAAAAAAATGATTAATAAAACAAAATTGAATATTAAGAACAAAAAAAATATTACGCCAAAAAAAATTATAAATCGTAAGATAAACGTGACCTTGAATCGTATTTTTGGGATCCTCTACACGAGGATATTTCAAGGGCACACGGCTTTTATAATGTGCCTATCTCTCCACTTGGCCAGAAAACGTATCCGACCTTGAAATCAGGACTTAATCTTTTTGTTAAATTTTCGTTCTCTTCCTTCTTTGTTAGGAGCTCTTCATATTAGAACGAGGTTTTCTTATAAAAAGTCTCGGCGGCCACGATCTTGCCGGCGACCGCCAATTCCCCTAATAAGGGAATTTGGTGTCAGGTCAACTCCAAAAAAAAAGAATAAGAAATGACTTACCCCTGTCTTAATTTCAATTTTATATATTTTAAATTTAGTGTTTGTAACGTCCTTCAGGTTTTATCTTTTTATTTCCGGTATTTCCGGTAGTTTTTTAACTCGCGACAAAAAACTATTACCACTTGATATGTTATCTACGTTATCGTACGATCAATAAAAAAATAGCACAAAAAAAACTCGCACTCCACTACACTATCTACTCTTGGTTAAGGTTAATCCAGCAATAAATCGTGCCATGCCATTTACCATGGTTCTTGCTGCTAAATCATTTCTCGCTATGTACCTATCCCCCACTATGCATTTAACCTCAACCGATTTATCGGTTTTTACGCATATGAATACACATACCATCAATAATTATTGATTTATTATCATATTCTGGTGACGTCATCCCATGTCTTTCCTAGCTACATTTCCCCCGCGCGACATTTTCCTCGCCGCCTAATCACTTAGTCTATCTCTGATGAAGATTCGAGTATTGACTTTGTCTAGTCTACCTAAGACACAAACCTTAACCTAAACTACAACCTAAAATCGGCACTGCAGTTCAACGATATCAGACTGACAGGTTGACATTTTGACTTAAAGGTTGAACGCGCACTTACATAATTTTTGTTTATGTTATTTGGTTTTTACTCGGCTTGGTTGGCGTCGGTTTTAGTGTTTTCCTATCATTAATTAATATTAAAATAATTTAAGTGTCGATCTCTCGTCCATAAGCCAACTAAATAAGGTAAGTACCAAAGTATTTATTCATTTCTATTCGACTTGTCTATACGAATTAATATTTAACCTTCTTTTCAGGGTGAATGTGGAAATCTGTGGCGGAATCCACATTGGCGTTTTCGCCCAAATCGAATAGGGATTGGATCGGGACACTTCATTATCAATCCACGTCTCAGGAGTAAACTAAGTGTACCTTCTTACTTCAATTATTGAAATTATATAAAAAATTAATAAACTTTGGATCCATTTTAAAATGATTTATTTTTTTGTGTTTAGGTGTCCGTAACAAACATGATAAGCCACACTTTTTCAAAAACACCGTTGTTTAGCTCAATCTATTCCCTGAGAGAAAAAAAATATTATTTTTATTTTTCAAATTTTAATTTATATCTAACGATATTGATTAAAATTTGTATGTACTTTGGATAGTAGGGTCATACTTCTGAAATAAAAGAATTGTTTGTAAAAATTCTACTAACCCATAGAATGTTTTTTTTTATTTTTGACTTTCTCTTAAACGACTCAACCAATTTTGATGAATTTTTTTTTATACGAAAGCTTCTTAACAATTTCAATTATTAGATATCAAAATTTTCAAAAACATAATTTTTGGGTTTTTAAAAAATCTTTAAAATTTTTTTTTTTGAAAAATCAATTTTTCGAAAACTGTATTTTTTTGAAATTTTGATTTTAGATGTGCAATAATATTATCTTAAAAATGGCATACCAACCTTATTTTTAAACAAGGTTTGAGAATTTTAAAACATAAAAAATTATTTTTTTTAAAAACGGCTCTACAATTTTCAATTTTTTTTCTAAAAATGTATCTTTCTTAATCAAATTAAATGGCATACTTTGATTGGAGCTTAAAACAATCTAAGAAGTTTTTTATGTTATTTTAGTAATGAATTTAATTTGTTTTTTATATCTTATAAAATTATTTATTAAAAAAAAATATGTAAAAGAAGCTTTAACGTCCACAGCAACTTTGACCCTAAGAGCAAGTACGTGTGACCCAGTCGTGCATTTTATTTGGTCAAGAAAGAGTTTCTTTTGTTAAAAAGTGAATTTCAGTAAATTTTAAAAAAATGAACAGAAAGACAAATCCCTGACCGCTTTCCAAATTTCCACACCATAAAAATGGAATAAAAATCACGCTCACATTATTTGAAATTATTTTTGTTGTCTTTACTCAAAATGCTATTATCTCGAGATTTTGACAATGTGGCTTATCGAGTTTTGCAAATAAGCCTTTCATAATATGTACAAGAATTATTTTAATCAACACTTACCATGTATCGGGCCATCTTCGACGCATGAGAAACTTTCCTTGCAAATTTTTAGAAATACATTTTTAAGTTATGCTATCCTTTGCCATTCTAAAAATTCTTTCAATTTTAGTATGACCATATACACATAATATGTAAATAAATCTTTTTGTTCAAAACAGTAAGTTTTTATTAGTTATTATAAGTTGTAAAACAACCTTTCGCAATTGGTATATATGTATGAATATTACAAACAAAGGAAATTCTTAATATGTAATGAAAATATGAAGTTAAAAAAAAAATAATAATAATAATAATTACAAAAACGTAAGAAAAAAATATCAAAAATTCATGTTCTGGCACCGCCAGCTGATATTGTATGTAGTAAACTAAACTCAGAGGAGTTTAATTGGTTTGCGTCTTGTTCTCTTCGATGGTGTATCCTGTTGATCGTCGTTCGTTATTGTTTCTAAGTTTTTTCGCTTTAAAGCTAACTTTGTATCGTTGTCTTGATCTTTGCCAGATTGAGTTGCTTTCTTAGGTTGGTCATGTTCATCTAATTCTGTAACGACACTATTTGTTGGTGCAGCCTTGCGACCACGAGTTGCTTTTTTAATTATGACAGGAGAATGTTCGATTACTACTACAGGAGAGTCTAGCTCTACTGTCGCAGCTTTTTTGCCTCTTCTTGGTTTTTTAACAACTTTTTCGTCATCTTCATCTTTGTGGGTTTCTAATTTTTGGTTGGTGTTGGAATTAGGTTCTAGAATTGATACTTTTTCTTTTTCAGAGTCTGTTTTTGGAGCAGCTTTTCGGGCGCGATTTGACTTTGGCTGTGCTGCTTCCTCGTTGGTGTGTGAAGTACTCTCTTGTGCTGAATTATTTTTCGGCAGAGCTTTTCCTCGGCCTCGTGTTGATTTCTGCTGTTTTTGTGTTTCAAGTTGAGTTTTTTGTTCTTCTGAAACTGGCAGCGAAGGACTTGTTGTTTTAGTTGATAAAGCTTTAGCCCTACGAGTTGACTTTTTTTGAGATTTTTCCTCAGAATTCTCTTCGTCTGAAAGAAAATCGGATGGTGCACCATTTTTATTCGTTTGTAGATCTTGAAGCGAAGCGATAGCTGGTTTGCCCTTCGCTTTAGCCGGACGCCCAACTCTTCGAAGAGGAGCTAATTCCGTATGAGTATTATTTTCAACAATTTCTTTTCGACCACGTTTTCGAGCTGGAGTAAAATCTTCTTCTTGAGTGGACTGCGTGTTTTCTAAATTCACACTTAACGTTTGTGCACTCTTGTTTGGTGTTGTAGAGTTGTGTAATTCAGCATTAGAGTCGTCGGATTTGTTGGCAACGATTTCCGTTTTCACTTTTTGAACCGATTTGCTAATTATAAATTCGTTGAGTTTTGTGGGAGGCCTTCGAATACGTTTACTTGATGACACATTACAATCTGTCATTGGACTTTCATTTAATGATTTATTTGTGTCTTTCTCCGTAATGTCTTGCAAAGTTTTCTTTTGAATCAAAGGTATGGTTTCACTCGATGGAGTCTTGGATTTTAAAGGATTTGGCACAGTTTTGTCTACTTCTGTAACTAATTCAATGACAACTTCAGTTTCTTTTGAATTATCAACAATTTCAATTTTTTGAGCAGCTTTACGCCCTCGAGGTTTTGGAACGTCAGGTTCCATCACAGCTTTCTCAACATTAGTGTGTACAGCCCTTGTTCGCCCACCTCTTCGATTTGGGGTTGAGGACTCAATGTGCAGTTCTTCTGTCACTATCTTGCGTCCGCGAGTTTTAGATGCCTTTGGTGATAGTTTTGCACTCTCGCCGTCTGTCTTTGAATTTGTTGTTTCCGATTGAGATGATTTTTTATTCTGAGCGGTTTTTTCAATAATATTCCGTCGTGCACCCCTTCTTACCGGCGTTGAACTTTCAGTAATGGACCTGGTTGGCATTAAATCCAGTGCTCGTGGATGTCGAGCATTTGAAGGACCTAGAACTTCTTCAGTTTCATCAGATGGTATCTCCGGAGAGATAGTTTGCTCTACGTTTAAAATAGGAGTTTCTGCAGGTTTTTTTCGTCCGCCTCTTCGGACTGGAGTTTCAATTACCTGCTTGGGAGCGACTGCTGATTCAGTTTTGACTGCTGCATTGCGCCCACGTTTTATTGGAGGCACGGAAGTCGTTGTTGGCTTATCGACATTGGTAGTTCTATCTTGTTCGTCTTGGTTTGTTGAATTAAGTTGACAATCCTCTACATGCAATTCAATTTCTTCATTAATATTTTCAGTTTCTTGTATTTGTGGCTCAGAATTGTGTTCAAGAACCCGTTTTCGACCTCTTTTGCCAGTTGGTACTGCATTCTCAGATTTTAACGCTGGTCTACGTCCCCGCGTTTTAGATGGTAATTGATTTTCAAACTCGAGCTCTTCAGATTTATAAATAACTGAATCTATGTTAACTCTGTGGTCTGACTCTTCTTTTCCGGATAAAGTTGCGCCCGCACCATCGGCTTCAAAAGCAATTATTGGAGTTGTAATTAGTGGGGTGGGCGATTCCAACTCCATTTTGACTGCTGCTTTGCGTCCTCGTCTTTTAACCTCTTTCACGTCTGTAGCATGTTTATCATTTTCTTCTTGGTTTGTTGAATCAAGTTGACAATTCTCGACAGGAACCTTTAATTTTTCTGGTTTATTTTCAGTTCCTTGTAATGGCTGTGTTTCAGAAGCCTCTTCAGGGACTAGTTTACGACCTCTTTTCGCAACTGGTACATTTTCTGTTTTCACCACGTCCACGTGTGTTTTACGTCCACGTGTTTTTGATGGCATATGGATTTCAACTTGGATTTCATCTTTTGCATTTTCTTGGAATGTATGAACTGTAGGAGATGGAGGTTCGACAGTATTTGCATTTTTGTCATCTTCTCCATGTGAAGTTTCATCTATACAATCGGTTGTCTCTGTTATCGGAGGTGATGTTGGTTCTATTTTTATATTTGCTGTGCGCATCCGTTTCTGTAAAGGCGATGGAGCCTTTTGCTGATCGACTTCAGCACTTTCTCCCACATGAACCTTATCTTCTTCAATCCGATTTTCAGTTTGCAGCAGTTGCGTCTCAGTAACAAGTTCGATGGCTCGTTTCCCACCCCTTTTGGTAGCTGGTGCTACATTTTCTTCTTTTATGGCTACTCTACGTCCACGTGTTTTTAAATCCATATAAGATGTTGCGCATTCCGATTTAAGATCAACTTTCAATGCACCTCTACGACTACGTACTTTGGTAATTTCAGTGGTCGATGCAAAATGTTTTTCTACTTCGGATTGATTTTCCCCTTCCGTTGTAGAATGATGTTGTATTGATGACTCCTTCTCAACACTATTTGTAGATAGCGTTTGGACACATTGCACAGGTCTTTTATCAGCTAACTCTTCTACTATTGAAAAGATTTGATTATCCGGAACAATTTTGTCATCAATATTTTGGGCCTGAACACTTGTTTCGGTTGCAGGAGAAATCTCTTGTTCTGAAAATGATTTTCTTCCTTGATATATTGATAAAACTGAGTGAGATGGTCCTTTTCTTTCTTTGTCTTTTCTTTCAATTAAACATTCAGTATCAGTGTTTTCTTCGCATACTTCAAGAATTTCTTTGGATTCAACGTTTGTATTTATATTTTCTGGTGTTACTTTAGTAGTTTTAGATGCTTTCCGTTTGATGGGCTGGCGCCTTCGTGTCTTGGTTTGCACTGGTGTTGATGGAACGATATCTTCACGATCAGTTTCTCTTTTGATTTGTTTGTCGGTTGAGGATTCCTCAGCAACTTCTTCGATAGGCGGTTTGATTTTATCGACTATTTGAACGTCTATAGCTTGTTGAACATTTCCCTTGCGAGTTCTTCTGAAAGCCGGAACAGGCGTGGAGTGAACAATATCTTCATGATTAGCATCTTTGAGGGATATGATATTGGGTTTGTCGATTTTAGACTGTTCATCATATATTTTGGAGACGTCTGTCTCCACTGTGTCGGCATTTTGAACTTCTATAGCTTGTTGAACACTCCCCTTGCGAGTTCTTCTCAAAGCCCGGACAGGTGTAAATTGTACGCAATCTTCACGAGTAGCATCTTTAAGGGATGTGATGTTGAGTTTGTTGATTGTGGACTGTTCTTCATTCATTTTGGAGACGTCTGTCTCCACTGTGAAGGCACTTTGGACTTCAATATCTTGTTGAACACTTCCCTTGCGATTTCTTCTCATAGCCCGGACAGGTGTGGATTGAACGATATCTTCACGATTAACATCTTTGAAGGTTGTGATGCTGGGATTGTCGTTTTTGGACTGTTCATCATTTATTTTGGAGACGTCAGTCTCCACTGTAAAGGCATTTTGGACTTCAATATCTTGTTGAATACTACCTTTTCGTGTTCTTCTCAAAGCCGGAACAGGTGTTGACGGAACGTTAACTTCAAGATCAATTTTTTTGTCGTAGAATGTAGATGTTGCATCCAATTTTTGGATAGGTATCTCGACTTCATCGATGTTTTCGACTTCAATATCTTGTTGAATACTACCTTTTCGAGTTCTTCTCATACCAGGGACTAAAGGCTTGGCTGTCTTTGATGGTCTACGTCCTCGTAAGCTCAATGGAAGTGGAGTTGAAGGAATTGCATCGTTGCTTATATCGGCTTTTTCTTGGCATTCTTCCTCAGAATATTTATCATTCAATTCTTCGTGACTAACCAAAATATTGGTATCTTTGGATTCAATAAGCACGACATTTAGTTGAGCTTTGCGTCCACGATAGCGACTGCTTGAAGCAATGGGACTTAAACTAATAATTTCATCAGCTTCAGCTCTGAGTATAAGTAATGGTTTTGATGCAATGTTTTTTTCTTCTTCAACAATTGGCTCCAAAATATGATGATGTTCTGTTTCTTTAACGGATGTTTCTAAAGTTTTTGAAGCTTTTGTTCGTATTCGCTTACTGCGGGTGTTCTGTGATTTTTGATTCGGTTCGTTCTTAGTAGATACGACATCAGAAGAATTGATCATTAAAGCAATACTTTTCATTGTTTCATCTTCGCTGTCCGAATAAGTTGTTTTTTTAACATCAATTGTGACCGTATCAATAGAATTCTGACGTGTCCTTCGAATCGGGGTAAAGGAAGATTTGACTTCATCTAAACTGTCGATAGTTTTTTTACGGGTTCTTCGAAGAGGTGTGGTTTTCGAAATGTCTACAGTTTCACCACTCGCTGATTTTTGATGGTCTAGCGCCACCGAATTCGGTATTCGTTGTTCGTCTGATTCTTTAGTTTCTTGGCGTATTCTTGAAGAAAATGCAGATTTTTGGCTTTCAATTTTAGAGTTAGGATCTTTCAGAGCCAACTTTTTCGGATCTGGTGTTTTGATTCCTCCTTGTTCCGAAAATTCTGTTTTTTTTTCAAATTTCTTAAAGGCTAGTTCCAATTCTTGCTCAGCTTTGGCGGCTTTTAGATCAAATTTAACTTCTGAAACTAGTGCAATTCCAAGAGTTTTTCTATGATCTTTCAGAGCAATCTTCTCAGGTTCTGGTGTCTTGACCACTCGTTGTTTCGAGAATTTTGGTTGCTCTTCAAAGTTTTCAAAGGCCAATTCCAACTCTCGCTCAGCCTTGGCTGCTTGTAGGTCCAATTTGACTTCTGAAACGAGCGCGCTACCAAGAGTTCTTCTATGATCATTCAGAGCAATCTTCGTAGGTTCTGGTGTCTTCACATCTCGCTTTTCCGAAAATTCTGGTTCCTCTTCAAAGTTCTCAAAGGCGATTTCCAAATCTCTTTCCGCCTTAGCTGCTTGTAGATCCAATTTGACTTCTGAAACGCGCGCGCTACCAAGAGTTCTTCTATGATCTTTAAGAGCCACCTTTTTGGGTTCTGGTGTCTTCACATCTCGCTTTTCCGAAAATCCAGGTTCCTCTTTAAAATTCTTAAAGGCGATTTCCAAATCTCTTTCCGCCTTAGCTGCTTGTAGATCCAATTTGACTTCTGAAGCCAGCGCACTACCGAGAGTTCTTCTATGATCTTTAAGAGCCACCTTTTTGGGTTCTGGTGTCTTCACTTCTCGCTTTTCCGAAAATTCTGGTTTCTCTTCGAAGTTCAAAAAGGCCAGTTCCAATTCTCGTTCAGCCTTGGCTGCTTCTAGATCTAATTTGATTTCTGAAACGAGCGCGCTACCAAGAGTTCTTCTATGATCTTTAAGAGCCACCTTTTTGGGTTCTGGTGTCTTTATTTCTCGCTTTTCCAAAAATTCTGGTTCCTGTTCAAAGTTCTCAAAGGCCAGTTCCAATTCTCGTTCAGCCTTGGCTGCCGCTAGATCTAATTTGACTTCTGAAACTAGAGCACTACCAAGAGTTCTTCTATGATCTTTAAGAGCCACCTTTTTGGGTTCTGGTGTCTTCACATCTCGCTTTTCCAAAAATTCAGGTTTCTGTTCAAAGTTCTCAAAGGCCAGTTCCAATTCTCGTTCAGCCTTGGCTGCTTCTAGATCTAATTTGACTTCTGAAACTAGAGCACTACCAAGAGTTCTTCTATGATCTTTAAGAGTCACTTTTTTGGGTTCTGGTGTCTTCACTTCTCGCTTTTCCGAAAATTCTGGTTCCTCTTCAAAGTTCTCAAAGGCCAGTTCCAACTCTCGCTCAGCCTTGGCTGCTTGTAGGTCCAATTTGACTTGTGAAACTAGAGCACTTCCAAGAGTTCTTCTATGATCTCTCAGTGCAATCTTTGCAGGTTCTGGTGTCTTGGCTGCTCGCTTTTCTGAAAATTTTGGTTTCTCTTCAAAGTTCTCAAAGGCGATTTCTAAATCTCTTTCCGTCTTAGCTGCTTGTAGGTCCAATTTGACTTCTGAAACGAGCGCGCTACCAAGTGTTCTTCTATTATCTTTCAGAGCAATCTTCGTAGGTTCTGGTGTCTTCGCTTCTCGCTTTTCCGAAAATTCTGGTTCCTCTTCAAAGTTCTCAAAGGCCAGTTCCAACTCTCGCTCAGCCTTGGCTGCTTGTAGGTCCAATTTGACTTGTGAAACTAGAGCACTTCCAAGAGTTCTTCTATGATCTATCGGTGCAATCTTTGCAGGTTCTGGTGTCTTGGCTGCTCGCTTTTCTGAAAATTCTGGTTCCTCTTCAAAGTTCTCAAACGCGATTTCTAAATCTCTTTCCGCCTTAGCTGCTTGTAGGTCCAGTTTGATTTCTGAAATAAGCGCGCTACCAAGAGTTCTTCTATGATCTTTAAGAGCCATCTTTTTGGGTTCTGGTGTCTTGGCTGCTCGCTTTTCCGAAAATTCTGGTTCCTCTTCAAAGTTCTCAAAGGCGATTTCTAAATCTCTTTCCGCCTTAGCTGCTTGTAGGTCCAGTTTGATTTCTGAAACAAACGCACTACCGAGAGTTCTTCTATGATCTTTAAGAGCCATCTTTTTGGGTTCTGGTGTCTTGGCTGCTCGCTTTTCCGAAAATTCTGGTTCCTCTTCAAAGTTCTCAAAGGCCAGTTCCAAATCTCGTTCTGCCTTGGCTGCTTGTAGGTCCAATTTGACTTCTGAAACCACCGAGCTACCAAGTGTTCTTCTGTGATCTTTCAGAGCAATCTTCGTAGGTTCTGGTGTCTTCACATCTCGCTTTTCCGAAAATTCTGGTTCCTCTTCAAAGTTCTCAAAGGCCAGTTCCAATTCTCGTTCAGCCTTGGCTGCTTCTAGATCCAATTTGACTTCTGAAACTAGAGCACTGCCAAGAGTTCGTCTATGATCTTTCAGTGCAATCTTTGCAGGTTCTGGTGTCTTGGCTGCTCGCTTTTCCGAAAATTCTGGTTCCTCTTCAAAGTTCTCAAAGGCCAGTTCTAAATCTCGTTCTGCCTTGGCTGCTTGTAGGTCCAATTTGACTTCTGAAACCAGCGAGCTACCAAGTGTTCTTCTGTGATCTTTCAGAGCAATCTTCGTAGGTTCTGGTGTCTTCACATCTCGCTTTTCCGAAAATTCTGGTTCCTCTTCAAAGTTCTCAAAGGCCAGTTCCAATTCTCGTTCAGCCTTGGCTGCTTCTAGATCCAATTTGACTTCTGAAACTAGAGCACTGCCAAGAGTTCGTCTATGATCTTTCAATTCAATCTTTGCAGGTTCTGGTGTCTTGGCTGCTCGCTTCTCTGAAAATTCAGGTTCCTCTTCAAAGTTCTCAAAGGCCAGTTCCAATTCTCGTTCAGCCTTGGCTGCTTCTAGATTCAATTTTACTTCTGAGACAAGCTCGCTACCAAGAGTTCTTCTATGATCTTTCAGAGCAATCTTCTCAGGTTCTGGTGTCTTGACTGCTCGCTTTCCCTTTTTATTTTCAGCTTCCACTGCTATTAACAGCCTAGGATTAAGTGTCGGATCTAACGATAACTGATTTCCCATAGTTCTCCTTTGAAGGATTTTCGAAATAGAAGGTTTCTTTGTCTCTGGCGTTGAAGCAAGTCTCTTCTCATCTAAGGTTTTGCGCTCCTTCTCAAAGTTTTTGAAAGCTTCTTCTATTTCCTGGCGCGCTCTTTCTTCCTTTGATACGTTTGGTTGTTCTTGATTAATTGTAGTGGTTTTATCAACACTATCATCAGATGATTTCGAAGATCTTTCAGTTTCTTTCAATGATGATTCATCAGAAACCGCCAGCGTTTCAGAGAAAATTGATTCCGACGTATGATCCAACAAATCAATCCCACTTATATTCGGCGACAATGACCTGGGAACAGTAGTTGTTTCTAGGGGATCCTTCATAACAGCCTGATTTGATGTGTTTCCATCGTTCAATGTCATCTCAAATTCATCTCTTGGTGTTTTTATAGATTTGAACCTATCTTTTATATTCGTGGCATTCGAGCTTCCTACAATCGAATGCATCATTAAAGGATCACGATAAACTTCATCCATCGTTCGTGTGAGATATGACATTTCTGTTTCATCTTGAGCATCTTCCAACAGATCATTGACACTATCTATCCATTCCTCAATGTCGGTTTTTGGAAAGTTTGGATCATTTGAGATTTTCATTGGAGATGATTCTGGCTTCTTTGATGGTGTTTTGCGTTTATAGCTTTTTTTAATAATTGGACGTCCCACAAGCATATCGAAAGCTTCTTCTGGTGATAGTGTTTGAATTGCCGACGTTGAAGCTGGAGTAGCAGCTGCATGAACACTTCTTGTCATGAGTTCACTTTGAGGAGTTTGAAAGAGATCATCTAAATTTGCACTCAAATCAAATTCTGTTGAATGAATTAACTCCACCGAATCTGAGCTTGGTTTTTGAAGACTTATGCTTTTTGGCGAGCTGAGGATCATAATGTTTTTAGCTTTAGGAGTCTTAAATATCTCATCCACTCCATCATAGTCATAGTCTGAATCTTCGGGTAGTCCTTCATTATTTGTCCCACGATTAGTTTCGAATGCTAGTGTAGCATTTTGTAAAGGTTGATCTTCTATACTTTTATTGGTTGTTTGTCCTTCAAGAATCTCTGTGTCTACTTGTCTCTGATTGCCAGATATATTTCCTACCTGAGAAACAACGCACAATGAATTGGTGGGCTTGGTGTCAGTTTCGAGTAATACTTGATCTTTATATTCAACTCCTGAAGAACTGCAAGCTATTCTTTTTTCTTGAAGAGTAACACCAATTGTTTTCTTATTGAAAGCTGAACTGAAACCAGGAAGAGGTTCATGAACAGATTGCGGTGTTGGCGTTGGTGTTTGTAAAGAAACTTGGGATTGTGGTGCATCTTTACATTTATCTTTTTGTGGAGAAAATATGGTATCTTTGCAAGGAGAACTCGTGCACTGATCATCTTCTTCAATGCTAAATGTATGATTAAGCACCTTACCAAGTTTAGAGTCTTCAACTTCATCGACATTAGCTTGTTCTTCTGGTTCATTATTTGAGTTTGGTAAAAATGAAACAGATTTCCTTGGCTTGTTTTGAGTTGTGAATTTCTGAGTGATGGGTGTCATTGAAAGTGCTTGCTTAAGCATTATAGAATTTCTACTCTCTTTCTTACCACTACCAATTTGAGCAGACTGAGAATGAATTGTCAATGAGCGCCTTGATGAACTCGATGAAACGATATCACCTCTTTGACGAAATGGAGTAGAAGTTATTAAAGATTTACGTGGCTTTCCTGCAGAGAAACTTTCTGCAGAAGATAAAAACCTTCCAATAGATTTTCTGTGTGGTGTACTTTGACTTTGAAAACGTATTGCAGTTGGATTTTTTGGAGTTTCAGGCGTTTGTTTAGATCTAGAAAAATTAAGTAATTTCTTGGTTACTGCAACTTTTTTTGCACTGCTAAGAATAGCGCGTTTCATAAGCGACTGGGGCGTTCGTGCTCTAGGTGGCGTTCTTGCAATTGGTGATGGTGAGCCACTGCCATCATCGGAAAGTATTATAACACTTTCATCATCAGTAGAAGGAACACTATAAACAGTATCTGAGCTTCCGGGGGTTGATATGTCTATTACTTGTTTTGCCTTTTGTGGAGTTCGTGGTGATGTTCCCTTGTTAAGGTTCTTTTTTAGAGTCGACTTGAGAAGAGTTCGGTTTGCAGATGATGTTGTTGGTGGTAAAAGTTTCTTTGGAGTTATAAGATCAATAAGATGCATAGAAGGTCGGTAGGTTTGTATTGTTTGTGGTGATGAAGCCACATGATGGAATGGTCCTAAGCTTACGTTTGTGGTTTTAATTTTACTTTCAGCAGCCAGAGGTGATTGCACAACAGCAAACGATTTCTCTTGACGTATACCAATTTCGCGGGGTGAGTATGAGGTAATCACAGTTTCAGATAGTCTGCAACAGCTTAATGATATATTTCTCTGACTGCATGATCTTTCAACTGTTTTGGGTGAATTTAAATCAATAAAATCTGATATATTATCTGGGGGTGGGGAGCAAGATGATGATGACTGTCTTTTGTTTGGTACTGAATCAGCATCTATTATTTGTTCATGGATGTTCAAGGGTTTATTCTCGTCAGTTGTTGCTTCAACATCTTGTGGGCTTTCACCGGCTTTGATGCAATAAGCGAAACTGAAAACAAAACATTTAAACATTTTTAATATTTATTATAATAAAACACTTACATAAAGTGAGCGAAATTAATCAAAGAAGATAATGTTAATGTGAGCAGTTAAAATATCATTTGAAGTATCTATCAGTTGTAAGAACGATGTAAGTTCATTTGAGAAAACTTGTGGGAAAACGCAAAAAACTGAAAAACTTCTTTATTTTACTTTTTGCAGGTGTTTGGCCTATGAGTGAAATGAAAAATAAATTTTTTTACTTGCGATATAGGTACTATAGGGCACGTTAAGGATTCGTAAAAAATAAAATGCACGACTGGGTCGCACGTACTTGCTCTTAGGGTCAAAGTTGCTGTGAATGCTAAAGCTTCATATGTATAAAGTTTTTAGTTTTACAAGAAATTAAAAAACAAACATAAAATTTATTACTAAAATTCCTTAAATTGTTTTGATCTCAAAACTAAGTATGCCATTTGATTTTGTTAAAAAAGATTAATTTTTAGAAAAAAAATTTTGAAAATCGTTAGTCGTTTTAAAAAAAAAAATTTGAATGCCAATTTTAAGAAAATATTAATGGACATCTAAAATGAAAATTTAAAAAAAAATCATTCACGCGTTTTCGAAAAATTGATTTTTGAAAAAAAAATTGAAACTTTTTTTATAAATCCAAAAAAAATTTTTTTTTTTAATTTTGATATGAAATAACTTGAAAATTGTCGAGAACCTCTTGTGCAAAAATTGTCATCGAAATCTGTGGAATCGCTTACGAGATAATCAGAAAAGAGAAAAAACTGTTTTTTTTTTATTTCAAAAGTACGACCTTGCCTGTTGCATTACACATAAAAATTGTAATCAAAATCGTTAGAGCCGTTTTTGAGAAAATCAATTTTTTCCATATGGGTTGTATGGCGGTACCGTTAATTTTGGTCCTAAAAAAAAATTTCAATTTCTCCTTTAGGGGTCTCCAAAACCCCTTAACTACCAAGTTTGAAGATAATCGCTTAAGTACTTTAGGCTCTAGCTCAAGATAGATACTGACAGACTGTTGTCAGTCTGTTGTCAGTCTGTTGTGAGTCTGTTGTGAGTCTGTTGTGAGTCTGTTGTCAGTCTGTTGTCAGTCTGTTGTCAGTCTGTTGTCTGTCTGTCAGTCTGTCAGTCTGTCAGTCTGTCAGTCTGTCAGTCTGTCAGTCTGTCAGTCTGTCAGTCTTTCAGTCTGTCAGTCTATCAGTCTATCAGTCTATCAGTCTATCAGTCTATCAGTCTATCAGTCTGTCAGTCTGTCTGTATCTATCTTGAGCTAGAGCCTAAAGTAAGGGTTTTTGGTGATTCCCTAGAGTGGAAATTTAAATTTTTTTTTTAGGACCAAAATTAACGGTACCTGCCACACAACAAATATAGAAAATCTTGATTTTCTCAAAAACGGCTCTTACGATTTTGATTAAAATTTTTATGTGTATTACAACAGGAAAGGTTGTACATTTGAAATATGTAAGGGTCTTTATCTCTTACAATATTCAATTTAATTATTTGAGATATCTAATAATACACATGGCAACCCTTTTACGATATCATGTATTTACATAAAAAGAAGAGAGCATTTCTATTCTGTCAAAATAATTATAATTTAGTTTAAGGCATATGAATATGTATATGTATTCAACTCGAAGTTTTCTCTTAAATTTAACATGATCTCATGATCATTAAAACAGTTCCTATGTACATAATTTTGCTGTATAGATTTTACCGTATCGTATCATGCTTCTTCTAAGCATCTCTTTTATTTCTCATGTTAGTTTTAAGTCAGTCTTAATAAAGCATCCATGAAAAGAAGTTTGACTTTTTACTTATGATTATTTTTGCACGCAGTATTTTAGTTTTGCACGTTTAATTTAGTTTTGCTTGCTTATAAATTTAATTTAATTTATATGAACGCTTACAATCTATCAGAAGTGGAATAAAGTACCTTCAATTAAATTATATAATAATTGCATGTGACACGTTTATTTTGGGCTTATATTTTATTGAATTTTTTTTCGTAAAATACTTATTTATGACAATGGATGCTGGATCACGTGCATCGTGTTTTTTGCAAACTGCTACTGTGCAAAAACTTAAAGACAAGCTAGCTGAAATGGGTTTGGCTACACATGGTGCAAAGGCTGCGCTTAAGGCTCGCTTGAATGAAGCGATTACGTCGCTTGAGCTCAATCAAATTGAAATTTTTTTTCCTGACGATATTGAGGATGGTACTGAGGAAGGTAATGACGATTTGGAAGACGAAGAAAGCGTGGTTTCTCAACGTTTAGAGAGGCTTCGTGAAATGCTTAAGAAGAAAGAGGAAATTCTTTCATTGGAAAAACGACTAGCTGAACTGAACAGTCCTCCTCGAGAGTATCACCCTGTCGGTGCATGCTCGTCCCGTGACATCGAAGATTCGTTGCCAACGTTTTCTGGCGACGACGATTATCCCATCAAAAAATGGATGGAAAACGTTGAAGACGCAATAATCACTTACCATCTTAGTGAGTCAGAGTCTTTTATTTATTTTAAAAGGCTGCTCAAAGGAACTGCCAGGTTATTTCTGAGATCAAGATCATTTCGGTCATGGAGTGAACTTAAGGCTGCTCTTATGACAGAATTTCATCACCATACAACTGCAACAGACGTCCATAATACGTTGCGAAATCGTAAGAAACGTAGAGATGAAAATTATCAGCAGTATGTCCTCGCTATGCAGGAGGTAGCATCTCAAGCAGAAATTGACGAACAAGATGTTATCGCTTATATTATTAAGGGAATCCCAGATTCTGTGTTTAACAAGCAACTTATGCTCACCGCTAACACCATCGCTGAGTTGAAGGCTATTTTGCGCAAATACGAGAAAATGAAGTCTGAGCTGCATCCATCAACGACAGTTTACAACAAACCTGTGCAACATACAAAACCTTTGGTTCGAATGGAAGCGAAATTCAAGTGTTTTAACTGTAACGAGGCCGGTCACATATCGACCAAGTGTCCCAAGCCACGGAGGGAAAGAGGATCGTGCTTTCGTTGCGGAAGTAAAGGGCACGTTGTTAAAGATTGCCCCCAAACATCATCGGTTTTGGTGGTTCAAAATACAGACCTACCAAAAGAATCCCAAATATCTACATTGATGAGTGATTTCCATGGAGTTCTGGAGTTTGATTTTTCGAATTGTGAAGCTGGAAGTGTTCGAGTTTGCATGCATGTGATGACCATAATTGATACCGGTAGCCCGATAAGTTTCATCCAACAACAGTATGTGCCACCTTTTATGATGACAACTTTAGAATCTACAATGCATGATTTCGTAGGTATAAATAATTCAAAATTAGTTATGTTAGGTAAATTATTTTGTAATGTAAAATTTAATGGTAGTTATGTTAGTTTATGTCTTTATGTTGTTAGCGATAATACTATGAAAAGTCCAATCATATTGGGTCGTGATTTTTTACATAAAACAAATATTAAACTTATGATTGAAGAAACAGCTGGAAAACCAGTTGTAAACGAAAAAAATAATGTTAAAGATTTTAATGAAATTGAATTTGACGAAGAAATTTTAAAGATTGATACATGTGATAGTCGCGACGAAAAAATTTCTTTACAAATCAATGAAAAATTGAGTTACGATGAACAATTACGATTAAAAAGTTTAGTTTTCGGGAGTATTTCAACTAGTTCAAAGTATTCGGATACTTACGAAATGCAAATAGTTTTGACCAACACGAACAGTTATTTCAATTGTGCACCTAGGCGTTTACCGTACGCTCATAAGATTGAATTACAAAAGATTTTAGATGACTTGCTTCAAAATAACATAATTCGCGAGAGTAATTCACCTTTTGCATCGCCAATAGTGTTAACTCGGAAAAAGACAGGTGAACTTCGTCTTTGCGTAGATTATCGTCAATTAAATAAGGTTACGGTTAAGGATAATTTTCCGTTACCGTTAATAGAAGATCATCTCGATAGGTTGCGAAACAAAAAGTATTTTTCACTGCTTGATCTTAAAAGCGGTTTTCATCATGTGAAAATGGCAGAAGATTCAATAAAATTTACATCATTTGTAACTCCTATGGGGCAGTTTGAATACCTGCGAATGCCTTTCGGGCTGAAAAATGCCCCTTCAGTGTTCCAACGCTTTATTAATAACATTTTTAAGGATCTTATTGCTTCTGGAGAGCTGTTAATTTACATCGATGATTTGCTGATTGCCACGGAAAGTAAAGATGAACATTTTATGATTTTGAAGAGGATTTTGGATGTTGTTTCGGAAAATAACTTGAAGTTACGTTTTGACAAGTGTCTATTTATGTACGAAAACATTAAATATTTGGGGTATGAGGTTTCTGCCAGTGGAATAGGTCCTAATTGTGATGGCTTGAAAGCCGTTGCAGATTTCCCAATACCTACAAATCCGAAGAAGTTGCACTCGTATTTAGGCTTATGTTCATATTTCCGAAAGTTCATCCAGAATTTTTCTCTACTGGCAAAACCACTCAACGATCTTTTGAGAAAAGATGCAGAGTTTGTATTTGGCGAAAAGCAGTTACAAGCTTTCAATTTATTGAAAGAAAAACTTCTTAATGCTCCGCTTCTGAGCATTTATAATCCGACCGCCGATACAGAACTTCATTGTGACGCCAGCAGCTTGGGTTTTGGGGCTGTATTACTGCAGCGTCAAGACGATAGGCAACTTCACCCGATCTTCTTCTTCTCTAAACGATCCACTGATCAGGAATCCAGATACCATTCTTATGAGTTAGAAACCCTTGCGATTATTTATGCGCTTAGGAGATTTCGCATTTATCTTACAGGTATCCGATTCAAAATAGTCACTGACTGTAGGTCACTGACTCAAACTCTGAACAAAAAGACTTTAAATCCTAGGATTTCGCGTTGGGCTTTGGAGCTCCAAGATTTTGACTATGTCATCGAACACAGAGATAGTAAGAGAATGAGTCATGTTGACGCGCTCAGTAGATGTCACAACATCTTAATCGTTGAACCTGAAACTTTTGAACACGCGCTTGCTGCATCCCAGCAAAGAGATCCAACTATAAAAGGGTTAGTAAAGATGTTAGAGAAGAGGGAAAGTCCCACTTACGAACTAATAAATGGGCTTGTTTATCGAAAATTAAACAAAAAAGTTTTCTTTTACGTTCCGTCTAAGATGGAGAGGAATGTCATTCAAACACACCATGAAGGGTTATGTCATCTTGGTGTTGAAAAATGTTTTAACTATTTAAGGAAAACATATTGGTTTCCTTGCATGAAAAACAAAATAAAACAATACATAAGTAATTGCTTAAAATGTGTGCATTTCTCTCCTCTGAGTGGTAAAAAAGAAGCGGTGTTACACAATATACCTAAAGGTGACAAACCCTTTGAAACTCTCCACATTGACCATTATGGTCCGTTGCCGACATCTGTTAGCAATAGCAAAAAGCATATTTTTGTGATAGTTGACGGATTTTCAAAATATACAAAGCTTTATGCGGTTAAAAGTACGACAACTAAAGAAGTAATTCAATGCCTTGATTCATATTTTGCTTTCTATAGCAAACCAACTCGCATCATCTCGGATAGGGGTAGTTGTTTTACCTCTGATGATTTTTCGGCCTTTTGTGAAAAATATAGTATACAACACATTAAGATCGCAACAAGTTCGCCTCAATCAAATGGTCAAGTGGAGCGAGTAAACAGGTGCCTAACTCCGATGTTGTCGAAAGAAAGTGAAATTGAATCAGGTAGTTGGACGAAATACTTGCAAAAAGTTGAATTTGCCTTGAATAACACCGAAAATAAGAGTACAGGTATAAGTCCCAGCATGTTGCTTTTTGGAGTTGCGCAAAAAGGTGTAGTTAATGATCACATAAGAGAGTATTTAGAACAAAATATTATAGAGCAGGAACACCGAAATTTAGAAGAACTTAGGAGAAATGCAAATGAGAAAACTGTTCAAAGTCAAAACCAGAATAAACTTTATTTTGACAAACGCCACAAGAAACCTCTTGAGTATAAAGTCGGCGATTACGTGTTAATTAAAAACGTTGTAACTACTCCCGGTCTAAACAAAAAATTGTTTGCTAAATATAAAGGACCCTATGAGGTTGTAAAGATATTACCAAATGATCGATACCTTATTAAGGACATAGAAAATTTACAAATTTCTCGCGTGCCGTATGAAGGAGTATCATGTCCTGAGAACATGAAGCCTTATGTTCAAACATAAGTCACTCTTGCATGTTGCATGTATCAATATTTAATATCGCTTAGCTTTTATTTTATTGTTTTATTTTAAGACTTATGGAGCAAAAATACATTTTCTATGTAAATTTTTATTATGTTCATTTAATAAATATAACAATTATATAACAAAATAAAATAAAAATATAAAATGATAACATTATGTATATGTTTAAGATACTCATTGTCTTAAAATCAAAAAGAAAAAATATTACTATGTAATTTCGTTATAATTTTATTTATGTTTATTATAAAAAGAAAAATTTATGTTCATATTATGTTCACAAATGTATGTACGTAAATGCATGTAATCGTAAATCGAGGACGATTTATTGTCAGGATGATCGAGTTGTAAGGGTCTTTATCTCTTACAATATTCAATTTAATTATTTGAGATATCTAATAATACACATGGCAACCCTTTTACGATATCATGTATTTACATAAAAAGAAGAGAGCATTTCTATTCTGTCAAAATAATTATAATTTAGTTTAAGGCATATGAATATGTATATGTATTCAACTCGAAGTTTTCTCTTAAATTTAACATGATCTCATGATCATTAAAACAGTTCCTATGTACATAATTTTGCTGTATAGATTTTACCGTATCGTATCATGCTTCTTCTAAGCATCTCTTTTATTTCTCATGTTAGTTTTAAGTCAGTCTTAATAAAGCATCCATGAAAAGAAGTTTGACTTTTTACTTATGATTATTTTTGCACGCAGTATTTTAGTTTTGCACGTTTAATTTAGTTTTGCTTGCTTATAAATTTAATTTAATTTATATGAACGCTTACAAATAAAATAAATATTTTTTCATCGGTTGAAAATGGTACCTCCAATAGAGCCGTTTTTTGCTTTTCTGATTTTCTCGTAAACGACTCCACGGATGTCGATGACAATTTTTACACAAGAGGATCTCAACAATTTTCAAGTTATTTCGTATCAAAATTTTCAAAAATCAATAATTCGAAAACGGGTTAATAATTTTATATACATATGTATATAAAATTATTTTTTTAAAAAACTGTTGGAACGATTTTCAATTTTTTTTCTCCAAAAATTAACTTTTTTTAACGAAATCAAATGGCATACTTAGTTTTGTGATCAAAACCAGTTTTTGAAGTTCTTTAAGCCATTTTAGTATTAAATTTTATGTTTATTTTTTAATTTCTGATAAAAGTATTTACTTGCAAAAACTTTATACATGAAGCTTTAACATCCACAGCCACTTTGACCCCAAGAGGAAGTACGTGCGACCTAGTCGTGCGTTTTATTTTTATTATATTTCAATGCAAAGGCAAAGTTCAGGTGACGGGCCGAGTTAATAAATTTTTTTTATTCTAAACCATTCCTTAGTCTGTTAGGAGGTGTGCTTGGGGTCGTTGTCCTGCATAAACTCTCATAAAACTGGCTTGTACTCATCGGCGAATGACGATATTACATCGTCAAGGGTTCGGACATAATCGATGCTGAAAAGCATCTCCAGATCACCAGGCAATCTCCACTATGTTTGACTGTTTTGTTTGGAAATCTATGTTTTGACCTGTTAAACTTATAAGCGCGAGTGTTGAACGAAAGAAACTAAGAACACTACAATACTAGCTAGCATTCTTCGTAACTGACTCAAATTCTGCTAACGAAACGGACACTACGCCTCGGATAAGGACTGACCAAACGATGACGACTTTTGGCTATTGTACCCGGAGAAAGATTGGTTTCTGGAATGTATGTATCCTTTTCGACAATGGTAAAGAAGAGACCCAAAACGCCAGATTCCTCTAACTTGAACGAGAGTTCATGCGATACGAATTGGACATTTTGGGATTAAGCGAAGTTCGATGGTTGGGATCGGGCAAATATAAATCCGCAAACCGTAACACTGTACTCTACTCCGGAAAAGAGCCCGGAAGTGTCCGGGAATCAGGCGTTGGGCTGCTACTTACCAAAACTGCGCACAATAGCCATGGGAGCCTCTTGGAGACAGGATACTAAAGGCAAGGTTCCGGACTAGAGTAAGTCGCGTCACGACGCTTTTTATTACCAGCTGAATACTGCTAACAAAAATACACCACGCGGAGACATCATAATGGTTATAAGAGATCTGAATGCCAAAGTTGGCAACAACAACGAAGGACTGAGCCATGTTATGGAAAAGCATGGCGTTGGCGGTTGCAACGACAATGGCGAACGTTTCACGGATTTCTGCAATGTAAACCGTCTTGTAATTGGTGGCCGCGTAGTTCACCAACAACTAGGGGACCATCTTTCACGGACTGAGAACAATCAGCAGCTGTAAAAAATGTGTTCAAAGCCGGTGGTCAAAGAATAGTCGGTCGGGCACAAGGAAGAAATAGTGCTTGGCTATCCGCAGAAACCTGCAAAAAAAACGACCAAAGAAAAAACTTCGAGCTCGCATCGCAGCTTCTCAAGCAGCAGAGAGAAACGAGCTAGAGTCGATGTATCGTATGAAGATGAGAGAAGTTTACCGTAGCGGGAGACGTGACATTATTTATATAAAAGAAATGTGGCAAGTAGAGACAGTAACAAAATTCGAATTAGATTAAGATATTTGGTGGTTGGCTCTCAAAGTTTTTTGTGATACTTGCACTTTTATTATAGCAGTTGTATATAAATCGCCAAGATACTCAAAAAAATTGTTTTGTGATAAATTTCGTGAACTGATGGATGGTTTAAACGAATTTTCTCATGAAATTTTCTTGATAGGTGATTTTAAAATTGATTGGTTGCAACCGAATGAATTGTATAAAAAGAATATTGAAAGAATTTTGATAAATAATGGCCTTAAGCAAATTATAAATAAACCTACTGCAACATCAAAATCATTAACCGATTTTGTAATAACGAATTCTAAAAAAAACCAAAGCTGAACCAACCGCTAACCTAAAAATAAGTGATCATAAAACCATTTTATTAGAAATCTATGTGAATGTTAAAAAAGAAATGAAAAAGAAAACAATACGAGTTTTGAAATATCATAAAGCTGATTTTTATAGTTCTTTAATAAGCAGTAATATATATTATTTAGTTGGTGCGTGAAGATGGAAATAAATGGTTTAATAATGATCTGAGGATATTAAAAAATAGTAAAATAGTTGCTTCTAATCGAGCTAGATTTACAAATAATGAAAGTGACTGGAACATATACAAAAATATAGGAAATGAATTTAAAAAACAAATCAGTAAATCAAAAAGTAATTTCATTATGAATAAAATAAATAAATCAGTAGATCAAAAATCAATGTGGAGATCTATAAAGCAATTTGGACTTAAGCAAACAAAACCTGATGTAACCAAAGTTGTATTTGAAAATATAATCTATAGTGACAATACCCTTTTGGCAAACAAATTCAATAAGTATTTTGTGGATAGTATAACTGAAATAAGTGCTTCGATTCCCTTTGTCCCTTTTACAAATAATATTATCAGAAATTCTGCAACTTTTAATTTTCAACCAATAGAGTTACCAGATATAAAGAAAGTCTTTAATAGCTTAAACAAAAAACGCTATTGCAACTACCTTAATATCGAAATGTTCAAAGATGACTGATATTATAGCGCCTCCATTGATTAAAATAATAAATAAATCGTTTGAAGATGGAGTATTCCCAGAATCTTGGAAGGTGTCACAAATTACTCCCATCCCAAAAGTAGATAAATCAATTAAGTGTGAAGATTTTAGACCAATTAATGCCCTCCCTCTCTATGAGAAGGTTCTTGAAAAAGTTGTTCACTTACAACTGCAATCATTTTTCGACTTTCATAAGTTGATAATTGAAAATCAGTCGGGGTTTAGTTTAGAAAGTGCACTTAATATTTATTTATTTATTTATTTATTTCATCATCTATCGAGTACAAAGCTCTCTTATACTAACAATATACATATATGTACAAATTTTATGTTACGTATTTTACAATAATTTTGAAATTAACAGAACTTACACAATTGTATATGATAATTATAGATATAAATATAAATATACCATGATACTAAACGGAAAACCGTAGTTTTAAAAACATCTCTACTGAAACATAGGTCAATATTTTGATAAATCGAATTAAACTCAGAACTAGATCGTGAAATCGGATCAGATCTACCGAAGTTTGTGAAAGAACGTTAAACAAAAAAGGTTGTTTCTCTAATCCTTAACTGCCTTTCAATGTGATTACAGAAAGTATCTCTAGCAAACATAATTAAATAATATCTACGTCTAGATTCAAGAGATTTTATATTGATCAATAGAAATCTTTCACTATGGTAAGATATTATCAACCCAATTGAGTTTACGCAACGCGTACCACGAAAACTTTTTTTGAACCGATTCAATGCGGTTTATACCCACCCTATATAAAGGGCACCATATACAACATGCATACTCTAGGATGGATCTTATAAGCGATATAAACAAAGATTTCATAGTGTACGGGTCCGAAAATTGTTTTGAATTTCGAATGATGAATCCTAATAATTTATTTGCTTTAGATATAATATAATCTAAGTGCAATTCAAAGGATAGTTTCGAGTCAAAAACAACTCCTAGGTCTTTTTGGCAATAAACTGATTCAAGTGGTATGTCAAAAATGACGCACGAGTGATTAATAGCACTACGCGACTACACCATGCTGACACTTCATCCAAGTCAAGTTGAAGTCGATGACAAGCTAGCTCACACTTACTCGTAATATGCCTAAAGAGTTTTAGATCATCTGCAAAGAGCAAACAATTCGAAAACTGAATTCTAGGTGGAAGATCATTTATAAATAATATGAAAAGGAGGGGACCTAAATGGCTGCCTTGGGGAACACCTGAATAGTTAATGATCTAATTTGATACCACAGTTCCAATTTTTACATTTTGAAACCATGCTGATCCATTGATATACTCGAACTTACCTCATCATAAATGCATTTTTTCACAATCGCTTCAAGAACTTTCGGTATTAATTTCAGTTTTGAAATGGGTCTGCAATTAATCACCTTCTGTTTTGATCCTGATTTATAAATTGGAGTTATCATTGACAATTTCCAATCATCCAAAAAGTCACCAGTAGAAAGTGATAAGTTCAAAAGTTTAGTCAGAGGAATTGCAAGGCTAACAGAACACAATTTAAGAAAAGGCGAGCAAAAGTTATCAGATGATAGCTTGAAATCCGACTTCAAGGATGAAATATGAAGTAAAACATGTTCCACTGACAAGCTTAAACTACCTAAATTAGTGATGGTTTCACCGCATCGAATTTCTTGTGAAATTCGTAGAGAATCAACAACATAATTAGATTGGAAGTACGACGCAAACATATCACAAATAACATCTTCATTACTTGATGATTGATTAAGGTAATTCATACTAGTTGGAATGACTTACGTTTCGATTAACAAACTTCCAATAGGCCCGAGAGTCACTCTTAATGTTGTTTTCAATAGAGCACATATAACTTTTTTAGACAGACTTTTTATGAGTTTCATATTCATTCCTGCATCGAATATAACGAAGACGTAGGCTAGGATCCTTTGTAATTTTTATGCACCTTAGAAAGTTTGTTTTTAAGATTACGTAATCTATTGTTAAACCAAACAGGTTTATTTCTATGTTTTCTTTCTCGTAATGGAACAAATAAATCATATGCCTAATCAATTTTAGCAATAAAAGAATTGTAACACTCCTTTAAGTCACGAGAGCTAAGAGCTTCGTCCCAATCAGTCGCGTTAAAGAACTGGTTCATCCCAGTATAATTAGCTTTACTAAAATCTAGATCTAAGTTCAATTCATGCTTATTAAAATTTAATTCATTATAATTCAAGATCTTGAATTGAATTGTAAAGCTTAATGATGCATACTATTTTGAAAAATATGGAGTTTCAGACTTATTTAAATTGGTTTCGAGTTCAGCATTAATAAAGACTAAGTCTAAGATTCGACGAGAGTGTTTTCAACATAGTTAAGTTGGTTAAAATTAAAAGCTTACATATTGTCAATAAAACTGGACTCAACTTCATTTGATACATTAAACGGAATTAAACATTTATCATTTTCGGTGTAAATCCATTTAATATGAGGGAGATTCAAATCCCCTAGAATAACAATATTAGAATTAGCCCTAACAAGCTAAAAACATAACGAATATTATCAATATGCGTCTGATAAATACTGATACTCGAATAAGGCGGAATATATGACACAATAAAATAAATTGAATATGAGCCAAATGGCATACTAACAACAACACATAATTATTCTACAGCTTTGAATTCAAGAGGAACTTCTCTACATATCAAATAAGATCTTAATGCTAATAATACACCACCACCTCTACTTAATCCAGCATCTGCAAACGATCTATCTCTTCTGAAGACGTTGTAATCTGCAGAGCAACACAGTTCAGTTGAAAGGATGTCATCGGTTAACCATGTCTCTGTCAGCGCAATAACATGATAAGGGCAGGAGGATACAGCAAGATAAAAGTCTAATGTCTTAGACCGCATACCACCAACGTTTTGGTAATACACAGAGATAGTTTCATTATCAGTAGGCAAAGCAGCAGAACAATTCAAATTATTTATGAATTTGCATACATCTCCGGTGAAACTTGGTTTTTTTCCAGCAGGCCAACAGCTCGAATCAAATGCAGCATCATAAAGCACAGACGGAACACCAATTTTAAAATTGACATGCTCAATGAGATGTTCATCTGTTCCTTTTTTAATTAATTTAAAGCATTCGAATTGAGTCGGCAAGGCATTAAAATTTGTAGATATCAATTTTATGATAGACTTGGCAGATGTCGAAGGCTTGAATTTGGATAGATGCAACCATTTTTTCTTCGTCATATGGTCATAGCGAATTGGAAACAACAACTAGATGCAAAAACGAAAATAATTTATGTGTTTTTGGATTTTAAAACATCTTTTGAGACTGTGGACAGAGAAATTTTGTTCCAAAAATTAGGAAAAAAATGAAGTAAGAGAAAAATCCCTATCTTGGGTGGTATAATATCTAACAAATAGAAAACAAAAAACCAAAATAAACAACATTTTGTCTGATGAAATTTTGATTGACATTGGAGTACAGCAGGGATCCATCCTATGCACGTTTTTTTAACGTTTACATCAACGACATCGGAAGTGTAATAAACAATTGTCAACTCGCATTATTTGCAGATGATGGATTGTTGTATTTTAGCTGTGAGAACTTCGATGAAGGCATCACTAAAATGCAAATGGATGTAGATAATCTAAATAAATGGCTTAAGGCGAACAAACTCAAACTAAACGTTTCTAAAACAAAAGTGATGATAATTTCCACAAATGTGATAACTGATACTGTGATAGATATAAAAGTAGATAACGAGAGTCTTGAAATAATTTCCGAAATCAAATACCTAGGTATAGTTATAGACAATAAACTTACTTTCAGTAAGCATATAGACTACATATATAGTGAAAAAAATATCTAAGAAGACAAATTTACTTAGAAGAATTCGCAAAAATATTTCAACACTGAGTGCGATAAACATTTTTAATGCTATTATAAAACCGCATTATGAATACTGTCCCTCCATTTTGTTTTTGTGTAACCAAGATATGACTAATCGTCTTCAAATTCTTCAAAATAAGGCCATGAGAACAATTTTAAAGTGCAATAGATATACTCCGATACGTTTTATGTTAGATATGTTGATGTGGTGAAGTGTTAAACAAAGAATTTTGATGAATGTTTTGCTGTTTTTCTTTAAAATCAAAAATTATCTTACACCTGTTTATCTGTCTCGTTTAGTTAACTATGTTGGTAATGCTCAACCCTTTACTTTACTTTTAACCAGGACTTCCTCCTTCCATTAGTGAGAACTAGTGCAGCTCAAAACAGCCTGTTCTATAAAGGACTACAAATATTCAACAGCTTGCCATACGAAATTAAGTCAGAAACCAACTTCAATAACTTCAAACAGAAAGTAATGAATTTTGTTAAGCTTCAAAACTAAATGTATAAATCATTATAATGATAGTTTTGTTACATTGTTTGTTAAACATACTTGTTAAATTATTTAATTGTTAAATTATTTATTTTTAAATTATTTATTTTTAAAAAAATTATTTATTAATTATTATATTTTTGAATTCAATTATTTGCTTAAAAAACACGTCAAAACCAAAACTGAAAAATTATGAAACTCTGTAAATTAATAGTTAAAAAAGACTAAGTAAACAAACATACATACAAGGGTAACTACATCAACGCATTAGCTGAAGAAGCAGAAGAGGCCGCAAATGGGTTTGACAGCAGAACTGTTTATAGAATCATTAAGGAGCTTACTGGAGTACAAAGCTGAAAACAACACCTGGTGAAAGATGTAGATGGTTCCCTGCGCCATTCGGATGAGCTCAAAAGGAAGAAGGAACAGCTCAGAAGGTGAAGGGAACTCTTTGCTTCGGTATTAAACCGTGTGTTTGCCAGCGATGCGCATCCAATACCTGATGACTCGTCCGAAGCAACAAATGGCCGAATTCGCACCACACCTCCCAGTAGATAAGAGATCATTGCAATTAAAACACTGAAGAACAACAAGGCGGTAGGACTGGAAGGCATTCCTGCAGAGCTCTTACAAACAGCACCAAGTACATCAAGTGATGTACTGCATCCACTCATAGAGAGAGGAGAGGAGTAGAGGAGTAGAGGGAATTCGCGAAAAAATATGCAAAATATCACCGAATAGCGCGACAAAAAGCGCGGAATATCGCGGATAAAAGTGCGGAATACTGAGGAAGTGGTGAAAGAACTTTTAAACACCACGCTCTTTTCGTGTTATCCAACGAATTTATTCACAACCTCATACCTTTCTTTCTAATAGTCTAAGATCTAGCAAACTGCTGGATCATTAATTTTCTAATGGCCATCTGCATTCACATACGGGCAGTCTGGCAGCTAGCTGTTGGGTCAGAATCTCGTGAGAATAACGCCAAAACCGGTTGTAAAGTGATTTGTACAATCATTTTCTGATGGCTATTTTTTCCATTGTGTTCTATAACTTTATTGAAGCTTAAATCCAAATAGCCATTAGCCAGAAATTTCTGTTGGAGCAGACCCAGAGGCCTTCTGCGTTGTCCCATAAATCTCACATGGACAACTGTAGCTTCTGCAGTTCTGTTTCAGTGACTAATAAACTTTATAAGCAATCGTGTAGTAAGACAATAGATGTTATTACAAAATAAAAATCACAGATCAGAATATTGCCTGCCGGGTCAGCTAGTATTTATATAAACGACTATTTGTCTTTAAAATTTGTGAACTAATGAATTATTAAAAAAAAACTTAGATACTAAAATTAAATTAACTTAAACTAAACTGTAGTGATGAGTTAAAATATGTGAGTGTTTTTTTTTACGGAAACGTCTTTTTACAAAAAAATGGTATTAGGTCTGTTTTATAACTCAAACGTTGTAAAACGTTGTACGACGTCGTACTTCGTTTTTCAAAATTTCTGTCTGTTAACCCAAAAAAGTTGCTGCAGCAAAAAAAAAAAAGAATTCAAAGAGTACAAATTTCTTTTCCATTTAAAATCCTGCAACAACTTGCTACAGAAATTTCTTGTAGCAATCTGAAGCAACGAATCGAGATGCGTATTTTTGACAGAAAGACGAAGTTTCAGTACAAATTGAAACAAAGCGCAAGTTTGTTTGTTTCAGAGAGAATTGTTCTGTTTTTTGCTAGTTTGACAGATTTTAAACAAGTTAGACAACAAATTGTTACCAAATAGACTCCTACATATTTACTATACTTTATCCCACAAAGATTGTCAGTAACAGAGAAAAAAAGGACGTTTGCATTTCAGTTTGGTTGCAGCGTATTAAATAAGTCTTAGCATGTAAAAAGCTGTCCTATAGGATGTGTACTGACAATCTTTGTTGCACAGAGTATAGGCCTGATTTTTCTAAAGGATAAAGCAGAATAGTGTTGCGGGCAGACATCAGATTTCAGATATTTCTATTAGTTCCTGTCATAGGTGGATGTCTCTTAAACTTGGAGGTACATTGATTTATTTAACCCTAATGTAATGTTTACATTTTGTATTTTCTTGCATACAGGTGGTTGCAGTTGCGAGGCGGCATATACAACAAAAGTTTTGTAGGTGTTGCCACAGTGTTCGAAGAAAAAACATTATAATTTTTACAAAGCACTGTATTTATTCAAGTGGCAGTGTAGGTAATTCTTGTTAAGACCCATTTCAATGATAACCGGCAACCGGCTAAACGGCAGGGGTAGCCGGTTGCTGAGAGCACTTTCTTAGAGATTCTTTCACTCGCAAAGCTGTCAAACCGGACCGAACCGGTTACCCGGTTTCCAGCTACGTGTGAAATGGGCCTCAGGATATAGGTAATCAGACTTTAAACCAATATTTCTTACCTGTGAATTGTTAGACGAGTATGCAACGGTCTGCGCCACTAAAAAAATAAAAAAAATACTACAAGTTCTTAATTCTTTTCTTCGTAAATAAAATTTACCTTTCGAGCTGGTTCTGAGTTGGGTGGTTGTTGGGCTTTTTTCATTTGCTTAGCGGGTGTTGTAAAATCATTGATATCCTCCATTTGAAATCCCCTTGGCTGTGGGTTGCCATCGAATTGCCAGAGATATTTTCTATCCAAAATACAAATTTCAGTGTTATGAAGTAGGGGACGCATTTTAATTAATGTTTTTCCATCTAGTGTAATGGGTTGATGACTGCATCGATTTTCGATGGTAACCTTGAAACAAAACACAAAATTTATATCAAAAAAGCTCTCAGCAAAACCAAATAAAACCAGATAAATACCCTTCCAAAGGCGTCACAATTAATAATACACTGCAATCCCATAGCGTTGGGATGTTCGAGAACCACATCACAGTCCATATAGTAACCAAATTTAAAAGTTTTGCCATTGGCAGGTATGGTTTCAAATTGACCATTATCATCGGCACTCAGGCAAATTAATTTTGCGCCTTCTAAGGACATTTTAATTTTATTTATTTGTCTTCCTTTCCGGTATGATAAAATTAAGATTTTTTTCTGCTTCGTTAATATTTATTATTGATAATTTTCATTTTAGTTTGATGCATGAAATATACTGTTCTTTTTTTTCTTTTCATAAAAAACTCAATTAGAACACAAATAAATTATTTTTGTTAAATGACGCTTCTATTTATGTATTGTTTCTGTTGGCGTTGGAATTCAATTTTTAAATGAATTCCGCCACTTTGCTGAAAATGTTTTGTTTTGTCAGCAAGCAGAAATGTAGTAGAACAGCTGAACAAAAAAGCCACGTTCCTTTCTATGAAACTTATCCTTACACCTGGGCTCCATTAAGTTACACTTATCTGTAAATATAATTGTGAATATTAAAGGCTTTCCCAAACCAAAGTGCGACAGTGCGTCACTACAGTGCGACAAGAACTTTTGTATGAAAAAAGCATTGCGTTTTCTCGCAATTGTTGTGTGTACTCTCATATGACGCTGTGTTCTGCGCTTCCAAAACTGCAAAAAAAGGAGACACAACAAATAAAAAAAAAAAAAATGATTTGCAGGGTTCGTGTTCGCAAAGCAAAGTGCGGCAGTGAGTCACGACAGTGCGACACGATTGTTATATGACGATTGTTATGCGAGCATGATCTTTCATGTGAACCCCTCTATTCAATGATAGGGCTTTTTAAAATATAGCAATACATTGCTATTTCATTCTCTCTCATAGCTTCTAAACGTCAAATCGACACTCTGGCCCAATGACGTTTAAATAAATCAACAGTAATAATCAAAATTGCTTATATTTTTTTTCATGTGAGAACAGTCACTGTACCAAAGTATCTAGTTTGACAATTTGGTAAAAATCCCTATACTCTCTCATGTAAGAGATCCCCTTAATTAAAAGCAAAAGAAATCTGTTTCCCACTTAAGTTACTCCGAATAAAAAAGACATATTTTTTTTGACATTTCCTATTTCTTCGTCAGTTTTCTTTTTTTATTATATTTTAATTTTGGTGAATCCCCCTTTTAAGTGTTTTGCTCATAGATTATCAATACTATTTTAATTGGTTAATCTATGGTTTTGCTGGGACACAAATCGACTGAATATTTATATCGTTTGGATTTTGTTTCTTTTGTTTTAATTTTACGTCGTAATTTGTATTAAATAATTAAAAAAAAAATGGCTCTTCCAGCATGGTTACTTGCATTATCCATACCAGTAGTGGGCGGTATTGTATTAGGATTTTTTTTGGCTAATATGTTTCAACAAGAAGCTCAGCCACACCAAAACAGACAAAGCAATAAAGGAAATGATTATAATACTCCAAGGTGAGAATAATAAATTAAACAAAAAAAAAAAACAAAACTCCACTCTTTATAATAACTAAAAAAAAAAATGTTATTTAAGATGTACACATTGCCAAGGATCAATCACTGAAGTGGGATCATACCAACCTGCATGTGGACATGGAATTCACTCTAAATGCCTTAATATATTAGTTGATCGCTTTGAACCGAAATGCCCAAAATGCAAAAGGCTATTTAAATAATTTAAAAATCTCGAAACTGAGCCAAATTTGATTGGTTGTCTTTCTATGCATCGTATGTATGCCGTATTATAATTATGAGACAAATAAATAAATATACATTTTTTTAAATAATTATTAGCAACTGCTGTTTGCGAAAGGAGTATTAGAAGATCTATGGGGGCGACTTTCCTTTAAGGAATTTAGATTTGATTTTTTGTACAGGTTGGTAGGGGTCTACGCTTACGTACAAGCAGAAGCACGAGCAATTGGGTGGTTTGTGCGATGATAATAAAAGAGAAATGTCGAAATAAACAAGAAAACAATATTTTTCAGTGAAATGCAGCCATGTTTGTGAGCATTTTGTATGCAAATTTAAGAACTTCAAAAATTAATTAAAAATAGTTATAATTGTTTCCTCACTTTAAAATTGTGATATTTGTTAATAATAATAGTGGTAATTAACCGAATAAAAGTATCCGCGTGTTAAAATTCGTGCTTCCTTAAAGGAAAGGTGAGCCGATCTTTGAATGTGCTAAAAGGGTAGAACCAGTGCCTTACTAAGTAACTCGGTGATACTTTCGGATTCATTCGAGCTTATAAATTTTCGTTTGTTGTTGAATTAAAGTGATTGGAATTTTATTTTTTTTATAGAATCGAAAAAATAGTTGGGCCCCAGGATGGAGCACGAGAAACGTCAGAACAAGATTGGTTCTGACGATGATAAAGTGAAGCTGGATAATTTATAGGTACCTTTAAAAAGCAGGAAGGTCAACTCAATGGAACCTAGGCCCGTATAACGAATTAGGTTAATCGTTCAAAATTCCTCGTTTTCATTGAGTTGCCATTAAGATTTACGATAATCGTTTTTTTTTCACACGATATGTACTCGTACTCGTTTTGGCGGTCGTATTTGATATAGATGACTTGTTTTTGTACTTTTTTGGGTTTGTATCGGTCTTGGATTGATTTTGCTTGACAAATATGAGTAAATTCATAGTGGGTTTACGCCGTGACAATCATTTTTCTTAAAATTAAAACATTTTAACTTTTTGCGATTCGCTGAACGATGAGCGACGTCATTCTGTTACCGATGGGCGATGTCCATACAAATTTCATCTGTCAGCGACGTCGCTCAGCAACGAGAGATGCATTCTGTTCAGCTCTTTAGACTTTCGTTTTATAATTCGTAATACGGAATCACAAGAACTGTTATATTTTGTATGCAATACACTATCCAGTGTACTATAGAGATCAGTGAAAGCCACCCATAAGAACAGACGCGACGGAAAAAGTAGCCGAACTTTAAACTTCATTGACAACGGATTCGTTGATGGAACGGACGCTACAGATTCTCTGGGTTGGCCCCTGAAGGCGTTGAGATGCGTCGAGAATAAATCACGATGGCAAATAAGATAAACAGAGACTTTCCAACTGCGCTGGGTAGGGTTTGTGCCTCGAATAGATTCGATTTGCCTGAAAGTGTGCGATTGTGATTTAATCATTCTCGAACGTTGGACATCTGCTGGTCGATATTCTGCTAGTTTGTCATTTAAATCTTGAAATTCTAGGTACATCGTCCTAAACGCTGCTAGGAACATTGATATCCAACAATCAACACACTGACACTCGGAAACATGCCTCCATGGGTACTGCCAGCTAACAATATATAAACACTAAAATTGTTGCGGGCTACTTGGTAGGGATAGACGGTGAGGGTGTGGATCGATCAAGTGGGATTAGGAAATTTGGATTAGGCCGGTGCGACCAAAAGGTAGGGATACATCAGGAGTGGGAAGGTATCTAAGTTTAAAATAGAAATAGGACGAGGAAAAGGGAATATCTAGTCTCATGGACTGGCACGCTGGCGTAGCACGGCTTAGCTCGCCGGATTGGGGGGATCTTGTCCAGAAACCAGACGAGCACCAACAACAAAACATAAAATTCGTGCCATTTACTTCAATTCTCAACAAAAATCACACTTACTTCTACTTTCGCTTACCAATTTACCCCTGACAATCACAGCGGCTGCTGCAGGGGTCGCAGCATTGCTCCCTCCTATCCTGGAGTCCATTTGGAGTTCTTAGGAACTCCCCTAAACAGAACGCTCATGCGACCTTCACTCCATTCTAGTCCGAAGAACTGTCATCCGCCCCTTTCCACCCCCTGAAACTCTTTTAACAGGCCATCATCAAACTTATTTCAGTTTGAATAAAAGAAATCGGGTGGCGCAATTTACAAACATTTATTGATCTTAATTTTGAAAAAATAAGGAATCAAATTCCATCAAAAAAAACCTAAACAAAATTTACATCGATATAACAATAACAAATCTCAGATGGATTCTCAAAATACATCCTTTAAACCAAATCAGTATTGAAATTGTTTCCACAAATTCAAAAATCAATAGCTTTATGAATTAACAAAAAAAAACTTTAAACAATCAAAAGAAAAAGAAAATTATTGGCAAAATCGGTTTAGCAAATAAAGGTGAATTATTTTCTTTTAATAAATTTGGTGTTCGTTGGGAATTCATACTCCAGGAAAACCCACACCCCACTTCGTTGCAAAAAAAACAATTAACTCCGCTTTCTCGAGTCTTAAAACGTTCACGATCCAACTAATTTTCCCTACCTATATAGAGCTCTGTATAGTGGTATATAGAGGATTTTGTTACACCCCCTTGGGTTTAACTTTCGTTCCCGCGAACGAGGAGGAGGAAACAACGTGGTATCAATGCCGAACGAGCACTCGAATTTCAAATTTCGATACAAAAAAACTATACACTTCTACCAAAAAATAACTATTGCCACTAATTTGCACAGGAAAATTATAATAAATAGAAAAAAATATATAATTTTAACAATTTTAAGAAAAATTACGAATAAAAAAATGATTAATAAAACAAAATTGAATATTTAGAACAAAAAAAATATTACGCCAAAAAAAATTATAAATCGTAAGATAAACGTGACCTTGAATCGTATTTTTGGGATCCTCTACACGAGGATATTTCAAGGGCACACGGCTTTTATAATGTGCCAGCCTATGGTAGGTATAGCCCGCTGGTTACCGTTTTTTTGAATTCGGATAATAGGCTGCTTTGGGTACTGGCGATTTTTAATAACCTATCTCTCCACTTGGCCAGAAAACGTATCCGACCTTATAATCAGGACTTAATCTTTTTGTTAAATTTTCGTTCTCTTCCTTCTTTGTTAGGAGCTCTTCATATTAGAACGAGGTTTTCTTATAAAAAGTCTCGGCGGCCACGATCTTGCCGGCGACCGCCAATTCTCCTAATAAGGGAATTTGGTGTCAGGTCAACTCCAAAAAAAAAAAGAATAAGAAATGACTTACCCCTGTCTTAATTTCAATTTTATATATTTTAAATTTAGTGTTTGTAACGCCCTTCAGGTTTTATCTTATTATTTCCGGTATTTCCGGTAGTTTTTTAACTCGCGACAAAAAACTATCACCACTTGATATGTTATCTACGTTATCGTACGATAAATAAAAAAATAGCACAAAAAAAAACTCGCACTCCACTACACTATCTACTCTTGGTTAAGGTTAAGCCAGCAATAAATCGTGCCATGCCATTTACCATGGTTCTTGCTGCTAAATCATTTCTCGCTATGTACCTATCCCCCACTATGCATTTAACCTCAACCGATTTATCGGTTTTTACGCATATGAATACACATACCATCAATAATTATTGATTTATTATCATATTCTGGTGACGTCATCCCATGTCTTTCCTAGCTACATTTCCCCCGCGCGACATTTTCCTCGCCGCCTAATCACTTAGTCTATCTCTGATGAAGATTCGAGTATTGACTTTGTCTAGTCTACCTAAGACACAAACCTTAACCTAAACTACAACCTAAAATCGGCACTGCAGTTCAACGATATCAGACTGACAGGTTGACATTTTGACTTAAAGGTTGAACGCATGATAAACAGAAAACAAGGTATGCTCATGACGTCATAGTCATCTTTCTCATCGGCAGTTCGCCCCAACGTCAGTTATGGATTTGCACAAAACATTTTTTTGTATTAAAAACAACAACAATGAAACTGAAAAAAACTCGATTGTCAGCATCGGAGATGACTACTACGTCATCAGTTTTCCAAAATGGCCGACGTGGCTTTTATAATAAGCATACCTTGTTTTCTGTTTATCATGGGTTGAACGCGCACTTACATAATTTTTGTTTATGTTATTTGGTTTTTACTCGGCTTGGTTGGCGTCGCACAGTGTGGGATTTCGCGAATTTAGCGCAATTTAATTCGAAAAATGACTTGTCTTGTTTGATGCCAAAACCGGTTTTTCTTAAAGCTAGTAGATTGTAGAAAGTGATAACAAAAGCATTGATAGGTGGGGATCATGTAAACAAAAAAAAATAGCTTCGAAGTTGCAGTTGGCGATTTTTTTTCTGTTTATTTGGTGAAATAGATTACTTTGCTCTTAATTTTTTCTCGTGCGTTTGGTGTGTGTTTTAATAAAAGTTTTATTTTTTTTATATTTTCTAAATATCAAGGTATAATTATGTAAGTAATTTTTTATTTCACAGGGTGTTTTACATTTTTGTTTTGGTGATTGAAGTTAAAAAAATGTGTTTTTTTTCGATTTTTGTACCTTTGTTAGAGCAAAACTTTAGTTATTCCGCGTTATTCCGCTTAGAGACAATATTCAATGCAAAGCTTGATTTATTATCTATCAAGATACACTAAAATTTGACACCCCAATTTTGTTATGATATATTTTTTTTTTTCCTAAATGACCATCAAAAAAAAAAAAATGATGGCATACAGTAAAAATCGAATAACTTTTTGGGATTTTGTTAGAAGAAGAATGATACAGAATTAGAAACTTTTTTATTTCACAGGCTGTTCAAAAAATTTGTGAATTTGATTTTAAAATAGTTCCAATAAAAATACAGGGTGTTCAAATTCAAAGTTAACAGTAAGAAAAAAAAGAATTAAGTTATTTAAATGGGGATGCGATGGAGCTCAACAAAAAGCTTACAAACAAAGATACAGTTCTGAAGCATTTCATGAAGAAAACCTCTTTAGTATATCTATGGTACCCATTCAGATGTATTATTACAAAGAAGAAACTAAAGAAATCATTTGGCAAAATCCAGCTCCTTCTTCAACAAGATACTGTCGCCCCATCAACGCATTGCCAGCTGTTGAAATTCATGAAGGAGAAATCGATGTTGCCGTGAAGTCAATATTCTTGCTCTCTATGGTCGATGGTAAGGTTTGTACTGCCTTATCACCCGTTACGTCTTCTTTCCAAAGCCATCGGAAATGAATAACAGGAGAAGTATTTCAACCAAGATTGAGAATCCGTTTGCCATGTCCTTTGGTTTGTCTCCACTTCATTCTTGGATAAGGTCTATGGAATGTATCCTTCACATAGCCTATAGACTTGAAGTAAAGGTTTGGCAAGTAAAGGATCAACAACATAAGGAGAATGTTAAGGCCAGGAAAAAAAGCATTCAAGATCAATTTAAAAGAGAAACTGGCCTACTCATTGACATGCCAACACAACAATCTGGTAACACTAATGACGGCAATACGGCAAGACGGTTCTTCAGAGATGAACAAAGAACTGCTCAAATAACTGGTGTTGATATAGAGCTGATAAAAGGGTTCCATATTACTTTAGAAGCTGTGTCCTCAGGGTTTCCTATTAATTTAGATGCCTTTGATAGACATGTTACAAGAACCAGAGACCTTTACATTGAAAAATACGAATGGTACTATATGCCAGTGAGTGTCCATAAAGTTTTATTTCATGGTAAACAGGTAATTTCTTCTTGTATTATTCCAATGGGCCAGTTGGCGGAGGAAGCTCAAGAAGCCAGAAATAAAGAAAACCGAAAATATAGAGAGTTATATAATGACTGGTCTTCTGCATAGGTTGCTTATTACTTCAGATCCTTATTTAGCAAGCCTAAGGAGTATTCCTAAAAGAAAACGAAGTAACTTAGAGCCTGAGGTTCTTGAAATTTTGGATATTGTAAACTAATTTAAAATGTAAATAAAATGTGTTATATGTATATATGTATGTTGAATGTAGCTATAAACTGATAGTAAAGGTGAAATTTTTTACATTAAAAACAAAACATAATAGTAAAAACAATTAAATAAATTCAAATTGGCTTTTTATTTTACAAGAATAACACGATTGGTAAATACAAATTGTCTATTCCAGTTAAACTGATTTTTTTCGACAGGAAGTTTACGGTTCTTTTAATTTTTGGTATCCTTGATGATGTATGGCAAAAAAATTTTCGTGACAGAACACTTACCAATTTAAAAAAATACATTGATTGTCCATAAATAAAGCTACATAATTTAAAACATCCTTTGAAATAGTATCTTGTACGTTTTAGTAGCCTTTTAGAGAATAGTTTCTTTAGTTCATAAAAAACGTCATTGACATATCGGTTTGCAAAAAACCTAGTCAATTCTGACAATAATTAACTTTTTTCTTTATTTTATTCATATTTGTCATAAAATTAAACAATAAATCATTCCTCAAAAGTTTTTTTTGTAAATTATGATTTTCAAAAAAAAAGTACTTTTTGGTGAAAATAACCTGTCACTTCAAAGCTCATTTTACAAAAACTTAAATAAAATATCACCAAAATGTGAATTACATTTGATTGTATACACATATTCAATAAACTAATCACAAAAAAAAACTACAACAAAATTTAAAATGCAAGCGTTATTAATTTTATTCCGCTAAATTCGCGAATTCCCACACTGTGCGTCGTCGTAGTCATCCTCATCGTCACTATCACCGACAATAACAACTTATGCAATGCTAACACAACTACTTCTAGCAACCAAGTAGTATACGCTGCAAGATAGAAACATCTCACAGGGTAGAATAATGTAAGGTAGAGCGTAGGTTAGTTTTGAAAGAGACTCAATAAAAAGGAACCACTTATAAAATACAGAATAACAAATACTTATTATTACTAAGAACCTTTTATTGTCTATTCAATCAATTGGCTCTTCTGAATTTAATAATTGGCTAACGAGGTTCTATAGTTTCAACTATTACAAATTCTATAAGTTTGTGATGAGAAAATTATTCATACTAGTTACGCCGAGTGGTCAAAATTTGACGGCAGAATCGTGATGATAAAAACTAAATTATACCTTTCAAATAAGATTAAAATTATTAAAATCGGTTGCCGATAAGTAAGTTAAAATGGGAGAAATAGAAATCGTGTTTACGTAAGTATTAATATAATGATGATGATGATTTAATGTTTGGTGTTTTGATGGTTCAAGTTTTACAAAATAACGCTCCTGGTCTACAAAAAATAGTATCCGAATTAATTGTAATTTGCCTCTATACGCAAGCTTTCCACTTGGGAATTTGGCCATAATACTACAAGGTAGAGAAAAAAGGCAACTCCATCGAGGGATGCGTTTGCAAATTTGTGTTCAGACTAATGTTATCGTTTATTTAGTTAACAGTGATGTGCGGATGATATTTGACTATAGCTGATACCTGATTAATGGGCCCTATCGGTATCGGTATCCGTCAAAAGAATACCTCGAAGCAAATATTTTTGATTCGGAGGCAATGGGAGAATTTTCCGCTCCGGATACCTCGCTAGGACCGAATACCTCCATGTCTTTTGACAAACAGAACCAATCTTGTTTGCTTGTGTTTTTCGTGCTTCGTCCCGTTCTCTCCGTTCTGCACAGTCAAAGCTCTTCTAATACTCAATTCTTTTCCAACATCAGTTGTTTCTGTAGTATTAATGATAACAAAATATAAATTATTTATGTTTATTATTTATCTCATACATTCAGTCTTAAGTCAAAAGTGCAGTCAATTATTAACGAAACCTATTAAAAATAAACAAAAAAAATTAAAGAAGGGAAATGTAGGAAAAGACAGCCGAACAAATTTGGCAGTTTCGAGTTTTTTTTTTAAATTATTTTCTCATTAAAAATTACTAATATATTTCCTTCCTGCACTGTGGACAGTGTATTATCTTTCGAATGACTAATTCAGCCAGGCATTCGTAGTGAATTTTGTGTCCACAACGAAATGTGTGTGTATTTTTTCTCTTCATTTGATATTGGCAAACTGGACAATCCTCGTCATATCTTAAATAAATGTTTTTATAGTTACTATGTAATGTTTTTCGTGTCTCTTTTTTTTCTATTTATTATACTCACTCTTGAGTGTATATATAATCATTCTTTATCATACGTTCGGATCTGGAATCCCAGTTAAATCCTCTTGTTTGATGTGACTGTGCTTCTTGTTGTAACTTATTTGCCAAATATAATCCAATTGCAATGCCGCCTATTACTGGTAGGGATAATCCAAGAAACCATGCTGGAAACACCATTTTATTTAAAATTATTTAATAAACTATGATGTCAAATTAAAAGAAAAGATAAAAACAAAATCTGTGAAAAAAAAATCCAGGTGTCGATTGTGATATTTATGTGCTCAGCAGACAGCAGCTACTCAAAAAAGGGGATTTACCATTAAATTTAAGAGCTGAACAGAATGCATGGCTCGTCGCTCAGCGACGTCGCTGACAGATGAAATATCAATTAAGGGCATTCTACATGGGCCACTGCCACTGATCTCTATAAGGGGGGTTCACACTGACTAACATACCGGACGACGAGCTGTCAAAATGGAAAAATGACAGTCGGTTGGATGGTTTTCAAATGATTTTTTTTTTGCCCAGGGAGAGAGCTGTCATTTGGTCGTCCGGTAAGTTAGTCAGTGTTAACCCAAGGTATATAGAATAAAATGGTATGATATTCCAATTCTCTATTCACTATTTTACGTCATTTGTATCGTGTTTTCATATCTCAAATCAAAATAAAAAAGTTTTGATTTCCAGCCAACATGATGTTGTTGTTCCGTTCATATGGTCGAGGATTGTATGTTGTCGAGCCATGTGAACCCCCCTAATGTATGGCTCGTCGCTGCCATTGTGTCCGATTTGCCGCGCAAAAAAGTTAAAAACTGAGCGATGAGCGACTCATTTTGTTGCCGATGGCTGATGTACATACAAATTTTATTCTGTTCAGCTCCTAATAACTGGGGTATTCATGAAACCTGGTAAACTTTTCTATTTGGGAAAATGGGTAAGTTTACCACGCATGTTTCATGAACTCCCCTAAAATCAACTTGGGTAAATGTGTGTAAATTATGAATTAATACTTGAATTATTTGAAGAAAATTATGATTCTTTCCTTGTCTTCGTCAACTAGCTACATATTTGTGGCTGGTTATATCTACACTGGCCAAAATTTAACGTTAAAAGATGTCCACAATTAATATTTCCAGATGGTAAACCTGTACCAAACAAATTTGTGTGGAAAAGTTTATCATATTCTGATAAAGATTTCCTATAGAAAATTCGACAGTTCGATTACCAGAATAACCATTTTGCATGAGTACCCCTAGGTTAGGTTAGGTTAGGTTAAAGTGGCTGTCATTAAAGCTATCTGACACACTTAGACCAATAGAGGTCCATTGTGATACCACGAACTATAGTGAACAAAAAAGTTCCCTACTAGTTAAAACCATTTAGAGCTTCTAATGAAGCGAGTGAGACTACTAATGTCTGTGTTTGAGAGATCGCTAGGTTAATTATAGAAGTAGTCTCCTAAATTATGTTTGCGTCTATAGGAGAGAGCAGAGCATGTACAGAGAAGATGTGAAATTGTTTCTTCCTCTTCTTCGTCTAAACAGCTCCTGCAGAAATCATTTGATAGTACACCTAGTCGTGCCGCGTGTCTACCAATAAGACAGTGTCCCGTTATGACACCTATTACAGAGCTGATTTGAGATCTGCTGAGGGACAGAAGGCAATTTGACCGTTTCAAATCTAGTTTGGGCCAGATTCGTTTGGTCGCTGTACACGTGGTAGTATTAAGCCATCTTATATTTGATTGTTCCAAAGCGATTCGTTTTAGCAGTAGTTTAATTGTAGCTATGGGAATACCTTTATTTGCCTTGTTGGGCAGGGTAGGCATTTCCGTTCCAATTCTGGCGAGTTCATCGGCTTTGCGATTCCCCGGAATGTCCCGGTGTCCCGGCACCCAGATAAGGTGAATATCAAACTGTTTGGCCATCTCCGTTAGAGACGATCGACAGTCTTGGGCTGTGATGCAGTTTGAGGAGACTGATACAAGGGATTTCAAAGCAGCCTGACTATCAGAGAAGATGCGGATATCCGAACTGGATATCACGTTTTCTTTAAGCCAGGACAAGACTTCCTTTATCGCCAGAATTTCCGCTTGGAATACGCTACAATGGTTTGGAAGGCGGAAGGAGAGACTAAGGTTAAGTCTATCTGAGTACACTCCACCACCCACCCCATTTTCAGTTTTCGATCCATCCGTATAGAAATGAATTGATTCATTTTCTAACAAGGCCCCTTCCTCCCAAGCTGACCTTGTGGGAATGGTGACTTCAAAATTTTTGTCGAAAGCTAGAGTAGGAGTGATGTAGTCGGAGTGACTTGGGAATGTTCCGAACAAGTTCAGAATTATGGTGTGGCCAATAGAGTTATTGGTCCATTGAGAGATGGCTTTGAGGCGGAAGGCTGTGTTCGCGGCCACTTGTTTGCCATATATATCAAGGGGTGTAAGGTTGAGGAGTATGTCTAACGCAGAGGAAGGTGTCGAGCGTAGGGCTCCATTGATGCACATGCATGCTGAACGCTGCACCTTGCATAGTTTATCACGATTAGTCGCTTTGTCTAGGGCAGTCCACCAAACAGTCACCCCATAAGTGAGTATCGGTCTAATAACCGCAGTATATAGCCAGTGAGTGATTTGTGGAGACAGGCCCCATTTGTTCCCTACAGCTTTCTTGCAAGAAAAGAGAGCTACTGTGGCTTTTTTACTCTTTCCTGTATGTTAGGTTTCCAACTTAACTTTTTATCTAAAATAAGACCTAGGTATTTTGCTTCATTTGAAAAAGTTAGTGGAACACCGTTAATCATTGGAATTTTGTATTTCCTTGTAAAGAGGACTAGATCAGTCTTGTGGGGGTTAACTCCCAGCCCACACCGATCTACCCATTTGAGAAGCTTGTTTAGAGCAGTTTGTAAGAGTTCTATTAGAATTTGGGGATGTTTCCCAGACACGGCAATGGCAATGTCTTCAGCGTATGCAATGACTTTGAATCCCTCTTCCTCCAGGTTTACTAGCAGCTCATTGACTACTAAGTTCCATAGAAAAGGGGATAGGACTCCACCTTGTGGAGTGCCTCTGCTGACTGACCTTCTTGCAGTAAAGCTACCTAGTTGAAATTTATCAGGTCTCTAAGTGAGCTATCTACGTTGAGATTCTGCAGTGCCTTTGCTATTGAGTACCCCTACTGTGAATGCAATATAACCTCAGCCCTGGGTTGCTACGGGCCTGTGGAACGGAATGGTCTGTCTCTGTCTGTCTGTGTATATTTGTTCTTTTACTTAACGAAACTAGAGATCTCTAGAACCTTCGAGAAAAAATGAGAGGAGTATAATACCATGATAAACAGAAAACAAGGTATGCTCATTAGATTTTTGACAGGTTTTCTGTGGCGTCATAGTCATCTTTCTCAGGGGCAGTTCGCCCGAACGTCAGTTATATATTTGGAGGAAACATTTTTTAATTGAAAACACCAACAATGAAACTTAAAAAACTCGATTGTCAGCATCGGAGATGATTTCTACGTCATCAGTTTTCCAAAGTGGTGACATGGCAATTATAATATATAATATAGGAGCGAACACACCCAGGCGAAAAGACACATGTAGGTCTTTGGTTATGATTAATAACTAAAGCTCTGAACGCTTTCATCCGAACATCAAACTTTCGAACTTCGAACGGAACGAAAGCAGTCTATATCTGTCTCTATCTTTCTGTGTGTATTTGTCTCTTTTTCTTAACGAAACTGGAGATCTCTGGATCCTTCGAGAAGAAATGAGAGGAGTATAAATACGAGGTCGGAGAAGGAGATCGACACAGTTTAATTTTGACAGTGATAAAGATAAGTGATTGTGAAAGTGTAATTTGGAAGTGTTAATTCTTGTAAATTGTAAAGAGTAATAGTGAAACAGTTTGTTATAGATAAAAGTGTTTGTTAATTTGGAAAGTAAATAAAAGTGTATAGTAAAAATTGAAAAAAAGTTTTATTTTGGAACCCAGAAAAACATTACATTGGTGTCAGAAGTGTAATAAGACTTATTTAATCTGTAACTGGAGATAAAAATTGTAAAAAAAAGTGAAAGTGTTGTGTTGTCTTATAATTAATTGAAAAATGGAAAATCTAGAGCAGAACAATGAGAATTTGGACACATTTCGATTTGAGATAGAAATGCCTGAAGACCAAGTAAGTGCTGGTGCCGATATGTCGTCCATGATGGCCCTTCTTCTTGCCAAATTTGATGAACAACGAAAGGAACAAAAGAACGAACAAAAGAATGTTCTAGAACGATTCGAGGAACAACGACACGAGCAAAAGAATGTTCTAGAACGATTCGAGGAACAGCGAAACGAACAAAATAATATTCTCGAACGACTCGAAGCACAACAAAGTGAGCAAAAGAATCTTCTAGTAGAACAAAAAAATCTTTTAAAAGGAAAACTTGGTGACTTCGAGAAAAAGATTACTGCTCTTGACGAGCGTGTCGAAGAAAAGTTTTCGACATTTGTGTCTAACAAAGTTTGAAGATAAAATCCAAAGTATTGCTAAGGAGTTAGACAAGGTTCGAGAAAGTTCTGGCGAGTACCAAAAGAAACAGGAAATGCATCCACCAACCTTTGATGGACAAACTTCTTGGTCGATCTACAAGAGGCAGTTTGAGGCAGCCGCGATAACAAATGGGTGGGAAGATGAAGACAAGTTCATAGCATTGACTCTTGCTTTGAGAGGGCCTGCTGCAGAGCTGTTACAAACTATACGAGCTGATAAAAATGGTGATTTGAATGCTCTTGTTCAGGCAATCGACAAGCGTTTTGGAGATAGTCACATGCAAGAAGTCTTCCGAGTTCAACTTAATACTCGCGTCCAGAAAAGGGGAGAAACTTTGCAGCAACTCCAAGCAGACATCGAACGGCTCGCTCATCTGGCATATCCAACTGCAGGAGAGGAAATAATCAATCAGTTCGCAACTGAAACATTCGTTCGCGCCGGCTGTATCGGATGTCAACCTCCAGAGATCAATCCGAACGGCTAGAAAACGAACGCTTCCAGAAGCATTAGCATTCGCTTTGACAATGGAAGCAGCAGAACAAGCTTCTCAAGGAGTTCATAGGGTAAGAGAGGTTGAAGTTGAAGAATGCTCGTGCCAGAGAGTTGATTTCCGAAGAAACCAGCGAGACGGACCTGCACGATGCTGGAACTGCAACAAGACCGGACATCTTCAGCGTCAGTGTAGATTACCCCCAAGAAGATCTGCATGTCAACATTGTGGAAGCAGAAAGGCTTCCCCAGAACAGGGAAACAATAACAGCAATGTTAATTCCCGACGTGTTTCCCAGCCGGTTTCTGATATCGTAGGTTCCAGAACCACCGCCCAGGTCTCCCAAACCAAACGAGACAACAAAAGTTTGACAGTGGAGGCATTAATTAACGGCAACAAACATGTGGCTACAATCGACACCGGTGACACGGCCTCCATTTTGCGTAAAGACCTGGTGAAAATGACATGGCTACACAACACCAATAGCTACTGTCTTAAGACTGCAACTGGAGAAGCAGAAGGGTGTACGGAGAAGTCCGTCTGAAGATCCGATTGGCAGAACTGGAGTTCTGAAATACCGAAATGTGGAGATTCCAATGGTTTATGGCAATAAAAATGCATCCGCTGTCAGGACTGTCATCAATCAAGGCGTCACCTTGGCTCCTTCTTCAGAGGTATTTATTTGGACAAAATTGAAGGGCGCCATTGGAAGCCATCGATACCTAATGGTGGAACCAGACTCTCAACAGTCTTCCCAAAACATCATCGTTGGGAAGACACTTGTGGCACCAGTTAACAATATGGTCCCTATACGAATTCTTAACATCAAACCGTACGAAGTCAAGCTGAAGAAGGGAGAAATTGTCGGGCAATGCGAATCTGTGTCAGCAATAACGAAAATCACTGATGCTCACAGAATGAGGTTATGTCTCAGAAACTGATCCCTGTAAGGGCCATATATCCTCGAGTCATCTAACTTAAGTGAACATCAACTTAGGATGGCTAGTATAGTCTTCTTCAGGAATATGCTGACATATTCTCTTCACCGAATGGACAATATGGTCGAACACAACTTGTGCAACATCGAATCGACACAGGAGACGCCAGACCAATTCGTCAACCAGCAAGACGTCTCCCACTAGCCAAACAAGGAGAAGTTGGGGAAATGATAACGAGTATGAAGCAAGGTGGTTCGATCGAAAATTCTAAAAGTCCTTGGGCGTCACCAGTGGTTCTTTTGAAGAAGAAAGACGGAAGTACTCGATTTTGTGTAGACTACCGCAGGCTCAACGATGTGACCAAGAAAGACAGCTACCCTTTGCCCAGAATCAGCGATACTTTAGACGCCATGGAAGGTGCTCAATGGTTCTTCACGTTGGATTTGAAAAGTGGCTACTGGCAAGTAGAAATCCATCCAGAAGATCGGGAGAAGACGGCGTTCTCAACGGGAAATGGTCTGTGACAATTTAAGGTGATGCCTTTCGGACTTTGTAACGCTCCGGCAACATTTGAGCGTTTGATGGAGTGCGTATTACAAGGACTAACATGGAAATCCTGCCTTGTGTACTTGGACGACGTAATCGTATACGGAAAGACCTTTGACCAGCACTGTGAAAATCTTTAAGCTGTCTTCCAAAGACTTCGAGAGACTCATCTCAATAAGTTAAATCCCAACAAATGTGCGCTTTTCAAGAGCGAAGTGAAATACCTGGGACATATCATTTCATCCCAAGGACTGATCCCGAGAAAGTTGACACCGTAAAGAATTGGCCAACGCCTCAGGACAAACATGAACTCCGCAGCTGCCTTGGTTTAGCCACATATTACGGCAGATTTGTGAAGGATTTTGCGGGAATTGCCAAAAGTCTGCATCAACTAACTGAAAAGGGAAGGCAGTTTAATGCCCCGGTGCTGACCTATCCCACACCAGGGAAGTCTTTCATCATAGATGCTGATGCAAGTATTGCGTGACCAGACGGGAACTTCTCGCTTTAATATTTGCAACCAAGCATTTCCACAAGTACATCTATGGACAGAAGTTCCTGCTGCGCAAAGACCATGGCGCGCTGAACTGGCTCTTGAATTTCAAAAATCCAGAAGGCCAAGTTGCAAGATGGATAGAGAGGCTACAGACGTATGACTACGAAATTCAGCACCGGATGGGCAGGCTTCACTCAAACGCAGACGCCCTGTCACGGCGACCGTGTAAACCTGACTGCAGGCACTGTTCGCGCCAAGAGGAGAAAGAGGTTGTTGCCGTCCAGCGAGTTAGAGCTGATCCCACCAATGGTTGGAGCAGAGAAGAACTGAGGAATGCCCAGCAAGAAGATCCAGAAATCGAACCCATTCTGGCTTGGAAGGAACATGACGAGAAACCGGAGTGGAGTGACCTCTCTGACAGAAGTCTGACTCTGAAGGCATATTGGGCACAATGGACGTCCCTTCATGTGAAAGAGGGCATTCTGTTACGTAAATGGGAGTCTGTGGATGGGAAATCCTATGTGATGCAAATAGTTGTTCCTCGCTCAAAAGTCAACGATGTTCTTCGCGAAATGCACGACGTAGCCTTTGGAGGCCATTTGGGAGTCAATAAACACTTGAAAAGATAAGACAACGGTTTTATTGGCTACAAGCTAAAGATGACGTTGAAAAATGGTACCGTAAATGCGATACTTGTGCTGCAACGAAAGGAAATGGCAGAAAGGTCCACAGCAACGTACAACGTGGGAGCACCGTTCGAAAGGATTGCTGTAGACCTTGCAGGCTCTTTCCCCGAGACCAACAGTGGGAACCGATACATTCTAGTGGTGATGGATTACTTTAGCAAGTGGCCGGAGGCGTTCGCCATCCCAAACCAGGAGCCAAAACAGTTGTGGATCAGATCGTCTTTAACTGGGTGAGCAGGTTCGGTGTACCCCTGGAACTCCATTCTGACCAACGACGGAACTTTGAGTCCAACATCTTCCAGCAGGTTTGCTCACTCCTTGGCATTAAAAAGACGAGGACAACACCACTTCCTTACACCGTGGTAACAAGAATTAATGATGTGGTATACCGAATCCAGAGGGGAGTCCGAGGGAAACTAAAGGTGGTTCACAGTGACCGTTTACATCGCTGTAAAGGTGAAAGAAGTGATGAAATTGTTCGGGACGATCAATCTTAAGAAGGGGGCAATGTTACGAATATAGGAGCGAACACACCCAGGCGAAAAGACACATGTAGGTCTTTGGTTATGATTAATAACTAAAGCTCTGAACGCTTTCATCCGAACGTCAAACTTTCGAACTTCGAACGGAACGAAATGGAACGAAATGAAAGCTGTCTATATCTGTCTCTATCTGTATGTGTGTATTTGTCTCTTTTGCTTAACGAAACTGGAGATCTCTGGATCCTTCGAGAAGAAATGAGAGGAGTATAAATACGAGGTCGGAGAAGGAGATTGAGACAGTTTAATTTTGAAAGTGATAAAGATAAGTGATTGCGAAAGTGTAATTTGGAAGTGTTAATTCTTGTAAATTGTAAAGAGTAATAGTGAAACAGTTTGTTATAGATCAAAGTGTTTGTTAAAGTGGAAAGTCAATAAAAGTGTATAGTAAAAAGTGAAAATAAGTTTTATTTTGGAACCCAGAAAAACATTACAATACCTTGTTTTCTGTTTATCATGTATAATACGTGGTCGGAGAAGGAGATCGAAATAGTTTAATTTTGACAGTGATAACAATAAGTGGTTGTGAAATTGTAATAAAAATAAAAAAAAAAATTAAAGTGAATTAGTATAAGTGAAAATAAGTTTTATTTGAACCCAGAAAAATATTACATTATAATAATGATATTTTACTTTAAAACTCTCCTGGATTACATTACAAACTGCCCAAATTGTCGTGCTTGTAGAAGCGTACGTAAACGTGGTTAAGACGTCAATTTTCTGACTACTTAACTTCAAAATAATTTCAAAAATGTGTCAAAAACCTTAGATTTTTGATTCTCATACAAGTGGTGTACTTCCGCAAACAAAATGGACCTATGGAGAAAAAAAATATTTTGCTTTTGCACTTTTGCAAAAAGTGGCCATTGTAGTTAAGCCTTTATATAAATACAAAATCGAAGCAAATTATAGAAAACTAAAAATACTTCCTGCTATACTCTGTCCAACAAAAATTGTCAGTACAGGTCTTATGGGAGAGCTTTAAGGCTTGTTCAAACCAAAGTGTGACAGTGCGATACTACAGTGTGACACGAACTTTTATATGAAAAACGCTTTGCTTTTCATTGCACTTGATGTCTGTACTTCCATATGACGCTGTGTAAATAAATTTTGCAACACTGTCGCACTTTGGTTTGGGCAAGCCTTTATTCTTACAAAAGGTGCCGGTTGGTGGTTGAATTCCAAAAACACCTACTGAATAAAAATACCCAACCACTGACTTACCCTTCAATTGTTGTTGTAATTCTGCTTCGACGAACGTACATCCACCCATGACCAGCTTCGTGCACAGCTAAAGCCGCACATTTAATAAGAAGAACAGGAAGGGTGTAAGCTACACCTACAATGTTGATGAATAATAGGGCTTTTTAGTAAAAAGCAATTGGGCTTTTACCCCCGACGTCACGTAAAAATAAAAAAAAAATGGCAGCTCTAGTTCGAAGCAAGTCAGTAGCTTACAAATAGAAATTAATGAATATTTAGTGCTTAATCAGTTGGCTTACAACTAAAAATTAACATAATAATAAATTTAAACCGAAAAATATACACTTTTTTGCAAAAATACTGAATATGGTATGCGTTGTTTGTTTACATTCTTCGAACAAGATTTACCGTCTTTTTTTTCCATTTTTGTGTGAGAGAGAAGCGACAAAGACAAATGCGTTAAAAGCCCAATACGTCACTGTCTCATTCTGCCTCATAGATTCTAAACGTCAAATCGACACTTTGGTCTAATGACGTTTATATTATTCCATGTTAGAACTGTCGTTGGCATTGACTTATTATGTATGGACTGCTAGTAGCCAACTTCACGATGATTCTACCAAGAACTATACGATACTAGCCCTCGAAAGGACACTAGCGGATAAGAACGATAAACAATTTTGACGTTTGAGTTTTGCTCGTCCTAACGTAGTATTTTTTTTAGTCTTTGTGGCCATCATACAAAGTATATATAGCATATAACGTTTTCTCTCAATAATAGACAAACAAATAGTTATTGTAAATAGCTTTAACGAAGTAGACTATGATTTTCATTTAAATGCAGTCCATAACTGGACTGGGAATCCTGGATTCTTTTCTTTCTTTAAATTGAAGATGCACAACTCGATGCACAATAGCACAATCACAATAAAACAAATAAAAAAAATAGACACGGTGCAACAACTATTTACTGGAAAACATGCAAATCTTTTTTTTTCTACACGAGCCGAGAGCGGTGTTTTATTTATATTTTATTTATTTTGCATTTATTTTTCTCTCCTAAACCGGCATGAGAAAAGTAAACTCTTGCAAAATGATAATTACAACACACAAAAAAAAAATGTCAGTTAAACGTCAAACAAAAACAAAAACAGTCAAATAAATACAGATGGCATTGTTTTTTGATAGAAAGTTCAAGTAGATGGCCGTAGCTTCTATGTACAAATATGTTAGTTGCGATCGATAAAAATAGATGTCTCTAGTCGCAATTGAAGGAATGTTTATTTGTTTTGCCACTGGTGTCCCTTCGAGGGGTAGTGTCGCAAAGAAGCGTAGAATCATTTTTCTGGCAACTTTTGTATGAAAATTTACACAACTAGCAGTCCATATATAATAAGTCAATGGTCGTTGGTCTAAAGTGTTGGCCAGTTTGACAATTTGGCTTTTTGGAAAAAAAACAATACATCTCTGTTTCATTCTGTCTCATAGCTTCTATGCTAAAAATAAGAAATACAGGAAGGGCTGTTTGTTCGCCAAACACTTCACAAAGTAGTGCGAGTTGCACAAACACAAATGCATTTACACAGGGTCAGAATGCAGTTGTATCGCAACTCGCAAGGCTCCAAGCTTCATTTTATTTAGTTGTAACTTACATGTTAATTACGCGTTCGATCCCTCTAAATTTTCTTTTTGATAAGTTCGCGTTTTTTTTGACGAAATGCGCCCACTCCGTGTCAAAACGATTTTTATGGTTTTTGTCAGAAACACTCACCTGATTTGAATCTTGAAATTTAATAAAAGTTTGCAAATGCAACCCTTAAAAGTATTTTGTAGATGCACAAGAATAACATTCCCAAAATATTTAAAATTAAATCAAAAATCTGTTAAAAATTACATATCTCGGCGCTAACAAGTTGCAGCGCCCTACCACCACCAAACAAAAATTAATGCGCCCCTGAACCTGAAATTCGTAATTTGAAATGTTAATATTTAAAATGTGACTGGTTGATTTGATAAAAAAGTATACTTTCATTTCGAGGAAAAATATTATTTTTGTTGCTAATACTTATAAGAAAACAATTTTAAATGGTTCTAAGATATTAACTTCATATTTTAGCCGCAAGAAATTCTTTGGACAGAAATTTTCATAAGAGGGGAAATGATTTTCTCTCTCAGTACGCTCTCTCTTGACAGGTTTGACAGGACTTGGACTCAAAAATAGTAGAAATTCGTTGTTTTGGCGAGTACAATTGGACCATATTTCATCGAAAATAAGTTGTTTTAGTTTTGTAGTCTTACATGGGTATGCTTTTTTTGAATTTGGGTCTTTTTTTCTCAGATTGGGTCGTTTTCGACCCGTTGTTTTTTGTATGGGAATTGCTTTGTGATTTCATTGCATACAGACAAAAAATTGTTATTTCCTCTATTTGCATCAGAGAAGAAATTTTATTTTGATAAAATATCCAGCCGTAATTGAAATTGCGTTTAGTAAGAAGCGTGGTTCAAGTACATATATGATTTACTTACTGGAAAAAAGCACTAATGGGTCCAGTGGATACCGATCTGCATTTCGTAACTAAAAACAACACTTTTTGGAGCTCACGACTTTTCTCTCTGGGTTTGGTTTTACCCAAGTTAGTGCTTTTAGTTGCTTGGTCCCGTTCGGAAGGCGTGCGATCGCCCTGTGGGAGCCACGCAGGAGCCGCTTGATGAGAGACGGAGCGGAGCCACGTTGGAGCCGCGCGGTGGGTGCGCGGGTCAGTGACTCCAGTTACACGGGACCGTTCCGAAAATTATATTACAATAAAACCAGGCATCACTCGTTACGGTATGGTCGGTACCAAAGTTAGCGCGTGGTCTTTTATTTAGTTGAAGGTTCAAATAATACAACATCTGGACTGGAGAAAAGCAAGCGTGGTTTCAATCAAAACCAAAATAGCTTTTACTGATAGTATGACATGATATAATATGTTTTTTTTTTTTTTTTTTTTTTATAATTTGCGCGCACTAAAGGGAATTAAATACCCTTAATATGTTACACACAGTGCGAGCTTCAATGTACCACAATAATATTATGGTCTCAGATATCAGCAAGAAAAATAAATGCACCATTGTTCGGATGTTAGGGATTGGCCAAGGAAGTTGAAAAACATGCACTTCGAGCCATATATTCATTTTCGCTTCAATCGAAATTATCTTGCTCATCCACTTCGTTTATAACCAACAATTGATGCGATAGTACACATCTACTTCACGTATACATGTCACGTGTGATGTGCTTTTTGATAGCTCAAAAAGCGAAAACCAAAAAAAAACTCTTCCGAAATAATTTGAAAACGTTAAAGTAATCGTAACAACTTATAATAATCATCTTATTTTAATTTTTCAAATGAATAATAACCAAAACTGAAACTATTACCCAAGAAATATTCAAATCTTTTCTTTTTTTCTTACTGAAATATATGAGGGTCGAAAACGACCCACCAACGTGCATGTATGAGTTCTTGGGTTGATTTTATTCCCTGATTTGAAATCGAGAATCGTATTTCTCTTCTCAGAATCGTCCGAACTGTCATTTTTGTGCCAATAAAAGAGTTTCCGAAAACTTCTAGATGCTTCCGGACTCTTCTGGACGTCCAATCGAAAACGGCATAACTCTGCGGTTTAATCGTGGAGTCGGTTATTTTTATCCTACACATTTTTAATTTCCATTTCAAATATCAATAGCCCACAATTTTTACTCTAACATTTCAGATTTGTAAAACAAAAAAAAAAAAAACAAAACAACTGTAGTTTTCTTTATATAACTTAGGTATAAAATATATTTATTTGCATTTTACTTTCTTTATTTTCGTTCTTGTTATACGCATGTATTCTATACACATATCCAGTCAGTGTTTTTTCTTCTTAAAATTTAAAATATTTTGTTAAAAAAAAACAGTACATACATGTATGCATAATAAAAAAAATAACTCATATAAATGAGTTGAAAACAGGCAATGCATTCAGCTTCCAGTTCTCACGCCATCGAAGTGATTGGAACTCTTGTAAATTTCGCTTAAAAGTTTCCTTGGATTCCAATAAGCTTGGATTGCTTGGGAATCTTTCGAACCAAAATTTTAACTGATCCGCCAGCTCCCGATGATTATCAAAAACAAATCCATTCTGACCATGGATAACTAATTCGTTCAAACTAAAATAATTTCATTTTTTATTTATTAAATTAGAGTTTATTATTTATTTTTTTGGATTTTTAAATTTATCTTACCATTTAAAATTTATCGCACAAACCGGCAAACCACATCCGAACATATCGACAACTTTCATTGGCAAATCTAAACCGGATGAGCTCCAATGCAAACAAACACCCAAATCCGCAGAAGCCACCGCTGTGGGATAGTCTTCGGTTTCGAGCCATGGTGTTATTATGGAAACTTTTTGCCATTTTAATTCGTTTACTTTGTCTACATACTGCTGCTTTTGTGGGCCTTTACCAGTAATTATACACAACAGCTCAGGATACAAGCTAGTATTCTCCATGGCTGTATTTTCGTATTCTGTCAATTATTAATTTTTTTAGTTAATCATAAGGCTGTGTTAAGAATATTCATTTAAATGTCATTACTCTGCTTAAAACAACTTGAGACTTTGTAATCATATTTTTGTGTTTTTGATAACCAACAAAATATATAAAATATTTTCTGTTTATCTAGATCATTGGGTACGTTCAACCACCAAAATTTGATAGCTCCAACTACCTCTTTCTAGGCCCTGATTGGTCAGATGTCACTGAAATTTCAGGTGACTTTTAGTGTTAAGTGACATCTGAAAGCTCTAAGGGACACATTTCTTGTCACTGTTACTTTGTCTGGTCGCGTTGGTTTGAGAGAGCCTTTGCTCCTCAAATACATATCTCTAGCGACTTGCTTTTACCATGTCGCTAACATCTGAAAGTCTAAGCGACACATTTCTTGTCACTGTTACTTTGGTTTGAGAGAGCCTTTGCTCTCTGAAAGCTCTAAACGACACATTTCTTGTCACTGTTACTTTGTCGGGTCGCGTTGGTTTGAGAGAGCCTTTGCTCCTCAAATACATATCTCTAGGGACTTGCTTTAACCATGTCGCTAACATCTGAAAGCTCTAAACGACACATTTCTTGTCACTGTTACTTTGTCGGGTCGCGTTGGTTTGAGAGAGCCTTTGCTCCTCAAATACATATCTCTAGCGACCTGCTTTTACCATGCCTTTTTGGCACCGTTTTTCTCCGAAACCAAAACACGGCATGACATGGTTTTTCATTAAGAACAAAACAGAATGGGTGGCTCCTCGCTGAGCAACGACGACGTTGCTGATAAATGAAATTTGTTTGAAGTCGCAATAAGTCGCGATAAGTTTCACCCATAAGTAGAAAAATGTCGCGTTGGTGAGGGTACTTTCTTATGTCGCTGTGTAACAAAAGGGATATTTTTTTTTTACGTCTATTAAGACATCTTCTGTCATAAGTTCACAAACACTATTACAAAAAAAAAATCCATTTCATCTTCCATTTGCCACAACAAAAGTGGCAAACGGCGCTGGAAAAAGGAAAATGCGATAACATTTAACTCTAGGAAGTTCTTCTGACACGAGGTAGAGAATCTGCTTAGATCATGTTGAAAAAGGATAGAATCAGAAGGGTAGGAAATGTCTCTTAAATTTTTTTGTCGTCAACATATACAGAGATCGAGGAGTTTTTAATGACGCAGTTAACATCATTAATTGTTAGAATGAAAATCAAAGGGCCAAGATGATTACCCTGCGGAACACCAGAAGTTGCAAAGATAAGTTCCGAATCATAACCTCGAAAAATTACTTTATATTGTTGTTCACTCAAATATCACTGAATCCAAGTAATAAAGGAAGGTTGAAAGCCGATTACTTTAAGTTTAAAAAGAATTAGGGCATACGAGATTTTGTCAAAAGCTTTACTAAGGTCAGTCGCGATAACATCAACTAATTTTGTAGTACCTCTCTACCTCTAGGAATCCATGTTGATTGGGAGAGAAAATTTTGTGCAATATGGACTAATATTTTAGTTAACTTCATTTTCTGATCGGAAATTTGAATAAGTCGACTAAAATATTTTAGAAATGTCATTAATGACAAATTTCGAAATTTACTTCAGAATTTTACTAATCGTGTCGAGCAGAAATTTATTTTTATATGTGTGAAAAATAAAATTGAGTTCAAATAATGTGTGATCCATTGTACAATTTTATGTGTAAGCAGTTTAATTGCATTTGTGCTACTTAACAGGGGGGTCATTCCCTAATTTTCAAAACGAAACGATAGTCGTTAACTTCATCGTCGCAGATTTGATCTACGTAACTAAAGGTCTGTTTGGGTACTCGCCAAAACAAGGACTTTCTACTATTTTTGACTTCAAGTCTTGTCAAACCTGTCAAGAGAGAGCGTACTGAGAGAGAAAATCATTTTTTCTCCTCTTTTGAAAATTTCTGCCCAAAGAATTTCTAACGGCTAAAATATGAATTCTGTCAAAATCATTTGATAATTAAAAAAAAAAAAAAAAACAAATTAGAAATGGAAAATATTTTAGAATGTCGGGAATTTTAAATCAATTAACAAAAAATTAAAATACAATCAAAAAGTGAATTACTTTAAAAATAAAACAAAAAATGGCAGATATTTGAGAGCAGCGTGTTCCCGAGTATTTAAGCAGTTTCGACCGTAATTGAGAGAATTTCATCCCCACCCATAAAATTTTGACGGATTTCATATTTCAGGCCAAAGAGTACCAAAACGGACCTTATATCACTATCGTCTCGTTTTTTTAGAGCGACACACTCTCTCAAACTGTGGTTGAAATGTCGTCGGACTCTCAAAAATTAAAATTTGTATTGTTTTTTTTTTTCTGAACAATAAAAATCAGAGATACGTATAAGGAGAAAGGAAACTTCCGACGTCATACGGATTTGCCTACAAGCTCGAATTGACGGTTTCGGCTAAGTATGCGTAAAAACACGCATTTTACTTAATTTGGCGATTAAATTTAAAATTGGCAGTTAATTTGAAAATATGTATGGGTTGCAGTGCGTTCGTTCCAGGTGTCCATAAAACCATAAGAATTTTTTGTGAGTTTCGAAATACTTGAAAATACTTTTACTAATAAATAGTTAAAATAGTATATATACGTATCTCTGATAAAAATATTGCAAAATGCAACTAAAATAAAATGAATATTGTTGTGACTGGGGATTGTGTACGCATTCAAATTGTCTGTAATTTTTAATTGAATTTTTATTTTCTCTTCTTGAAATGAAAAAAAAAAAAATTCTAGAAACATTTTTGATAAATTAAAAAAAAAACTAAAAAATAAAAAAAAGTGTTAAATTAGAGTGAATTACTTTTATTCAATAAACAATCCCTAAAAAATTTAGTTTTATCTTTTTGAGGGCATTTTTCTTCAAAATTCATGCCAGACGACACCTTTTTAGCTATCGTGCAAATAAAACCATTTTGGCGCTGTTGTGATAATCGAGTTACGGAGAGCAAATTTTAAGTCGTCGAAACGATATCGTCAAGAAAATATTGATTTGAGAGTTACGGAAATCAACACCTTCGTCAAGACGATATCGTTTGGCGATAATCGAATTACGGAATGACTCCCCAGATTCCCTTATCTTGATTTGGTGGGGTTGATCAAGAGCCCACTGCCAACTGCCATGCGACTATTCTTTAATATGGCAATGACAATAAGAACCGAAAGTTGAAATGAAATCTACTAAACGTAAAGTGAAGTTGAAATCAAGGTTAGTGGATTATGTGAACCCCTGGCTGAACGAAACACGGCTGTATGGTTCTTCAGAATCCTCGACAGTTATTGGTAACGCAAATTTTGGTAAAACCATTTTTCATTACGTTGCATGAACTTGTCCCGTTTTCTCTTTGAATTTTGACATTTTTCCCTCAATTTAAGGCAGATATATTAGGAAGCTTTTTGAATTTGAGCTTCCATCTTCACTTGCCTCTCCACCTGTTCATTAATTTTTGCCGCAACGGAAATTAATTTAACGGACTTCTCACTTTTAATTTATCTTTGCAATAGGTCACCATTTTTGTTTGATGCAGTTGTTGAGCCTACAAAAACGTCAATAATTAAAAAAAACGCAAAGTTGCGCAAACTCATATTTCGTGATTTAGTGAATAGATATATTCATCATCATAAAACGAGAAAGTTCTCAAGATGGGTTTTTAGGGTATTTTAGAAAACCTTACTTAAACTTGAAATTCACAAAAAAAAAAAATCGAGTAAGCCATGCACTTCAGAATTAATATTAAATAAACCACGAAATAAACACAACTTTTTATAGTAAAATATGATTTCATATACCTTGATCAGTTTTATTATTCATGGAATATTTATTATTTATGTGCACAATTTAATTAGCAAAAGATTTATGTTATAGTAAAACAAACACTTAATTTCTGTCTGCGAACAAATTTGCATTAGTCACTTTAAATGGCTCTGTAACTCTTGCAAGAGTTCACAATTCAAAACAATTTTAATGCAGTTAGACCTAATGTATATTTGAGATGATTAACCAATCCCTCAAAAGTACCCCATAAAACAATAGATTTTTTTTTATTTATTGCTATGGGTCGTCCCACTGTGCGTCGCTGACATACATATGTCAGATTCGTTGCGCGAAAAAGTTAAAAACATTTGAACTTACGGGCGATTCGCTGAGCAATTAGCGACGTCATTTTGTTACCGATGACGTCGCTCATCGCTCAGCGATTCGACCAAAGAGAGATGAACAGAATGCATAGCTCTTCGCTGAGCGACGTCGCTGACAAATGAAATTTGTATGGACATTGCCCATCGGTAACAGAATGACGTCGCTCATCGCTCAGCGAATCGCCCATAAGTTCAAATATTTTTAACATTTTAGAGCGACAGCTTTGACATATGTCAGCGACGTCGCTCAGCGACGAGCGATCTAAGAATAAGAAATACAGGAACGGGTGTTTGGCGAACAAAGTGCGGCACTTCACAAAGTAGTGTGAGTTGCACAAACAGGGCCGGAGTGCAGTTGTATGGCAAATCGCTAGGCTCCAAGATTCATTTTATTTTGTTTTAACTTTACATGTTTATTACACGTTCGATCCCTCTCAATTCTCTTTTTGATAAGTTTGCGTATTTTCACGAAATGCGCCCACTTCGTGTCAAAACGATTTTTATGGTTTTTGTCAAAAACACTCACCTGATTGGAATCTTGAAATTAAATAAAAGTTTACAAATGCAACCCTTAAAAGTATTTTGTAGATGCAAAAGAATAACATTCCCAAAATCTTTAAAATTAAATCAAAAAACTGTTAAAAATTACATAACTCGGCGCTAACAAGTTGCAGCGCCTTACCAAAACCAAACAAAAATTAGTGCGCCCCTGAACCTAAAAATTCGTAATTTGACATGTTAATAGGTGTGTTTTTTTGTACGCCCGGGCTAAGTTGGACGAAAAAAACGCCTCGGGGCTTAACCAAAACACTTGGCATCATTGTGAATGAAATGACAAAAAAAAATTAAAAAAATTTATGATTTGTTGAATTGTTTCCATTTTGTGTTTTAATAAATTCAATAACATACTTATAAAGATATTTCAGAGCATTAAATACACACACTTTAAAATTTGAATGAAATATTTTGAAAGAGTTAAGAAAAATACACAATTTAATTTTTTTTTCTACACCAAACGCCATCTTTGTGTTTTTATATTCATACAATTAATCGATAATTTTGATGTTTTCATAGAATTTTTCGATTATTTAACAGAAAGTGAGTTGGTAGCACAGATTTTAACCCCTTCAAAGAGTTTAGCCCCGAGAATTCTCGGGGCTTAGCAGCTAAGCCCCTCGGGCTAATTTGTTGTTGTATTTGACAAGTAAATTGTTTAGCCCCGACAGCGTTTTTTTCGTCCAACTTAGCCCGGGCGTACAAAAAAACACACCTAATATCTAAAATGTGATTGGTTGATTCGATGAAAAAGTATACTTTTATTTTGAAGAAAAATATTATTTTGGTTGTTAATACTCATGAGAAAACAATTTTAAATGGTTCTAAGATATTTACTTTATGTTTTTAACATCACTTTGCATAACTTAATATTGCAAATAAAACAGTACGGAACTGTGGAAAATATAGTTAATTGTGCACTCGGCAAAAAGGCATCTTAATATCTAATTTTGACAGCCAACCCAAACAATTGATGCCTCACTGCTATACACTGTAGATGTGATATACACCCATTCCTTATCTTCTTATTCTTTGGGGCTTAACGAATGAAATGACATTCATCGCGTTCAATGCAAGGAGTCTGAAATTATATTCTGAATCTTTCAACTACAAATCCTCAAATAATATTGCTCAACTATTATTAAAATTGTAAACCATCTTGAATTTTTTTGATATCTTTAGATCTTTCATATGTTTTTTTTCGTCAAATGTGATTAAACATAGGATTACAACAACAGAAATGTAACTGGATAGCTTATGATTATAATGCGAACGCACCCAATGAGCCTCTTAAAATTTCAGACATTAGGTGTGTTTTTTTGTACGCCCGGGCTAAGTTGGACGAAAAAAACGCTGTCGGGGCTAAGCAATTTACGTGTCAAATACAACAACAACTTAGCCCGAGGGGCTTAGCTGCTAAGCCCCGAGAATTCTCGGGGCTAAACTCTCTGAAGGGGCTAAAATCTGTGCTGCCAATTCATTTTCTGTTAAATCATCGATAAGTTGTATGAAAACACCAAAATTATCGATGAATTGTATGAACATAAAAACACAAAGATGGCGTTTGGTGTAGAAAAAAAAAATTAAATTATTTATTTTTCTTAACTCTTACAAATTATTTCTTTTTAATTTTAAAGTATGTGCATTTAATGCTCGGAAATTTGTTTATAAATTTGTTATTGAATTTATTAAAACACCAAATTCAAACAATTTAACAAAACAGAAAGAGATTTTTTTATTCATTTTTTGTTTATTTCATTTTGTATATTCGAAACTTTGTTTTCATTTTTTTTGTGTCAATTCATTCGCAATGCTGCCAAGTGTTCTCGTTAAGCCCCGAGGCGTTTTTTTCGTCCAACTTAGCCCGGGCGTACAAAAAAACACACCTATTGATGCATTGATTGATTAATTTTCATACAATTAATCGATAATTTTGGTGTTTTCATACAAATTATCGATGATTTAACAGAAAAATGAATTGGTAGCACAGAACGTAAATATGCTTCGAACAGCCCTCAAGCTTCCTGAGAGTTGGATAATTTCCAATGTCATTCAAAAGCATATTTACGCTTAAATGGACACCCAAGTTAAAGACTTTCGAATAAATAATCTATTAATAGGTTGGTTTGGGAGAGCCTTAAATATATTACCTTCTAATGCCTTGAACAAAATCCCAAAATCTTCATCTGGTGTCCAACTAGTACTCGATATTATTATTGCTGTCCTATTATTTTTGTAAAGAACTGTGCCATTGCTGAGTTTCTGGGTGAGTGCGGTGGATTCAATGACGCCACTTTCCTTAAAATCCAAACAGTTTTTTGGCAGAAATTGTGGATAATCTTTGGACAACTTCATAAACAGTTCGTGTTTTTGACTCAGTTCAATTGGATGGAATTGAGATGGTGGACGGTCGTAAAGGACAACTGCATGACTTTATTGGAGAAAATTATGTTAAATGTTAATCTCAAGACCTAAAGACTTATTACTAATACTAATAAGAACTTTGTTGTGATTCTTCTCAAAATCAATCAAAAATTATTTTACCTGATTTTCCAGTTTAATTTGAGATCTTCTTGCATTGCTTTTGTCACACAGAAATGTGCATTTGCCTTGGCTCCAAATCGATGTTCAACCCATTTGGCCAGTTTAACAATAAAACTTTTTTCACCAGCAGTCAATGCTAGAATGCTGTATGTGAAATTGTGCCAATCGATTATTAATTTAGTGCGTGTTATTGTACAGTACAAGTAGCACACAACCAATGTAGGTATGGCAGGTGGATTCTGGACTAGAAGAAAATTCGGTCTTCGAATTGAGACAAGTGCAATCAGCAAACTCAGCGTTTGCCAGATTGTCTTGAATATATATTTAAGTTTTGGTGTCAGATTTGTATCGGGCACTGCTGTGAGCTCGTTGATTTTACATTTTGGTCCTGACAAAAGTAATGCATCAATAGGTTTAGTTTCGACATAGCCAATTATGTCGACGTTGAAACCTTCGTCCAGGAGACTGCTGGCATGGTATTCCATGCGGGGACTGCGGCCAATGTCGCCAAGGACAATTATACAAGCGTTACGACGCCGCAGGTGCGGTTGTCTTTCGACCATATCAATATCAAGGGTGACTTTTTGATTTTTGTATTAATGGTTTATTTTAAAGGAATATATATTTTTTTTATTTGAAAGCCTTCCGAGTTTTCGATGTATTTTTGATCTAATTTTTTGTTTTTGATAATTTCGTATTGGTTTCGTGTTTCGACGAAGTTTCTTGTTTTGGAATTTCATACGTCAACAAGAACTGTCATTTTTATTTTGACGTTTGTATTTTGTTTTTTTGTCATGTTCATGTTACTGCTAAGAATTTATACAGCGTTAACATTAGTAGGGATTTACACTAGACGATTTTTCCAGTGCCAATTTTCAATTATTGTATTCAATTGTCCTTTTCTGATTCTCTCGGCCTTATAGCCTGTTTCAACTATAGCAAAGGAGATGATTTCGATCAAATTTGCCAAATGAGATAATTACCTATACTAATTTCAAATCTGAAATGAGATAATTTCCACCTCATTTGCACGAAATTAGTTTGAATTATCCTTGACACAAACCTATTTCTGAAATTTTCGCATTGTGAATTGGTCACATTTTTTTCTATATAGGAGAGAAGGAAGGAAACTGCATTGCAGATGCAGAGATGTTTGTAAGAGAAAAGAGTCAGATATAGAAAACAGCAAATGAGCTGTCAAACAAAATGAGATAATTTGTAATGAATACACTTGTTATGAAATTTGACAAATTATCTCATTTGGGCTCTAGTCGAAACATGCTATTACAATAATCAAAATTAATGTTGAGATCAAAATTTGTGTGAAATTAACCTATATGCTATGGTCTCTTATTATTTAACCATGTATGTTATGCCTTAAAAATTTAAGTTGACTTTTCATAATGAATCATTTATGATTTGAAATCTAAAAAATTGGAAATAACATTTATTGTTTATTATTTGTGATCCATACAATGCATGGTATTTTTTCATAAATTTTAAAGTGCAGTCACACTGCCCCTAAAAACTTGGGTAAATGTTTGTAATTTATGTATTGATACTTGAATTATTTGGAGAAAATTATGGTTCATATCATGTCTTCGTCGACTAGCTACATATTTGTGGCATAGTTATATCTAAAATGACCAAAATGAAATGTTAAAAGTTTTCCACATTTCCCATTTCCAGATGGTAAACTTTTACCAAATTATTTTGTGTGGAAAAGTTTACCATACTCTGGTAAAGATTTCCTATAGAAAATTTGACAGTTCAATTGCCAGATTTACCATTTTACCAAGTTTACCAGGTTTCATGAATACCCCTATTAATTGCAATTATTCACCCCTACTACAGAAGCCGACGAATGCATTGCGGTACTTATTTCTTTATTTTGTGTAACTCACATGTGAAGAAGTGTGATAGCAGATATGGCAAGGAAGTTTCACGTAGTGATAATATAGTTCACTCGGCAAGTTTATAATTGGGCTTTTACCCCAGACGTCAGGCAAAAATAAAAAAAAATTGATGGCAAAAAAAAATGGCAGCTCTCTAGTTCGAAGAAAGTTAGTAGCTTAAAAATTGAAATTAAAGAATATTTTGTATTAAATTTGTTGGCTATCAACTAAAAATTAACATAATAATAAATTTAAACTGTTATTATAAAGAAAAAATACACATTTTTGCAAAATTACAGAATATGGTATGCGTTGTTGGCTTACATTCTTCGAACAAGATCTACCGTTTTCTTTTTTTTTTCTATTTTTGTGTGAAAGAGAAGCGACAAAGACAAATGCGTAAAAAGGCCAATTGGGCTTTTTACGCATTTGTCTTTGTCGCTTCTCTTTCACACAAAAATAGAAAAAAAAGAAAACGTTTAATCTTGGTCGAAGAATGTAAACAAACAACGCATCCCATATTCAGTATTTTTGCAAAAAAAAGTGTATATTTTTTTTATATTAACGGTCAAAATTTATTATTATGTTAATTTTTAGTTGAAAGCCAACTGATTAAGCACTAAATATTCATTAATTTCTATTTGTAAGCTACTGACTTGCTTCGAACTAGAGAGCTGCCATTTTTTTTTTATTTTCCGTGACTTCTGGGGCAAAAGCCCAATTGCTTTAATTGCGAATCACATTTGAGTTTTGTTAAACCCCAGAACCCAAAGAACTTTCCATGGTAGAAGTCACACGATTTCATCCTCCGTTTTCAAAACGTTCACTTGCTCTCCGCCTATTAAAATAGGGTGCAACGGTTCGATTATTTTTGGAGCTTTTATAAACACTTCAAAAAGAAAATTCGTTCACTGAACGTTTATTTTCTTTATGTTTGACACTTAGTTTAAAGTAGGTGTGCATGTGCATACCTAAAACATTTATTTTATTTCAAATACGTATAATAATTATGCACTGCAAAAATTTATAATTTATCTATTTATAAGTTAAATACCAAAATGCAAATGACTATTCCTTTTTAAAATTAACCTACACAAATAATATTGCCTATTTCCATGCTTGTTTTAGAATTTTTCGAGCTGATAAATGCTTCACCACCAGGGAACCAGTCGTCAGGGCAATAAGGACAATGGTGATTAAAAAGTAATCAAAATCTTCCTTTAGTAAATCAAAAGTCTTAGAAGGTGAAACTCGGGTGACAAAGAAATCTTAAAATACAAAAAAAAGTACCCTTTTAGTTAGTAGTCTTATTAAAATATTTAAAATCTTTGAACTTACCTAATCCAGTTGCCACAACGAGACACGTGCTTTCCAATCCGCTTGGAGCTGTGAATATGTTTCTTATTCTTGCGATAGTCTGATTGTAGTTAACTATATTTTCTGTGGGAAGTGGTAGCTCTGGAATATACGGAATGGATCCCTCTTCGCGTGCTTGATTAGGCATAGTTACTGGTCTGCGAGGATCTAACAGTACCCATGGCATCTCTACAATAGCGCCACTTGATGTTCCAACTTAAAATGAAATATTTAAAAATATATTTAAAAAAATCAAAAAAAAAAAATACAATAAAATGCTTACGGAGAACATGTTTATTTGTGATTCCACGCTCGGTGATGGTTTCTTTTAGTGTTTCAATAGGAGTTGGAATGATGTACGATTGTCTTTCGACCAATGGTAATGTTGGGGCATTCAAGGAACTCCAAACGGTACTGTTCGCCTGAGTTTTACTTTCATATAATTCAATGGTAGCTGTAATTTTAAGTAAAGAAAATATTAATTAGTGTAACATTTTCTGCTCCTACTTTTGAGCTAGAGTAAGTTTGTGGAGTGTAAAACGTCAGCTGATTTATGTGTTTTGGGATGAAAATAACAGATATACTAATACAGTCCTCTATCTTCTATTTATATAAATTTCAATTTTTTTAAATTCGTAGGTAAACTCCGAAGAGGTTCCTACGTTATTGGTTATGCTGTTATCAAGTTATGCAAATTTTCAATAAAGTTCTGCATCATTGGCGTTAGGTTTACCAAACAACAACTAAATGAACAAAATATAGAATAGAATTTCTTCGATGACGGTTGAAATAGTACAACGAAAAAAAAAGTTCAGCACCGCAGAAAATATATGTATAATACTGCGAAATACAACAGAAAAAAGCGAAATACAGCGAAAATTAGCATTATAAGTCAGGAAAAGAGCTGTAACTAACTACCGTGAGAAAAAACCGCGGAACAAAGCGTAAAACGTCACGAAAAATATGCGCGGAATACCGTAGAACGGTGAAATATCGCGGAACATAGCAAGGGAAGTCAGAAAAAAGAGTTTAATACCACCGGAAAAGGCATTTAGCAGGCATTACCGCGGAAAAAAACGTGGTAAGTCTCGTTAAAATACGCTTAGGACCGTTAAAACGAATCGGGCAATATGAGTAAACGATCGTGAAATACCGCGGAAAATAGCATTGCAAGTCATAAAAAAGGTTTTGTACTGAGGTAAGAACCATAAAATAGCGCGAGAAAGTGAAAAAAGCATGGTAGGCGCGGAATAAGGCGTAAAAAGTCAAGGCAAATAAGTGCGACGGTGGTCGAAAAAGTAGTAAAATAACTAATAACTAATAAAACATAAAATTTCTACCGCGAAAAAGCGACGGAAGAAGCAGGGAAAGCGTGGAAAGTCGCGGTGTAAATCGTGAAAGGTAGCAGAATATCGCGTACTACAGCCGTAAAAAGCGCGAAATACTGAAGAAAAAAGCTCGGTTTATAGCATAGATAGCTCGGGATGTCATAAAAAAAGCTCTTCGTAATACGAAAAAAAAACTTAAAATACATTGAAAAAAGTGGCGAAAACAAGAAAAAGTGTAACATACCGCGGAAAAAAGCATGGAAGGTCGCGGAAAAGGTGAAATACCAAGGACTGCCGCAGAATAAAATTGCGTAAGATTTAAATGAAGACGTAAATGAACTATGAAAAAACGCGCTATTTTCACGCTTTTTTGTTGCTATATTTCGTGCAGTTATTTTCGACCTCACACTATTTTTCTGAGATAGTCCACACATTTTCTACGACTTTGAACGTTTTTTCCACAACTTTCCACACATTTTTCCGCAGGACTCTCACATGGACAACTGATGTATAGGGCTTGCTAACGCGTCGGAAAAACATTAAACTTATGTACCTTCGCGCCAGGTAGAAAATAAAAAAAAATGCTGACCCAAAAGCAATTGAAAAAGAAAAAATTTAAGGGATTTTAAGAACAAAATATTTTTTTAATATAAAATTTATTCTTCTGATACCTTAACTGATGATTTAAAGATCCAGGTTAAAATTATTAAGCCAATAACTGAAAATGAAAAAAATTATAGGGTCTAATAACTACTGATACCTACTGAAGTTGTAATACACTAAACCTAAGCACAACATTTAAATCGTTGCGAAAATTTGAGTCAACGTTCAGAAGTACGCAGTTCGACTGGTTAAATTGAAGTTTGTCAAAATTATTTGGAAAAGTCTCCACAAATTTTGTACGAAAAGTTTACTGCCCGACACAAAAAATGGCAATGATCTGGACGATCACGTTTTCGCCATAAATTTTTTAAATCACGTAAGACGATAATATTCAGACGTTTACGCCCTAACGTCAACGTTTCGTAAACTTGAATTAACTTGATTAATTTCTTTATTGTCCACTCATTTATTTTATGGACCAATAAAACAGAGTAAATATTTAGTTAAATTAATCATAACCAAACAACTCATCTAAAAACGAATTCGAACTGCATCTGCATTAAAGAAGCAACAACTACGAACAAATTCAACGAAAAAACCAACAACGGTACATGAACAGTTTTGTTGTGCAAACATACTTGCCTTGGGGAAGGTGCGAAATTGGGTGTATGCTAAGTTTTATCCATCATAATTCTCTAAAAACTCACCTGAGTCAAGTTGTCGTGAGTCGGCATAATTTTACCCGGTTAAATCTTTTTTGCTCGATTGAAAAGCAAAAGTTTTTTAACTATACTCTGTCTAACAAAAATAGTCAGTACACAAAAGATAGGACGTTTGCCTCTCACTCTGACTGCAGTGAAATTTCATTAAGCTGTGAGAGAGCGCAAATATTACAGGGTTTCTGTAATCACATTATAGATTTCGAAAAAGCTCTCATAAATATTTATAGAGTTACCAATTTTTTATATAGATTTTAAAATTGAAAATGGGTTGATACCAGAATCCAGTTTAACAAAATTCATAAGTTTTTCTTGGCACTGATTATAAAATATCAAACAAATAAACACTTTTTTTAGGAGCAATTTTTTTGTATGAACAAAATCATATCCTGTATTAAAAATAATTTACACTTAAACTCATTTATTTTCGAAGAATACTAAATCAACTTCACTTTTCAAATAGCATTCAGTTAACATTCGCGCAAAGAAGTTTGTTTCCTTAACGATAACAGCCAAAATATTCTTAACTGCACTTAAGCGTTTTTTTTCCATACAATGGCCGCGTTCACATAAAAATCTAAAGCTTTCCAGATACCTTTCTGTAGTTGTAATCCTATCCTTGGATAGGCTATCCTATACGAATGTGAACGCGGCCATTAAAAGAAAATTTTAAGCCACGAATACAGAAAAATAGCAAGCGACAACACCATTCATATATTTCTCCTCATAAGCTTTTAAAAAAGCATACATTCTGTATGCTCTGAAACAAAATGGGAATGGTAACTCTGATAATAATGTGCTTATTTTCAATACATACGAAGAGGGTTGTTTGGAAACACATAATCAGTTTGGCTTAGGCTGGCGCACGGTGCAGGTAATGGGGGTTGTGTGATCGTCAAAGTGAAATTACAACAACAATTGAAGGGTATTTAATTATTACGATTTTGAATGCTACGTGACAGTCAATTAATTAATAAAATATTTTATATACCACATAAATCAGTTTTTTATTATTATTTATTTACGTAACGTGAAGGTGGTATATAAAATATTTTATTAATTAATTGAAGGGTAAGTCAGTTGCGAATATTTCTTCATTAGGTGATTTGGGAATACAACCACTAACTGGCACCTTTTGTAAGAAAAAAGCTCTCCCATAAGACCTGTACTGACAATTTTGGTTGGACAGAGTTGCACCTCCTACATGAAATAGTTGGACAGAGTTAAAATGAACGATATAATGCTCACACGCTGACGTAGAAGAGATGATAAACAAATAATAATATACATTTCAAGCTTTGGAGACTTGCAGCAAAAAATTAATAAGCTCTAAGTTTTTTTGAGAATATAATCAAATACAAAAAAAAAAGAAGCACGCGATTATTCACATAAAGGCAAACTACTGTTTTCCTGGTGGTCGTATCTCATTGGTTTTGGATTTAGTAGATCAGGCGTTAAAAAATACTCAAAAATCATGTATCATGTGAGTAAGGACGATTAATTTCTTATACAATGAAATTCAAAATAAGATGTGCAATACAGAAAAATTCTTGTATCTTCCCTTCTTCTCAAAGTGCACAATTGACCCTTTTTTCAATGCTTAGCCGCCTCACTACTAGAAATATATCACATTAAAAAAAATCAAGATTTTTTCCGAAACCATATTTAGATTAAGAAAGGTCAAATCTTATATAATTTCAGAAAATAATATGAAGGATAGTAAAAAAACTTTATTTTTGCAGACCAGTGTTATTATTGTTTAAAAAGACGTATCAAATGTATATACTGAAAAAATTCATAGAATATACTAATGGACCACAAAATGAACAAATACATAATTTCAAAACCCACTTAAAAAAAGAATAATTCAGAAATAGGTTTGTTATCTTTACCTTTAACCCTGTGAACAAATGATTTTTGTTTTTAACAGTTTCGAAAATTTAGGATTTTTATTAAAGTTTTACTTTGATTCTTTTTTCTATTAATCCTCTTTTTTAAAAAATGAAAAACTCTGTAAAACAATTTTGTTCAAATTGACAATTTAAAATTTTTTACAATCGTTCGATCGATAGTTTCGACGGTTGCCCTCTATATTTTTCTATTGATATGATAGGAGAGAAAACATAGAAATTATCGATTGTAGCGATACATTTATGCGTTCAAAACTTATGACTTTTGCGGGAAATGTTTTTTTTTTTTGTTTGGGGTGGACGCAGATGTTCACAAAATTGCTAGATTTATCACATATTCTTCTTTCTGCTTTTTATTTTTGATCGTTGCGAGTGAGTTTAGTTCTGACAAAAGCACAAATTCTAGAACTAATACGTGGCGCTTAGGTGAATACATTACTAACATTTAAAAAAAATAAAGATATATAATATTCATTCACAACATAAATGAAACCATTGCGTTTTTTGTATATCTTCCTTCTACAGTTATTTATAAAGTTTTTTTGTTGTTATAAAAGTTATTAAAATGTTTATTAAACTTACTTATTTCGGTTCGTCGAACTTTGTCATTGTAGTAGCTATAGGCCAACCAATTCTCTGAATGAACAATATTAAATGGACCTCGTACTTTGCGGTGCGTCATTGAGAATACAACTTGTCCCGAGATAACATCAATTAAATGCACATTCATTATATCTTAAAGAAAAAAAAAAAACAAATTCAAACATTAATTGGTTAAAAAAATATTACAAAAATTTCATACATTTATGAATGCTATCTACCGCTTGTGTTACAACGGCTACTAGATTTGGATTCATATACTTGTACATAACAGATCGATCATTTAACACTCTGCCTTGCGAGTGGACACGTTCGATTGGATTTTTCGAGGCGACCGCAATTATTTGATGTTCACCACTATGACCACCCAATCGTGCATTCCAAATTGGTTGTGTTTTCAGCTGCTATAAGAATAAGAAAAATAAATGTTATTTCTACTTTCTTAACACATATATTTACATATATTTATGTAAATATATCACTGGGTAACTTTCATTAAACGAGAGAAAAAACACAACAAAACCATCAGCGATCCTTGATTATAAAATATGAATAGGTAATGATATTTTGATTTTATGCTGCATCACACAAATTTACGGTTTTTGGGAATTTGTTTCCGAAGGAATTTTGTCTATATTCCAAGAATCACTATAATTGCAATGAGGGGGAAAAATACCTTCATTTGTTCATTTGTTTGATCATTTTGTTCATTGTTTGTTAATTCCGTGAGGAGCGCGTTCCCGGGAAGGGAAACATATTTCCGAATGAATTCCCGATAAGGCTGCTTATATCACTTGAAAACTTTCATAGACCTTCAAAATCTCAAGTTATTGCCAAAAAATTGTTTTTGAAGTTTGCCGTGTTTCAAAAAATTTGTACTACGTCATTTTTTATCAAATATTAGATTTGTTCATAGTTATAAAAAGAACAACCTTTTTAAAAATATATACTTTTGCAGTGATATTTCAAAACCATTTGTAGATTTCTTGGATTGAATCTAAATAAAATGCACGACGGTCGCACCTACTCTTAGGATTAAAGTTGCTGTAGATTTTAAAGCTTCTTATATAAAGTTAAAAAAAAAAATAATTTATAAGAAATGTTAAAGAAAATTCACTACTAAATTGTTGTGAGCTCCAAACTTAGTATGGTATTTGATCAAACCTTGTTTAAAAAAGAGTTGGCATGCCATTCATCAAAATTGGTTCAGTCGTTTATGTTTTGTACATCACGAAGACCCCGCGTGACTGTTGTCTGTTATTGATTTTTAAGACATACTAACCAAACAAAATATAAAAAATGGTCTTGCAGGGATGAAGAGATCGGTGATTGCTTGTGTCATAAAAAAATATCGTCCCAAAGAAAAAAATCAATTATTTAAACTTACATCCCCAATTGATCTAACTAGGAATCCACTTAGTTCAGCTGATGATTTTTCTGCTGTAAATATGTACATCCCATCGGCCTAAAAATAAAAATTTATACATAGTGTATCTGAAAAATCTTAAACCATTTTTAGTTCATACCATAGCCTTTGCATTAGAAGGAACTACATGAACGCCATTATGTTTATCAAGCAGCAATATTCCTTTGATGAAATCATTTTCATTTTCACGAAGCATGCTCATTTGTTTGATTTCGTAATTTAATAAAGTCAAGCCATCTTTCGTTGATTTACCAGTGATAGGATTAAAGCTAAAAATTACACCGTTTCCATTTTCCTAAACGAAACAAAATAAATTTAAACATTTTAGCTTTTTTGATAAATAAAAAAAAGTGTACCTTATTTTTAGCAACAACAGCACACATTGGCTGCAAAGGAAAATGTTTTGATGTCCGTTGTACAATTAATCGCATATTTTGTTCATTGTCGAAATTTCCTAATGCGGGCAGATATTGCATCCAATGTTTTTTGCTGCTTATATTATCAATGCCAAAAAGTTTTCCAGCTTTGGTCAATACGACAAGCATTTTGTGCAAACCAAATGAATCACGTACAAGGCCAGCCTTTTGTGTATCAGTTTGTGTGGCACCAAAACCCATGACATGAAGGAAAAGACTCTTCACTAGGGCACTTTGTCCAGTTATACGACGAATAAAGGCACCAGCAATGTCACCTAAAATGAAACAATTTTCTTAATTGAAGACAAACTATATATTTGTTTTTTTTTTTTTTTTTTTTTAATAAAGCTAACACTCTTTGCTAAAGCGTAAATTACCTAAAATAATACTTCTGCGTGGAAAAACACAAAAAAAAAATATATAAACAAAATCTTAACTAAAAATCCATGAAATGCAACAACAACAAAAAGATCAAATATTTCAAGTTTTTATTTTACTCACTCTCAATTCCAATTTCCTCTTCAGATAATATAGATAAGCAAAAAGAGATCGGATATATTAAAGGATTTTTATTAAATTAAATTTTTATAAAAATTGTTTTAGTTTACAAAAAGAAAATATTAAATGTATAGTAAGTTTCAACCACAGTACACATAATTCCAAGTTTTTATTGACGTTTGAATGGTATGAATAAAATCGAGTACGTACTCCAGGGTATGTAATTTTAGCAGAGCAGATCAGCTACTGCTAAAAAAAGCACCTGCTCATACATATATGAATAAAAATAACAACCAAGCAGAGAGTAAATTTTACCCACCTTCAATTATCATATACATGTATGTCCATACATTATTTTAAAAAAAATATTTGTTAGTTGTTCTGTAAAACTGTCTTATTTTGTTTTTTCTCTCAACTAAAATGTTGGACCACCTATTCAATTTAATTGTGCTAAGTCTAATATTAATTATCTTTAAATGTATTTCGGTAGTATTTTTTTTAACTTTTTAAAGACCAGAAATTACAAATTTAAGAAGTATGATTTCTATAGCAGGGTAGGCAGGGCATATCAATACAAGAAAAATATAGTTCCTATGGGTAGGGGGTCTATTTCTTGAAATATACGGCAATAACTTTACTTTTTTGTTAAGTCAGAAATGCGCTCTTTAGTTTCCATAAATATTGATTAATACAAATAATTAAAAAAAAAGGATATTGAAATTCTAAATGTTAAAATAAAAATTTCAAATTTGTTATTTGTGGTGAGTGCCACAAAGAGAGAACTTTGAGGGCTCCGAGATTTTTGAAGTGTGACAAAAAATTTCAGCTGTCAGTTTCATTTATTTTGCTGAGATTTCTGAGACGAACATTTTTTGGATTCATATCTTAGAGATTTCTTTAGTTGGTGGGACGGGCCTAATGAAACTATCAATTTTTGTTCTGCAAAAATTAGTAGGAACATAATTATGTATTTGAATATCTACACCCACCGACAAAAAAAACCCTCGCACTGCTATATTTTCAAATTTATGAGTTTTAACTGTAAAATTTGTTTGACAAATGGGCAGTCAACAGAGAGAAGTGCGCGTTAAAAAAACAAGCTTTAACATAAAAAATCGTAATTTTGTCTATGGTTTTATCTTTAGTGAAGAAGGCTCATATTGTAGCCTTAGGTTAGGTTAGGTTGACGTGGCTACCGGCAGGAGTGCCGATACACTTAGACCAAAGTTTGGTCCATTGTGATACCACATTGAATCTAATAATAACTTTTCTCTTAATCGTTGAACCACTTTGAGCTTCTTATGAAGCGAGCGAGATTACCTATATCTGTATTTGAAAGATCACTGGGGTCGTTATAGTAGAAGTCTCCTAAAAAAGAGTCTTCGTCTTTGCGATAGAGCAGGGCATGTACAGAGAAAGTGGGGAATCGATTCCTCTTCCTCTTCATTTATGCAGCTTCTGCAGAAATCATTTTAGAGAACTATTGTAGCCTTACATAAGGACAATCTTTCCAAAGGGAAATAGCACGTCGGGTTGGTACCAATGAATGGAGTGTGCGTAATGTTTTTAAAAACTACCAGTCGAATAATGAAAATATTTTGTCGCTGGGTGTAGTTATTAGTGTTTGGAAAAAAAAAAACTGACGATTGCATTGAAAAAATTTGCTTATAAACAAAATTAGAGCTAATTAACATAAATTTTTCAAAAAATCTCAGTACATTTCTTCCATTTCATTTCTTTCAAGATTTTGAGTATAATTTTGCGATAGATTTATTAATAACGCAATAAATGTATTTTTTTTTTACACTTCAGTTTCTATGTGAGATCCTCCCAGGTAATTTGTGGCAATGCAGGCTAATAGCTCAGGAGCGTCAATTTGGTCATTAATTAGCTGATGAAGGAATACCAAATCATTATTTACACCCCTTTGAAATAAAGTTTGCGAAGCATATTCAAGATGGGGTCGCAAGTAGCAATTGTACAAAGAAAGAGTAACATATGGGTCGTTAAATTGATTTGCCCAGCGTTTTATAAAGCCAAGCATTGAGCTTGCTTTATTTACTATTATTAGATTTTTGTATTTGGATACCTAATTCCTTGATACTAGATACTCTACAAAGCTTGTGCTGCGAAATGCAGTAGTCAAAAGCATTCGGAAAACGCTTCCAAGAGAATGTAATTGTCTGGCATTTTACTGGGTTGGGAGAGAGACAAATGACCAAATGACTCCTTTGAGGGACACTCGAATGAGAAATGAAAGGATCAGAAGGACTGTATCTAAATTTGACTTGATAAGATCTTTTTTCCAGGTATGATTTCATCCAAGCTATGAAGATAAGTGGAAAGTATAGAAAATATTGTGCAATGAAACTTTTTCATAACTTAAATTCGTTGGATAGCCATCTGAGTTTTTTTTTTAGTTTACGAGTTTCCAAAATGATGTAGGGTCGTTCTTTAAGGAACACCCCCTTTCAATCAAGGAGTTGGCGTAAAGAGATTTCAAAAAATAGTTTTAAAATCTTCAAATAGTGTAATATAAAGAGCGTGATCAATTGGTGAGAGAGTTTTTAAATAACTTCTCCATGCCTTTTTTCTCTTATTTCTGAGCATTTTCAGTTTTTTTGTATACCAAGTGTGGCTGAAATTTGAATATTTTGATTTTTTCATTAAAAGAGCATTTTAAAGGTAATTATTCAGGATACTATAAAAACTAGCAACTGCTTCATCAATATTAGAAGATGAACTTATGTCAGTAATTCCAGATGTACATAAGTTTTCAGACAGCAACTGAAAATTTGCTTTTCTGAAGTCAAAGTATATGAGCAAGCAAAGGCATTATTGTTATCTGTAATATGACTACTCCAGTCAGAAAATGTCCAAAGGTGGATGGTAATTATCTCTCGAGAATTCGATTTTTAGAGTTTTTAAACCATTATTTTTTTGCTGCAAGTCGGTATAAGAGATTTCATCTAGAAAAGCAAGTTCCGCTTGTCAAGGAAGCTTCTTGGTATGTTTCATCTTCAGATGGAAACCAGTCGATGTGGGGTAGGTTCAAATCACCTAGAAGTAACATGTTGCTGTTAGAGCAAGACAGGCCAAGTACGAAGTCTAATCCAATGGAAAGTTCAGCATAAATAGATGCCGAACTTTTTGGAGGAATATATGCGTTTAAAATATAAAAAAAATTATTATTGTTATTATTGTACTATTCGTACTAGAATGTCAGCTTATTAGACTTGACCATAAGCAAATCAGCTCTGTAATAGGTGTTATAACTGGATACTGTCTAATAGGCAGGCACGCGACACGTCTTGGAGTTCTCTCAAATGATTTCTGCAGAAGCTGCATGGATGAAGAGGAAGAGGAATCTATCGCAAAGACGAAGACTCTTTTTAGGAGACTTCTACTATAAGGACCCCAGTGATCTTTCAAATATAGATATAGATAATCTCGCTCGCTTCACAAGAAGCTTAAAGTGGTTCAACGATTAAGAGGAAAGTTACTATTAGGTTCAATGTGGTATCACAATGGACCAAACTTTGGTCTAAGTGTATCGGCACTCCTGCCGGTAGCCACGTCAACCTAACCTAACCTAGACTTGACCATTCTTTATTCCGTCAATTTCATTGAATTTTTGAACAACAACAACAACTTAAAGGCGCTACCACTCTTGTTTGGCTGGGGATATAGTTATTTCGTGCTTTGCCACTTATGCACTCATCAGTCTCCTTTTTTGTAGTGCTGAGCTTTAATCCAATTTTATTATGAAAAACTTTCTATGCACACCATGGGAATCGAACCCACGCATATCAGATCTTAGCTCAGTCTTAGAAGTAGTGTGCACTACGCACTCCACCACTTTAGACCACTGACGTCACATGCCGAGATGTGTTTCTTGTTTATCCAATGCATTTGGAGTCACAGCATTTTTATTAGCGCCTTTAAGTATGCTGTCTTGTTCCGCCTCCATTTTTCTCCATACCTTATTTCGATAGACTACAATTCGTAGTACGTATCAAAGGGGGAGAGGTTGGAAGATCGGTAACAAACCAGTCTATTAAGTTATTATTATTGTTATTATTGTACTATTTGTACTAGAATGTCAGCTTATTAGACTTGACAAATTTGTTTTCTACAGATAGTTTCACGCAAATTAAATCAATGGAGAGCTTAAAAGGGAATGCAATAGAAGAAGAACCAAATTAATAATATACCGCAACTAAGAGACCTCCTCCCAGTTGTTTTGTATTTCCAACATGGCGATCTTTTCTATAAACTATGTACTCTTGACAAAAAAGTACGGTGCCCAAAAAATTTGGGTTTAGCCAAGTTTCTGTTATAACAAATATGTCATGTGGAAACGCTTGGGAGTTCATAAAAATGTCAGCGGTGTTACTACGAAGCCCTCTTACGTTTTGGTAGAAGAGGGTTATTCTATTGAGTTTTTTGCAGGTGGAATTTTGGATAATCGTTTATTTGTGGAAATAAATTCCGAGTTTCTGAGGGCCAGTTACATACTAATATTGCAAATTGAATCAAAATGTGATGGATTAGTTACAATTTTAAAAAATTAAACAAAACTGTTTGGTTAACTTATTTATGTATACATATATATTGCGATAATTTTATTAATATCGCATAAAAATCACGATAAGATAAGTATATTAATAAAATTAATTTGTTTTTTTTTATTTCAAGTCTTTTTTTTATAGAAAATTACCCCTAATTCCCTTTTCCTGAATCTAGACTCTGCATAAAACAAGATCATCAAATCTTAGCATTTTCTTCTTCTTTTATAGATTGATTTGACTAAGTTAAATGTTACGTATTGATAAGTATACTTCCCTATTTCTGTACATAAATTTAGTAAAACCGTCTTTTGTCTCAACGCTGAGCAAACAACTGAGCTAACTCAACAACCTAACATATCAACCTAACCTAACATATAGAACAGGTACTTACCTTAAGTAGGTGCTCATCGAACATCTAGATGCTCAATCTCTGAGCACCTACTCAAGTCTTTAATTTATATCAAATGGAGTAACTACTTAAAAAAGTTGAGTTTTGACTAGATGCTCTTTTATATTCATATCACCCCATGTTTTGATTGTATTAGTTTTAAAATTTTATTTATGTATAAGTCATTCAAATAAGTCGGCCTTTCTTTCTTTTGCAGCAATTTTCTACACTATAATTCGTGCCAAAACATAATTGGTAGAAAATCCCTATTGCAAACTTTTTAAAAAATTGGCACAACAAATGTAGATTTTAAAATAGTAACATTTTATACCGTATCTAGAAGTTGTTTTTTTGAAAACAATTTTCAATAAGATAACAAGATACGCTATTTTTCGAGAAAATTCTATGGCGTTACTAATCTGGACTTAAAAGGGATAGATACTCCAACTTGCACAAACTGGATTTCTGGGCACTTCAAAATCCTCATGATTCGAGAGAGGACTAATCCCAGGACAAATTTAAAATCAATTATTGGATTAAGATTATGAATGGAACAATAATTGGTATTTCGAGATGACGGGGAAATGGTTTAAGGCAAGTTGAATATTTTCTTTTAAAATTTAAATAAATAAAAAAAAAAAAAAAAAATTAAAATGGGAAAAATCAAGGGCACAGACAATGCAGCAAGAAACGTCTCTGAACAAATATATTAACCCAACTTAGGAACCACCTTCTAATCAATGCCTACTGGAAATATAAAAGAAAAGAAGAATGGGACGCATACAGTCAAGAATTAAATCCCTCCAGTTTGCTACCCAGTCAAATTTTAACACTTCTCTTCAATGTCAATCTTATCTTTAAATGTTCCAAAAAACATACAAATCATAATTTGATTAAAAAAATATTCGAAGAGATCTATTTAACTTTTATGGTTGTTTTTTACATGAAGAGATGAATGTTTGACGGAAAGACAAAAACAACACTTACCGGGTTTATTTTTCATTTCGCTTTCAATGGCTCCCTCTTCATCGGCCAAAGGTAAATCGATAAATTCTACTGCTACAATATTCGCCAAGGATTCTTCACGAGCCCATCGAATTTTGTCTAATAAAAGTGAACCAGAATTATAAGAAAAAGTAAAGAAAACTTTTTATTTTTCATACTTTGCTGAACAGCAAGAATAGCCTCATCAGTTGTGGATAAAATGAAAGCACACCCTTTGCCATCATTTCGGCCAGAGATACAATCGAATGACTGTAGTGTTGGATCACCGTAATAACCAGGTAAAGCAACAACATTCCGCAGTTCATTGATACTCTCACAGGTCTTAGAGTTGTAAGCATTAATAGTGAGAACCTGCAAAAGAAACAAAATTTAAAAAAAAATCAATAAACAAGACTATCCAAATGAGGGCTAAATGTTTACATGGTTTTCAAGGGTAGCTTGCAATAGAACTCCTATTTGATTGTAAGAGGCTTTAATGAAACTACCTCCATTGGCGAGTGGGCATACTTTAAAAGAATCATCAACACTGACCAGAGTTCCATCGACAACAATAACTCCGTCTTCGCCCTAAAAGTAAAGTCCATTAAAAATACTGAAGGTTCCTACTAATATTGCTCGACAAATCGTACTTTTAAAGAAATTAGTGTTGACTTTGGCGCATTTGAAAGTTGCTTTTTTATAATGTTTGTCTCAGCTGATGCCAAGTTCAAACTTATCAACTGACTTCCTTCCAAGCAGACGTAGTAAGAACCAGCTAACATACATTTCTGTTGATTTATCCATGGAGCCATTATTTTGGTTGTAGAAGTATCAGCCAATTGACCAGATGTAGCAAAGTATCTGGTGATTTCCAAGTGTGTACCCCACACTGGAATCACATGATAAAGCATTGTATTCGAATAGAACCAAAATGCTGCCTCGGCTTTATCTGAGTTAATTGGCATCAATGACCATTCCCATTCGATGTTACCACTTGCAGCATTCCAACCGCGGACAATAGCCGGAGCAGCACCTTGAACAGTTAACAAATCAAATCCATGGTTGGAATTACGTCGAGCCGCAGCTGTGCCAATAGATTGTTCAATGAAATTATAACTGAATTTTATATCACCACGTGGAGATTTTTCAAGAATTTGTCGCCACTGAATATCGCCAGACTTAGGACAAAGTGATGCGAAAACATTTTCCGATGTTGTCACAAGTAAACGACTATTTGAAGAGCCCAAATCAAGATAAGCTGAGATGATACTTCCAATGTGCTGGTTTCTCCTAAAATATTTAATTTTTTTCTTTTAAACAAGTTACAATTGGTTTACTTTTTTTTTTTTATTTAAATGATCTGAGTTAATTGGAGATTATTGGGATTGACCGGGAAACTTACCAATCGAATTTTTTTATCTGGTCTTCATACAAACCACAAGTTTGCTGAATGAATAGTAATCCCAAGAGGATTGTTATGTAGTTTATGTATTTTTTAATGGTCATCTTTGTAAAGTTTTTTTTTATTTTACATAGATCTGTAAATTTTATTTTAATTTAAATTAAAAACCATTAACCATCCCGTATTTTTACTTGAGAAAAATTTCATAAAATAGATGACAAGAAAAAAAAAATGGTTCTTTTCTTATGTCAGATGTTGACAAGGCATATCCCCCAAGTTGTGAATGTTGGAAGCTTGAATAGACGATTCACCTTTGGTCACAACCACAAGGTATCCACTTCGTAAAACAAAAAAAGGAGACGACGTTCTTGTAGCAGCGAGTGAGCCATGTTTTCGTGAGAATTGCAAAAAAATAAAAAATCACGAAAACCATCCCAAGCAAGCTGGTTGGAACTCTTTTTTATTGTTGTATGTTTCTTCTATAGTGTCAAATTGCATTCATCCCAACTTACTTTTACTGGGAACGTTTAAATAATTCCCAGTAAGTTTTTGTTGTTTGTTTGTATCTTAGAGTTTTACAGACTGAAGCCCAGTACGCTGCTGAAACAAAACAAAAAATCCTGTACAAAAATCACACAATCGTAAACGTAAACGCAAATCGTTAACGAAAAATGTTGTTTTTGCTTTTCTACGTGGAGACCAAAGGAAAATTTCGTTTGGCATCAGCAGCGTACAAGACTTGAACTACGAAGTCTCACGAAAACACCAGCTAGTGTCGCTTTAAATTGTAGCCATTGTGTTTGTGAATAGGAATACCGCAAGAACAAGAGTTTAAAGCAGAATGTCAGAATATTTTGACGTTCTCTTTCAACTAATTTTGCATCCCCAAATTTTCGTTCAGGGCAAAGGCAAACATTTTGGCCATTTCTCAAGCAAAACCATAAATTAAACATTTATTCTAATAAAAAAAACTCCCACCTTAAGCCCGAATCCACACACCCAGTTCAATTCATCCCTTCGCGACGAAACAACGAGCCGGCAATCTTTAATTGATCAAGAAAAGCCAAAAAATATATATATTTTGTGCATAGGTGCAAATATGCATTGCTTTTGCTAACAGGAAGGAAAAACCTAGAATCTTAAATTCTATTTTTAAAAGAAATTCTATTAAAAAGTTGTGCACTAAGAATTAAATTGACACCGTCCACCTACTGAATGAATGCGCTCAGAGCATTCATAGAACTTATCAAAATGCTTTACAATCTTCTTTGGTATTCGGCCAATTTGGTCACATTTCTTTTCAATTTATTTTGGCTCATCTGCACATTGGCCTCAGCTGGAATACCATGGTTCACATTAATTCTCGTCACAGTGTGTATTGCCTCAAAATTTATTAAATTAAAAAGTCCCAACGAAAAGATGCTCATCAGTTTGTTGGGCGGTGATTCAGTGGATGACTTGTCATATTGGCCCATTGCTAATCGTGGGGGTGCTTATGATGCGCCAGAGAATTCAATAGCAGCCCTTAAAAAGGTAAAAAATAAAAATGGTAGATCATAAATTGTGTAAAGTGTTTTATTGATTTTTCGCCTTTAAAGTGTTCATCAAAGGGCTTTCGAAATGTCCTCCTCGATGCAGGACTCACTTCTTGCGGTGAAATTGTGTTGCTGCATAAGACGACACTGGAAAAAGCTGGACTGAGTGGTAGTGTACACAAACATACATTAGATGCGTTGCAGGAAATTAATTTTTCGGAGCTACACCCCTTAGGGTAAGTGAGCAAGACAAAGAGATTTTTTTTTGTTTTTGTTAAATAGAGACTAATTTTTTTTTTCAAAAACCTGCAGCCCCCAATTTGAACCTGAAACTGCTGTAACGTTGGCAAGCTTATTGGAAATGTTGGATAAAAGCAATTTAACAATATTTCTCTTTATATCGGACACAAGTACCAAAATGTTGGAGAAACTAACGAGTGTGATAAAATCAAACGAACAATTCACAAGGCGCACAATTCTTATAAGTCGTTCACCAATCGCTATCTATCAGGTAAGCTAAGCCACTCCCAAGGAAATAAAAATATTATTGTTTTTAGTTGTCTTGGTTTATAAAATAACATTCAAGAAATCTCATAGAATAAAGGAAATCACACTCTGTCTATGAAGAACCTTAATATTTACAATCTGATTATAGAACTCAATATAAAAGCATTTTTAATAGAACTTAAGATAATAAGCATTTTAAACAAATCATATTGGGTCTTTTTATTTGGAGAGTTTTCATATATCTAATCTATTAATGGGATCGTCAAATTGAGAGCTCCAGGCGTAGGACAGAGCACCCATTATAATATTTTAAATTAAATTTAAATTTTTCATCGATCTTATATTAATAGAAAAAAGTCACTTTTTTAGCCCCCGGAAACTATAGAATGAGGCAAAAAAAACTTTCTAATCTATATCTTCTCTAAGTTAGAGCAAAACTTTTTCTTTTTTTGACAAGTGTTTTTCAATATTTTAGGTTTTTGTTCTCATTGAATTATTTTTCAAAGAAATATTTTATTAAAAATTAAAACATTTAAAATAAATTGCACGACTGGATCGCACGTACTTGCTCTTATAGATGAGGTTTCTATATATGCTTAGCCTGATTAGTTAAATATTTGTAAGTGAGTGCAGTTTAAGAAAAAAAATTTAAAAAACATAAAAAAATTCAACCTCAAAACGAAGTATGCAATTTGATTTTTTCTATAATGATACATAAAAAAAAATTAGAGCAATTTTTAAGATATTATTTGTCAACATCTTAAAACTAAATTTAAAAAAAAATATTGAGTAGTTTTCGAAAAAGTGATTAAAAAAAAAAAAAAAAATTAAAATTTTTTTTTTAAATTACCATTATTTTTTTAATCAAAATCGTAGGAACCATTTTTAAGAAAAATTAGTTTTCTAAAACCGATATATGACTGGTCCAGGTTATTTTCGGTAAAAAAAAAAAAAAAATCAAAAAACATCTAAGGATAGTCTCCCAAAAACACCACATACCAAGTTTGAAGTAAATCGATTCATCCGTTTAGGCTGTGGCCTCTGATTCATACAGACAGACAGAATTGTCGAATCCACTTTGTTCTCATTCTCTATCATCGTAAAGTCGTGTTTGATTGTTATCTCAACTTTTTTTTTTGTACGAATGCATAACTTGATATATGGTACCCATATCGGAAGTAAAAAAAATTGAAGCTTTTCAAAAAAGACGTGCCAATAAATGTAGGTCCGAGACCGAAACCGTCATGCGGTAATTGTAACAAATGGTAGGAGATCTGAAGGGCAAGAACAGTTAGAAGAGCGAAATATGGTGAATTGAGAACGAATGGCAAGATGACGTTAACGCCAAGACCGGGAAGAAAATCGGCAAATACGAACAGATAGGAATTTCAATTTATAAAATGACTTCATTTGGTGCAACCGGTAAAGTACAAGAACATGCCAGACGATTCAGACGAACAATTAATTATGTAGATATTATTATTGTGGGTCTTAAACACCAGCTGCGCAATATCGTTGTTCATCATAGAAACAATGAATTAGATCGTATATGAGTAAAGAATCGTTGTTTTGATGCTTTACAGTATCCTATTTTAGTCCCATATGTTATGGTTATCATTTTTTAATATACAAATGATAAATGCAAGTACTGGTATGTTACATGTGTTAATGTTAATATGCATACCTTCGTTATTGTATATTTTAGGTTTAGAAGGTACCAAAAATGTCATAGATCAAGAGCGGACAACAAATTTTTGGAGTGGAGGTATAACCAAAATCTGAGTATGCAGTTTTATAGGTATACGCGTCCTGATTTCATATTCAAAAGTCTGGCAGGTTTATTTTTCAGCCTTCTGTGGTGTGAGGGGGAATAAAAAACGCGATTATTCCAATTCATCTGAAATAGACAAATACACTTTTTTAAAGAAATATTTTATAAAAAATTAAAACATTTAAAATAAATTGCACGACTGGATCGCACGTACTTGCTCTTATAGATAAGGTTTATCAAAGATGAGCATCTCGAACAAAAACAAAACAGATTTTAGATTTTTTGTAGTAAATTAACTGTAACTGTGTGTTGCGTGCTGCGTGCTGCATGCATAAATTTTCTAAAATTACAACAACAAAATCCTATTTAATGAAGAACATGAGTTTGCTGACATAATTAACGTGTAGAAAACATGTTTTTGAAACATGTTTGGGAGGGGAATCATAGTATGATGTTCAATTTTACATTATTACGCATTCGAAACGGTTACTATTTCCAATAAAAGCGCTGTTCCTGTTTATATATAGTTTTGGAAGGAGATTGTCATTAGGAATTCTATACCAAAGATATTCGAGCAAGATAACGTCCGTATACAAATCTTAATGGATTGTCAGTAAAAAAATGTCAATACATCCCTGACCACTGCATTACCAAGATTTCCATCCTACTAAAAACGTTTGCAGATGGCTAACTTGCGAGATTTATAAACGAGGCAGGTTTTACCAAGACATCCAAGACCCAATTGCGATTACAATTGCTTGGGTCAAGATTGGTAAAGATGCCTCACAATGTTATGTGTTTCTTTGAAGAATAGTGTTTTTAATATTAAATTCAAGGTCAAAAAAAGAGTGTATTAAAGGCATAAAATTGATTAAATTATACAAATATTCCAAACAACCTTGTTATCATTGTAATTAAATTTTTTGTTGTTTTGATTCCTTTTTATGTCGAAACACGAAAAAAAATATTTGTTGGGAAATTTTCTGCCCTCTTTAATTTTTCGCGCTAGATTCAGATATGAAATGAAATGTTCAAAAGGTCAAGCTCAATATTTGTTTCTCATAAACTTTTTCTCTTTGACCAATAGGATTTGAAATACATCAATTTGAAAAATTAAGGGGGTTAATGGGGGAGAAGCGCTGGGGAGGGGAATACGCCATTTTTGATTTTTATGTTCAAGGCTTTAAGGAATAATAAAATGAAAGGACAAGCCTATTAATAATTTTTGTGATGTCAAATGCTAATTTCAATGTACTAATATTTCAAGTATTAGATGCGGAAAGATTTCGAGCGCCGAAGAAAACCGCTTGAACTCAACTTTTTGCATATGGCCTATTTCTCAAGATATAAACCGAATACTTAAAATGCTTTGGAAAAAAATGACAAAAACTTTAAAAAATCATAACTATAAAACCTATCCCTAAATATTTTTGTTTTTTTTTTTACTTTCGAGTTCAACAGGCTAAAATCTATACTTTTTCTTTGTATACTAGAGTAATGAATAATTCATTATTAAATATTATCATGAGATAAATTTTTTTTTCAAGCTTCGAAAAATGCACCCGGAATTGATTTGTGGCCTGTGGACTGAAAAAACTCTTTCATTGGCTGTTTTGAAAGCATCAACTCTTATTACATCGATATACGGTGCTGTTTTCCGAAACATTATTGCCCCAGTCATTGGCATTAGCTTGGTTTTTATCAGCAAAGACGAATTTAATTTGTAAGTATTGTAACTTAAAATTTCCAATCACCAAATCCAAATTTAATAATTATTTACTGACATAATAATATTATTTTCCTCTTTCTTTCAGGCACATTGCCGAACTGTGGCGAAACGTTGGTGTGCGACCAATTGTCTACAATGTTAATTCACCGAACGAAAAACGCTACTTCCAAAAAACCATGAAAACTCAGTATCTTACCGACTCTTTGCGTTCAGAACCGCATCTGATAATGAGAACTTAACAAAAGAATCACCACCATCGCTTTAGGATGGTTGCATAAACTAAAAATTAATACAACAAAGAAAAACAACTTTTGCATTTAAGCCTTTTACAGATGAAATTTTTTTCCAACCCTTAAACTATCATATTTTTTAGTTTAGATAATAAGAGAGTTATTCTTACGTTAATATTTAAATTTATTCAATTCACATCCCAGAATTTTAAAGCATCATCACTTTATATTATATTTGTGTCTAAAATTTGTTTGTGATCGTGTTTTTATTGTTTTTATTTTTTTTTAAGAAAAAGGTGCTTTTAGCACCGATTCATATTTTATTTATGCTGAATATTTTTTTTTTTAAAGCAATTTATTTATATTTTTTTAATTTACAATCATGAATCATTAATGAACAAAAAAAAAGCATCGAGTATTATACCCCACAAAGATCGTTATTGTTTTTATCTATGTTTTTAACATAATAAATTTATTTTTGTTTTATATTTTTATGATTTTATTATAGACAGTTATAAACTGTATTTATTTTTGTTTTGTGCTATTGCATGTCAAGCTTTATAGATATTTCATTATTATTTTTTTTTTTATTAAATAAGAACAAATTAAATATTTTTGTTTATATTTACTTATTTGTAGTGTAGATATTTAGACTTTTGTATAACTAAGCCTTAAACTGTTTTGAATATACGCTTAGGTGTTTATATTTGTGGCATTTTTTTTTTAATTGTTTCCGCATAAAGGAATTATTATGAGTACCTACTTTATAGGTATTATAATTTTTTTCCGATGGAAAATTAAGGTTTATACGCTACGAAAAAAAGTACATTATTATCCGCTTCTTAATTTAAATAATTTTTTTTCAAGAATTAGCAATTGATGTATTAAAGCTTCTTCCAAGATATGGTGACTGTCGTTTTGTGTCAAGATATTTTTTTTAGAGATTGCTGTGGGTTCAGGGACACGCGGTTCGACTATACAAAAAATATAGAAAATGACAACTGAACACGCATCAAGCCCAATTATATTTTATTTAGTGTCATAAATTATGGTGCAGATCACGTTCCACTTGTGAGACGATATAGCGAATCAGACATAAACATAATCAAATCCTCACAAAATTATATTTTTTAATTTTTCTACTGAAAATGGAAAGTATACAAAATAAAATATATTTTTTGATGTCAACTCAATGGTCAATGCTTTTGTTGGTTTGCGTTGAAAAATAATGCCTCATGTATAAATGCACCTACTAGAAACCTAAGTACATAATATGTGTACACATATTGCATCACATTACATTCTCGTTTACTTTTTTTTAAAGTTTGTTTAGGAGTCATATTTGTATCACCGCTTACATTTAAATAATAAAAACATAAAAAAAAATATTTGCGAAACTTATACAAAATCCATTTTTTTTATTAATTTACAATCATAATTTTTTCAACGATTTCAGGTTTTTGGACATTCTAAAAAATATTCTGAAGCCGTATTGAAATAAGAACAACAATGTCTAACATAATACAGGTTCTCCCGTAATTAGTCAAGGAAAAATTAATGGGTAATTCTGGGGTGAAGAAAATTGTTTTACAGTAAAGTTCTATCATCAATGTCGATATCAGTTATCGATGATTTCCGAAAACACCTACTTTGGTATACCTTGGTCCACCTTTAAAGTAAAGTTTGAAGTAAATCGTTTAGGCTGTTGCTTCTGATACATACAGACAGACGGACAGACAGACAGAATTGTCGGACCCACTTTTTTCTCATATTCTATCATCGTAATATCATGTATCATTGTTATCTCAACTTTTTTTTTGTACGAATGCATAACTTGATATGCATACATATGTATATGTAGTACCGACATATATCGCAAGTGAAAAGTTGAGATAACAATCAAACATTACATTAAGATGGTAGAGAATGAGAAAAAAGTGGGTCCGACAATTCTGTCTGTCTGTCCGTTAGTCTGTCTGTATGTATCAGAAGCCACAGCTTAAATGGATGGGTCGATTTGCTGCAAACTTGGTAGGTGGCGTTTTTTGGAGACTCTTCCAAGACGTTTTTTTTATTATTTTTTCTGAACGAAAAATAACGGTACCTGTCATATAACGGTTTAAGAAAAACTCATTTTTCTCAAAAATGGTTTCTACGATTTTGATTACAAAAATCAGTGTCATTTTTTTTGGATAAGATCTATCTTTAAATGAAAAACATTTTATTAAACAACTGGTATTAACGGTACCTGCCATAGAACCGTTTTTTTTTTTAATTCTGATTTTCTCTTTCATGACTCAATTAATTTCAACCATTTTTACTTGCGATATGGGTACCATATATGTATCAAGTTATGCATTCATACAAAAAAAAAAAGTTGAGATAACAATCAAACATGACATTACGATGATAGAGAATGAGAAAAAAATGGGTCCGACAATTCTGTCTGTCTGTCTGTCTGTCTGTATGTATCAGAGACCACAGCCTAAACGGATAGGTCGATTTACTTCAAACTTGGTATGTGGCTTTTTTTGGAGAATATCCCCAGACTTTTTTTTGAATTTTTTTTTTGACCTCAAATAACGGTACCTGTCGTACCGGTTTAAGAAAAACTCATTTTTCTCAAAATTGGTTTCTACGATTTTGACTACAATTTTTGTAGATAAGATCTATCTTTAAATGAAAAACATTTTATTATAAAACTGGTATTAACGGTACCTGCCATAGAACCGTTTTTTTTTTTAAATTCGGATTTTCTCTTTCATGACTCAATCAATTTCAACCATTTTCTTACATAGATGCTTTCAAGTTGCCGTAATAATATTTAGTAAAAATAATTTCGAAAATTATTTTTTTGGATTTTTAAAAAAAGTTTGAAATTTTTTTTTTGAAAAATCATTTTTTCGAAAACTATTCAATATTTTTTTTAAATTTTAGTTTTTAGATGTTGATAAGTAATATCTTAAAAATGGCGTACCAATTTTTTTTTATAAAAGTCCTTGCAAAATTTTATATGGAAAAAATAGTTTTTTAAAAAAACGGCTCTAACGATTTTCAAATTTTGTTTTCCAAAAATTTATCATTTTAGAAGAGATCAGATTGCATACTTCATTTTGAGTTTAAATTCATTTAAGAAGCTATTTTAGTCATTTGAAAATCGAATTTTATGCTTTTTTAATTTTTTTTCTAAAACTGCATTCACAAATTTTTAATTAAAAAGGCTTAGCATATATGGTAACTTTATCTATAAGAGCAAGTACGTGCGACCCAGTCTTGTATTTTATTTGATTAATACAGATACCACGAATCTGATCAGCAACCCAAAAAAAAAAAAACACAAAGTTTGCCATTGAAAATTATTCTTACAGAACTTTTCACATCTTGATACGGTTTGACTGGACTACATTTTATCTAGCAACATCTTGGCCCAGAAAACGAATACATATATGCAGTCAGACTAACAATTTCGTCATTACTATAAACGGGCTTAATTGTACTATTAGTATGAAACCGTTGCCTCTTGAGCAAGAAGGATTAATTTTTAAAGTTTTGAATGAAACAACAACAACCTGTGTGTGTTACTACTAAGTTCATAGGCTGTACTTATATACCTTTTAATGTTAAATGACGAATAAGCAGCATAACTGCAAGTAATATAAGCTATTATACAAAAACCCACTTTAATTCTGTACCTAAATTAAAAAAAAAAAAATCTCAAAGAATTTTTGACTACGAGCCAATTTTTGGGTGTGATAAAATGGATGTTATTTCAAGATAGAACTTTACTTACAAAAACAACATCATTTTAAAAATGACATGAGTAAGCTCTCTATTAGATATGATGCTCCAAGACTTTTTTGCATTGGGCAAACACTCCAATAAGAGCAAAAAAAAAAAACGATTTTTGATATTGTTTTTTCCAACTATATAACCTAAGTCTCTTCAATACAAGAACGAGAGTCCAAGATGTTTGAAATGCAACCATTTAACTGCAAGTCGTAACTACTTATAAAGTCCAAAAAATCAACTCTGTTTTTGTTTTTTGAAATAAACATTTCCCATGAGCGTATAATCAAATTGCATTCAAAATTTAGAATTGTTTGAAAATCAAAATTCAAAAATCAGATAAATCTGATAAATAAAATAATCATGGAACAGTGTTCTTTCTGTAGACTTGAATTTTTTGAATGCACCGTTATGAGCATTATGTAATTTCAAGAAAAATAATTTTGTTTAAGGGGTGGGAAACTTTATAATGGAAAAATAAAATGTTTGCAAAAAAAAAAATACGTATACGCCGTAGTGCACATATTTTCCTAATATAGTTTTTAATATACTATGTTTCTGAATAAGCCTGGAATCCTCCAAACTTGCTCGGTTTAAATTAAAAAAATGTTATATTTAAAGAATGCCTTTTCAAGCTCCTACGCAAGAAGACCGGGGAAAGTATAGACAAAAAAGACCCCTGACCGAACAAAATACTTTACAGCATTTTTCAAAAGTCCCAGTGAATCCCATTTGGGGTTTGGCCACCATCTGGAAAAAACTGCATCAATATTGCAATTTTCGGTTAGACTCTTTCTATTAAACTGATTTTCCTTGGAACAAGCTAAGGTACTTTTTTACTTGCTCTATAGGGCAAGTATTGGTTTCGTGTCATATACAAAATTTTGAGGTTTCAATCAAAACCAACAATACGATGTGGAGAAGACTTACAAAGTGGTTTTCGTCATGCTGTCCGTCGGTCTGTGCGTCTGTGTGTTCATGCGTCCATCTGTATACGTGAACGGATTATCTTCAAATTTCGTAAAGATGATTTGATGAATCAGGGTTTATCACAAATAATCCGAATGGATTATTCCGCTACGAACCCCGAAAAAGAGCATTCATAAAATCCGAATGGAATAGAAATAAAATGGACGTCTGGGTAGCAGCTTCTTATATAAGGTTTTAAAAATAAATAATTTTATAAGAATTACAAAAAAAAACATTAAATTCATTACTAAAATGACATAAACAACTTCTTAAATTGTTTTGAGCTCCAAACTATGTATACCATTTAATTAAATTAAAAAAAGATAATTTTTAGAAAAAAAAACTTGAAAATTGTTAGAAAATTGTTTAAAAAAAAAATATTTTTTTAATTTATAAATTCTCAAAGCTTGTTTAGAAATAAAGTTGATATACCATTTTTAAGATAATATTACTGCACATCTAAAATCAAAATTTCAAAAAAATACAGTGAATTTTAAAGATGTTTAAAAATCCAAAAATTGTTTTTTTTTTTTAAATTGTTAAAAAAATCATCAAAATTGGTTCAGTCGTTTGTGAATGTCAAAAATGAAGAAAACGGTTCTATGGGAGGTGCCGTAAGTAGAATTTTTGCAAACATTATTTCTTTCATTATTTAAATCAAAATCGTTAGAGCCATTTTTAAATAAAGTAAACTTTTCCTTAACTGTTACCTGGCATGTACCGTTACTTTTAGTCCTAAAAAAAATTCAATTTCCCCTCTACGGAATCACCAAAGACCCTTTACCACCAAGTTTCAAGAAAATCGGTTGAGCGGTTTAGGCTGTAGCTCGAGGTATACACAGACAGACAGACAGACAGACAGGCGGACGGACAGAGTTGTGAGACCCACTTTTTTCGCATTCTCTCACTGCTCGTAATGACATGTCTGATTTCTACATGATAAACAGATAACAAGGTAATGCTTATTATGAACGCCATGTCGCCATTTTGGAAAACTGATGACGTAGTAGTCATCTCCGATGCTGAAAATCGAGTTTTTTCAGTTTCATTGTTGTTGTTTTCAATTAAAAAAAATAAATTTTTCCAAATCCATAACTGACTTTCGGGCGACTGCCCATGAGAAAGATGACTATGACGTCACAGAAAAACTGCCAAAAATCTCGAGTTCGATTTTGTTTACGAATCCTAAACTTGCTCTATAGTACCTACATATATCGCAAATAAAAAGCATTGCCTGATTCAAATAATAAAATTTTAATTTCGAAATCAAATGTCCAGTGTTACTCAATCTGGGAATTTTTTTTAAAGAAAAAAAATCCTTAAAAAAATCCCTTTTTACTTTCTCAAATCGCTTTTTCCCTTTGTCTTGTAAATTTGTGTTAACTATGATCACAAACTGTTCTTATATAGCATTGATAAAATTAAACAAGCAATGCACCACAATTTGAACAAACTCCAGTTTTAAAATGATTTTAATTTTTGAAGACATCTTGTGTTATTTTCCATTTCCCAAATTAGAGTATACTTTGTGTTTGAATATTCGTTTGCCGTTTTAGCACTATTTTTATGGTTTTTGAGTTTTATTTTACTAACTCCGGGAGTAAAATTTATAACTCCAGAAGTCCAGAAGATTAACAGCAATTTTAATATGCACTTGACATTTAGGTCTGTAATTTTTTTTAAACAATTGCATAAGAACTATTAACTCTCATTCATGTTCTATGAGCCACGAAAAATTGATAAATATAGCTGTGTTTTATTTTTCCTCAGATCTGATCCGGATTGGATTTTCTTTCAAAATTATATGTACAAAAAAATCAACACAAGACCCAGTTTTGTGTGTTGTTTTTTATACATTTAATTTTGAAAACTAAAACTGATTCGAATTAGATCGGGGGAAATTAAAACATAGCTTATGTGTCAAATGGAAAACGACATAAGTTTTCTCTTTCGAATTAAAAAAAAAATCCTTCACAAAGAATAATTTCCCATTTTCCTCTAACACTGTGTCAGCTGTCAAACTATTCGAAATTATAAAAAAATAAATTGAACGACTGGATTGCACGTACTTGCTCTTATGGATAAAGTTACTATATGTGCTAAAAAAGATCAACAGTTACAAACTTGCTTACCTTCTTGCATAAGTGTTCGAATGCTTTAGAAAAGGGAAGTGAAGTTGACTGCATATACACAGACTTTTCTAAGGCATTTGATCAACTTAGTCACAAAATAATCTTATTTAAACTTAAAGCTTTTGGTTTTCCTCCTTTTTTAATAGCATGGATAGAGTCATACCTTGAAAATAGATCCTACCAGGTAAAATTCAGAAACTGTCATTCGGATCCATTTATTGCTCACTCGGGCGTTCCTCAAGAAAGCCTACTTGGACCGTTTTTATTCATTCTCGCTATAAATGATGTTACATCATGTTTACGTTCAAGCGAGATACTTATATTTGCCGATGATATGAAAATTTTTAAGGTAATAACATCCCACCAAGATCATATGCTTCTACAGGCTGATATTGATTTAGTGTTTGGTGCGAAAAAACGGTCTTTCGCTAAGCCCAGTAAAATGTCAGACAATTACTTTTTCCAGAAAAAGGGTTGTGAATGCTTTTGGTTATAGCATCTCATAGCAAAAATTATGTAGGGTCTCCATTTTTAAGGACTTGGGTGTCCACTTTAGCTCTAAATTAGAATTCACTGAACACATTAATTACATTGTAAATAAAGCGAGCTCAATGCTTGGATTTATAAAACGTTGGGCAAAGGAATTTAACGATCCGTATGTTACTCTTTCTTTGTATAATTGCTACGTACGACCCCATCTTGAGTATGCTTCACAAATATGGTCTCCGTTTTATGATATTCATAAAAGTCGGATTGAAGCAATTCAACATAACTTCAATCGCTTTGCTCTGAAGGGTCTTCCTTGGACTGATCGATATAATCTCCCACCGTATGAACATCGGTTCCAACTTCTTCAGTTGCAAAATTTATATCAAAGGCATGTGATAAACGATTTAATTTTTTTCCATCAACTAATTAATGGCAAAATTGATGCTCCAGTGTTATTGGCTTGTATCCGGATAAACTCTCGCGGAGGATCTCACCACCTGTATGTATAAGAGAGCACAGCCTAAACGGGTCGATTTACTTCAAACTTGGTATGTGGTGTTTTTTGGAGACTATCCCCAGACGTTTTTTAAATTTTTTTTTTACCCAAAATAACGGTACCGGTTTTAGAAAAACTCATTTTTCTCAAAAACAGTTCCTACGATTTTGATTAAAAAATCATGGTCATTTTTTGGATAAGGTCTATCTTGAAATCAAAACAATTTTTTTCAAAAACCGTTATTAACGGTATCTGCCATAGAACCGTTTTTTTAAATTCTGATTTTCGCCTTCATTACTCAATCAATTTGAGTCTTTTTTTTACAAGAATGCTTTTAAGTTGCCGTTATAATATTTAATAAAAAAAATTTCGAAAATAATTTTTTTGGATTTTTAAAAAAAGTTTGAAATATTTTTTTTGAAAAATCATTTTTTCGAAAACTATTCAATATTTTTTTTCAGAACTTAGTTTTTAAATGTTGATAAATAATATCTGAAAAGTGGTGTACCAATTTTTTTTATAAAAGTCTCCACCGATTTTCAATTTTTTTTTTCTAAAAATTAATCTTTCTTAACAAAATGAAAAGGCATACTTAGTTTTGAGATCAAGACATTTTAAGAAGTTGTTTAAGTCATTTTAGTGGTGTCTTTTTACTTCCTCGATTTGTTTCTTTTTTACCACAAAGTTTTTCAGTTAAGTGAATTTTGAATTACGCTTTATAAACTTCATACAAATTGTATATTTTTGTTTGAATTGCGTAGATCGATTAGCTTCAGCCTATTCTAAATTCTACGAACTTCGTATTTCGTAACATCAATTTCCGCTACGAACGGATTTTGTGATTAACATTTCGGAATTCGTAGAACATTTTCGATAAGAATCTATGATTGTGCAATATCTCATCTAGACCGAATACCGATTACTCCGAAACGGCTCTAATGATTTTGATTAAACTTTTATGATTTCTTCTATAACGATTAGTTTTGAGAATTTTTTATTGAAAAAATCTATCGAGCCGTATTTTAAAAATAAATATTTTCTTATTAAATTTTTTCAAATGATTTAAACAAAAATTGTTATGCCATTTTCTTAAGATATTATTTATCAAAATCTAAAAACTAAATTTTCAAAAAAAAAAAAGATCAAAAATTGTTCCCGTTTAAAAATAAATATTTATTTTTGCTTATTTGTGTATATATCAATACCTACACACATTAGATATCCAAAAGCTAAAATTACAATATTAATACATAAAATAGCTTTGGACTACAAGAGCAAGTTTGTGCGATCCAGTCGTGCATTTTATTTCAATTACACTGAATCTTTACATTCGTTTTTTTCTGATCTTAGCTATAACGTTGGACATTTTGTAAATTTGCCATAGTTAATTATTATTAGTTATTATAAGTATAATTAGTTGAATATTATGTAGCTTAACCTTAAATTCCATTATATTTTTAAAATGGTGGCCAATACTCCAATTGGGATTTGTTGGGCCCTTTAGAATATGATTGCATTTCCTCGAACAATTTTCACAAAAAAAAAAATACTGTAAAATATTTTGTCCCCGGCGCGGCGGCGTTATAAGCAATTTGTGCTGAGCTTTTATTAATTTCGTAGGTTAAGTCATTTCTCTGAAACAAACATCTTTATCTAATTTGTCATATGGAATTTTCCAATTAGGGGAAGGCTATCTGGTTCCAGCATCCTACCGAGTATTTAAAAAAGAACCATAAACGGCTTGGCTAACCGGACATCTGTGTTATCTCTACAAAATCCGGAGCGCGTGCTTATAAGCTGGGTTATGAGCAGAGATTTTAAATGAAATAATTTATGTTTTCAATAATAAACGATAATAAATTAGCTTATATTTTGTACAGAGTTAACTATTATTTACAAAACATTTTAAATAAAATAATATATTACAGCATTATAGTTATTATAGTTAGTTTATCACCTTTACTAAGTAATTTTATTGTGAACATTGGAAAAAAAATCACAGATAAATTTTAAAAGGTATTTTATATGGCAAAACGGTGTATACATTTTTGTTTAAAGTCTTTTGATAAATGAAAACGAGTTTTATTCATAAGACAAATATAGAACCATTTTCATTAATCAAAAAAGTTTGAACTGCGTTACACATTGATTAAATTAATTAAGAAATTCAATTAATAAATAATTTTTTTTATACAGAGTTTAGAAGTATCTATGTATATACATATTTAGAGCAGTCAGATATTCAGTAAGGTGCAGTAGAGGTTGATTTGAGTATTTCAAAAAATTTTAAGATAACTTTTGTATCTTAACTTTAGGATAACTAAATATTCCAAAACTGCACCTTAGTGTATTCTTTCAATGAGATTTTAATTGGGATCACTTTTTTTCTCTTAAAATTATGTTTTAAAATAACAAAAGAGACAGTATGAATTCTTGTCGTTCCAGACCACAGTCTTACAGTCGACCGACATGACATGGTCCCGCGATAATATACAATTCTATGAAGGAATTTTATTTTTACGCGACATTACACTACCCAAGTGTGAATCTAACCCTAAATAAACTCACAAGACGTTCGTGGCTTCGTTTTTTAAAGAACTTTTAAACGAACTAACCTACATCGCGATGTCTTGAAACTGCACATTTCAGTCATTTTGCTTTTTTTCACTTTTAACAAACGATTGAGCTGGAGTTGAAGCTGGTGTTGGGAAAATAGAGTTTTGGGCTGGTAAACCTAATAAACTAGCAGCTCCTCCCAAACCAAAAAGACCTTCTGGATAAAGGTTTTGATAGAATAATGGATTCTGTAACTGGAACATAGCCATTAAATGAGTAAGCTGGAAATTAGGTGTTGCAACTCCATCTTGTGAATTACTGTTCATTTGGGGTAGAAATGGAGGAAATGGAATTCCCATCGGCGGAATAACAGTTGTCGTTGGTTGTTCCAATGTTTCCATTTTCAATTTCTTGGCCTCGTTAGAAAGTTGCTGAAAATATAAAATAAAATTGATAAGTCATATATTTTACGATTAACTTTCTGTTTCACTTACAATTTTCTTTGGTGGCCTTCCACGTTTTCTAGCCAAAAATTGAAAATTATTCGATTCAGCTGTTAAAGATGATAGTGGTGTAGAAACATCAACTTGTGTTGAAGCTTTTGGTGAATCATCTTCACTACTGTCTTTCTGCGTTTTTTTGAAATTGTTATAAGCTTGTTCCCCATCCAGGCGATCATGTTTCCGCTTGTGGCTCACAAGTTGACTACTTGAATGTAAAATATAACTACAGTTCTCTCGAACACAGTGAATGTGATTACAAACTGTGGAAAAGCGACAGTTTTCGAATGGACAGGCTTCTGTTTTGAGGATTTTCTTAAAACCATCCTGAGTAAGACGTTCATCGCGTAAGTGATAGGATTTGTGTTTTTCTTTAATACAAAAAAAAAAAAATCAGTAAAATGTTTGTGTATTTTGAAAAAAACATTTTTAATTTACCCATGTCAGCTTTGTTTTTGAAAGTGAATTGACAATTATCCCTTCGGCAGTGATAATGCGATGTTTTCTTCTCATAAAACGGACAGCTTTCTGTTTTGCAATCTTCAATTGCTCGAAAACGCTTAAATCTAAAAAAATTACAAATAGAAGATTTGTATCAGATTGTATTGCTTAAAGCATTTTTAACTATTACAACTTACCCTTCTTGAATGATCTCTGAATTCTTTCGATGATAATTCGCATGCATCTGTACATCGCTGGTGCTAACATAAACTTTTGGACAACCTTCTTCCACACAATGGTAATGCGTTTGTTTCCAATTGTAAATGCATCCAGCCTTAAAAGATTGCGAGCAATCATCGGAGGAGGAAAAACGCAAAAAGCCATATGCTAAGCTTTCTTTGCGTTTCTTATGCCATTTCAGATGACGAATAATTTCGTCTCTTTTGTTAAGAACCTTACCACAACATGGTTGGTCGTAGCAATGGAAATGTTCGCGGATGCTTTCTTGGCGGCAAGTAATACTTTCGCATTCCAAGTAGGATGGGAATTTTTTCAAGTACTTGAGACTTTCTTCATCTGGAAAAAAATAAGTAAGTAAAATTAGTTTATTGATAAAAAAAGTTTTTAGAAATACTTAATTTTATAAAAAAATGTAAAAAAAACACAAAATTCATTACTTAAACGACTTAAGAAACTTCTTAAGTATTTTTGGTCTCCAAACTAGTTATGCCATTTGATTTTGTTAAGAAAGACAAAATTTTAGAAAAAAAATTTTGAAAATCGTTGAAGCCGTTTTTTAAAAAAATATTTTTGTATATATAAAAATCCTCAAACCTTGTTAAATAAAATCCACGACTGGATCGCACGAACTTGCTCATGTAGTCCAAAGCTATTATATCTATTAACTTTGCTTAAAAATTTTAGCTTTTGGTTATCTGATGTGTGTAGGTATTGATATATACACAAATAATCAAAAATAAATATTTATTTTTGAACGAAAAAACTTTTTAAATTTTTTTTGATAAAATTATTTTTTTTTCCATATTGGGTCAATGAATTTTATTCAAAATTTAGTTTTTAGGTGTGGATAATTAGTATCTTAAAAATGGCTTACCAATTTTTTTTTAAATCGTTTGAAAAATTTTAAATAAAAAATTATATTAAAAAAAAAACCGCTCGTAAGATTTTTCAAAAAAAAAATTCTAAAAAATTATCATTATAGAAGAAATCATGTCAAAAAGTTTAATCAAAAGTTAGAGTCTATGTGTGATATGAATAAAACGGAGCACGTGCTCAGAAAAAAAGTAAATGCTAATGAAAATGTATGCGTTCAAGAATTTTATTCATACCAAATAGAGTACTTACTCTGAAGATCGGAAATTTGAGTACGTGCTTGTTTTTATTTATACCACCTTATGAAATCAAAACATTGATTGATCTTTTCACACAGAATTTTTATGAAACTTACTTTGCAAAATGTTGTCCACACCAGTTCCACCGTTGGGTAAGTTAAATGAATCAAAGTTCTATAAATAAATGGAACACAAAAGACATACAATTAATTTTATTTTATAAAAAATTATAAAATAAAAAAAAATTTTTATAACACTCTTTAAAAACCCTAACAACTTTCATAATACACAACCATTGGTTTGAGAGTTTCAAATATCAAAAATCAAGAATCAATAGAGTCCATTCAAATGTATGGTAAACCGGGGCACATTTGTCTTTGGGGTACATTCATCATTGCCGTTTTTACTACGAACAATTAAGTGTAAGCCCATTATTTAAATGCAGATCTATTCTAATTCCAAATTTTTATATTGCATTGTAATTTCACAATTCTAGCTATTTGCCAAAGAAAATTAGAAGTGTTTCTTTGTTTCTTATTTCATTTCTGTTTCTTCCTGTAATTTTCATGATTGTGTTTGTAAGTATTTTTTTAAATATTTTTTGTAAAGAAAATAGAAGTGATATTTTGTGAGTTGTGTTATCAAATATTAAGCTAAGAGTATAACTACTTGAATGAGTTCAGAAATTAAGTTGTTTTGTTACAAAATCTAGTTAATGAATTTTGAAACATCGGGGTGCATTCGTCATTTGCGAAAGGCAAATTTGGCGCCTAGCAGCCAGAGAAGGAGAAGAGATAAGTTGAATTAAAACAACCTCGAATTCAGAAGCAGCATCTAAATCAAGGGCTAAATATTGTTTTCAAATCGATTTGACTCACTACTACGTTAAGCAATGATAAGTTTTTTTTATTTTTTTTATTAATTTGTAAGTCTTAAATAATATGAATTTTTGTGTTCCTTTTTTCTGCGATAAACATATGGTTTTGTTTTTTATTTTTTTCTTTAAATTGTTCTGTAAATGGCTTTTTTCCTGTTCAAGAAATAAACGTTTATGTCGACTAAAATATTGTTTGTCGAAAGCGGCCCAAGCATTGCCAAAAGTACCCCGCCCTGGGGCAAATTCAGCGAAATTACTTCTTTTTTAAATTCATTAATATAAATGTTTTTTTTTTGTAAGTAAAATGAAAAGTTAATTATTTCATTTAAAAGTTAAAATATTAAAGTTTATTATTAAGTTAAAAGTTTTTTCATACATTATAAAATATCATAAATTTGGGCCCTTGAATTTTTCCCGCCTAATGTACCCCAGTTTACCATAATAGCCCAAAGAATTAAAGGAACAAGACTTTTATCTAAAAATTTTAGTGATTTTCGGTAGACTGTATCTCTGTGAAAAATGGTTGGATTGCAATAGATGAAAAGGCATTGAAAGCCTTATTCTTTAAGTTTCCAAATCTTTTGAAAAATTAATTTTTTGAGCTACCATTAAGTCACAATCATAAGATATACAGAGGAACCAACTTTTTTTTTAATTTTTGTTTTTGTCAACTTCAATTAATTTTCTACAAATAAACTTGATTTACGGTTTTTTAGAAAATGTACCCATATTCAATACTCTGTTATGAATGATCAAAATTTTTTGACGAATAAAACTAACAATATTTTGTTTCCCAATAGATCAAGTTCAAATTTATAAAGAAGAAGCTACAAGAAATTTCTAAATTCTCAAAAATAAAAAAAAAGTTAAAAATGAATTGATGTCAAAAAATTAGTTTTGAGAATTTTCAGCTTTTTGAACTTAATCTATTGGAAAACTGTACAAAAAAATTAAGAGATTACAAGTGCGTCATGTTAAGAAGCAAAAGTTTGATCATTTATAAAAGAAAAAGAGTTCGATGGATTAACTTGTTAATTTACAGAACTATGAGGCCGAGGGGTATATTTATCATCAATAAATTAAGCTCCACATTATTTGTAAAAAATGTTCAAATTTGGACTTGAATTTTTTCTACAACAAATGTCGGATATCTTACCGAAATAAAAATCGTAGAGAGACCAAACAAAAACAAAACTAAAGCTTAATAAATTTGGTAACTGAAATTTGTATTTACATATTTAACCGAAAATAAATTGTCAACTTTTATTGACACGAAAAATAAAAATTTAACAAAAAACATAATTGTAATTGAAAAAAGGATTTAGAAATTAAAAAAAAGGCTTTGAAATGCATTTTAATTTATTGCGACTATTTTTCACAGTCACAGTCTACCGAAAATCACTAAAATTAAAAAAAAAAATCTTGTTTTCTTAATTCTTTGGGCAAGTGTATTATTGACGGAAGGGTGTTGTTTTAAGCAGGGAGGGAAGTGTAAAACTAGTATGACAGCACTCCGTGAAAAAATGCTCCAAGTTAGAATTTATCATTACAAAGGAGAATCAAAAGAGTCCATAATAATATCAATGAAAGGGTGTTTTATGGGCGGAAATAAAAGTATAGAGCAAACAAATTAGCAAATGAATAATTTTGGTACTTACATGGCTATAAAAGGTTTGTGAAAGGAAGTAAAAATAACAGCAGACAACGATAAATTGAGGTTCATTCGCTTTGCTCCATCAAAAATGCATGATAAATGTGAAAGTTGTAAGACATTAAGTGCAGGCAGACCACTTCAGATTCTTCACAAAAAAATTGGTTCGACGTACAATATTGCACTTTTCTATAATTTAACGACCCTGTATCAAAAAAGACGAAAATGAAATGGTCTCCCGTCACATTTATAATACGATTTTGATGCAGTAAGGCCTCTTAGTTTTGTAAAATCATTATCTTTATTTTTAATTCTTAAAAACTTTTTTTTAGATTTTTGTTTCTATTTTAACGGAACGATTGAAATCAAATTATTTTCCAAAAAGTCAAAAAATCATGTCTTTTTACCTTTTTGAACGGCTGTTACTCGATGGTTTTTAGTCTGATAAACACGAACAATATATTGGTGGAAAGAGAAAAACAATATCTTTTCAAAGAATAAAGTATTCAAAAATCGAATTTACCGTTATGGATATTTAAGATAGTATATGAAAACAGAGCAAAAAACATGTTTTTGCTGATATTTTGAAAACATTTCTTTGGAAAAATAAATGAAATAAACTAGTGTTATTTGTGATTGTTTATAGAACCTTTGAAGATTTTTCTTGAGAGTTTGTAGATATCAATTACCGCTTAGAAGTAACAGCATTTTAAAATTTCATAAATGGATCCGAACAATAAGCAATTTTCTTAAAATTTATTTATAAACTCTCTTAATAGTTATATGCTCAGTTATTTTATATGTATTAGAATTATAAAGCACAAAACTATAAAATATGCATATTTTTGGAATGCATACAAAATTTTAAAGTGCTGTAGCTTCTTAACAGTAAGTGATACCTTCAAACATTCAGCGACAAAGTAATGCTAAATTGACTCAGCTACTAATGGTCGCATTGAGTAAAAACTAAAACTGTAGTTATGAAAAAGCATATTTTGTTTTGGAATAAACACAAAATATTTTGAAACAAAAAAGTTCTGAACTTTTGAACCGATAACACTTCAGTTGTAATTTCAACCGGATTCAAACTTTCGCACAATACAATGTCTACAGCTAGCGTATCGTAATTTTTAACTACAGAAACAATGTAATTTTTTGTATAACATACCACTAAATTATTTTCAGTTTTAACTGCCACTTTAGATTCTGCATTCTCTTCACTAGCACTCGTGTTCGAAGTTAACTTCACCATTTTTTGTGAAAAACTTGAGTCTTCACTATCCGCAAGGAAGACATTAAGAGATTTTGTATTATCTTCTGACAAATCTTGGCCACTTGTTGATCTCGATGATGACAACACATTTCCATGTTTCATTGGAGTTATTGGCTTTAATAAGAAACACAATTTATTTTCACTTATACACAAACACTTTTCAAAAAAAAAAAATAATTCTCACCATTATCGGCGATGAAAATGAATCAGTACTCTCTAAAACTGGTCCGACTAGTTTTGAATCATCCCCACTACTCGTACAACCGGATGTTCCTGTTGAAAACAAAAATGGCTCCTCTTCATCCCTATCCACATCCGTGTCCGCACTTTGATGTTTATCATCACTACATGTCATCACCCTCACATTATCAACAATTTCACTTGAAGTTCTTGGCACTTTTTCTTGTGGTGTCGAAGTCACTGTTGATGATTGAAGGAAACTTTTTGAAAAATTAACGGGATTATTAAAAGAATTGTCATTTTGATAAGTCAATTGTTGTTGCAATGCACTGTTGGTGTGTGTATTGAAAAAATCATTATCACTTGGAGTGTTAATGATATTTCTACTACTACTACTACTACTAATACTACAACTACTAGCACTACTACTACAATTGTTTGGACTCTGATGTTGTTGTTGTTGTTGTTGTGGTTGTTTTTTCAACATCAAAGAACTCAAATCAGTTGGAATATCCTTATTTTGTTGTTGTAAAGTTTGTTGCTGAATTAATTGTTGCTGTTGTTGTTGAATTAAATTCATCATATAGAGCTGCATTAGAAATTCCAATTGATTAGCCATATTTCCACTCGACACGACAAACGAAAAGTCACCAACAAACAAAAACAAAAATTTAACAAAAATTCAAAACACAAAAATAGAAGATATTTAAAAAAATGGTAAGGTTGGTTTTTCGGTTTTTTTTTTTCAAATAGATAGAAATAAAATCTTGGAAATTCTTCTTCGATTTTAATGTATCAAGCTTGGCAATGGAGCACAAACTGAATTATCGTTCGGCCAGACACCTCTGCATGTTGATAATTTGACTTTAAAAAAATTTAAAACGAAATTCAACCCTCTCTCTTTAAAAAAAAATAAAATCCATTGAGTTTTTTAAAAAGTTCTCCTCTTTCTCACGCACACAATCAAAAAAAAAAAAAGAAAATTGTTTTAAAAAAAAAAATAAAACACAACGATCAAAAATCCCTTAGCGAGGAAAAAGGGGTTGCATATTGCATAATACACAAACACAACAGCACACATTTCCGATCTATTTTTATTTGTCCTCGTCATCCCTTAATCATCATCATCATCAGCATCTCTCCTTAAAAAAGTATTCAATCGCATGCTATAGTTTTCTTTTTAGTGATTTGAAGGAGAAATTATGACATCCCTTCTTTAAGATTTGTTTTCTTATGTCTCAGAGAGTTCCCCTTAAATACAAAAATAAAACTTCTCCTATATTCGAGCAATGATCCTTAGATGAATTCATTAAAAAATTGCATCATAACACAGCCGTTGAACCGTAAAAAGAAGCAAAGATACTGCCGGTCGTTGAAAAAAAAAGCAGTCCAGCGGAAATAGACAAAGAGATAATAACTCTATTTGAGAATCAAGGGAAATTCAGAATTCGGAATGATATTGTGGTTGACCCCATCATAATATTGCGGTCAAAGGTGTAGCTCCAAAAAGGGATTTTCGTGAAAATCTTTTTAAAAATGGTTCATTATTGTCAAAATTGCTTGGAATGTTAAAGCCTTACATTATACAAACGTTTAACTTTTAGGATAATTACACCTGACACAGAAAAAAAAATTTAATATTGTTTTATTAGTCGAATTTTTGTATAGTAAATCTATTGAGATTGATTTTTACTTTCCCAAATTTGCGAAAATGTTCAAAATTAGGCTACAACCCGAACTATTGAATATTATGGTATACCTGTTGCATAACTTACTTTTCTCCTATAAACAAACAATCTTTAACCCAAAATAAATGCACTTCTTTGTTTCTCTATTCTATGTCCAACGTTTCGAGAAACTCATATGTCATATCTAAATGATAAAGGGTCGGTTATCATATCGTATAACAACAACAGCCTTATTCATAAACGCATAATAGTGAGTACGTAACGTAATGCAGTTCTTAAAATGCCTGTGAAAGCAACTTTGTTCATAAAACATATGCAACGCTAAATAGACACATTACTTGCGACAATTTAGATGAAAGCCAAGTTATTTTGAATAGATTTTCTGTTTTAGTCCTTATTTTACACAAGCTCATTATAACTGTAATGGATTGAAAAGTTTGCCACATTATTCATCTGTTTAGACCAGATTCTAATGAATATGGCTGCAAGGGGTTACAGGGTCATGACCCCCCCCCCAAGAACTTGGGATTTATAAAAGAAAAATTATTATAAAATGTTACTCTTAGTGCAAAAAAAGGCACTTTTAGAAGTTTAAATCGAAAAAAAATTCGGCCTACTTATTCTTTTCAAATTAAACATGTTTAATTTTCTATAAGGTAAAACAAGTCTAATTTTTTTGGACCCTTACTCTTATGAAATGCAAAACATGTGACAAAAAGGCTTTAGCGTGTCTCAAAACCTAAGAAAAATAATACGGAAGTGGGGATCGATTTCTCCTCGTTTAGGTGGGAGTGGCCATTTTCCAAAAATAATACTTAAAATGGAAAAAAATCATTAAAAGCAACGGCAATGTAATATCAAATTATAAATTATATTTTTTCAAAAGCCAGATATCTATTTTAAACTATAAAATTTAACTTCAAAATATATTTTTTTTTAAATAAATGCAAATCCTCCTTTTTAATCTGATTTTTACTTGCTATATTGGTAAGGTAGGTACTATATGTGTATCAAGTTATGCATGCGTACAAAAAAATGATGGAGAATGAGAAAAAAGTGGGTCCGCCAATTCTGTTTGTCTGTCTGTCTGTCTGTATGTATCAGAGACCACAGCCTAAACGGATGGGTCGATTGACTTCAAACTTGGTATGTGGTGTTTTTGGAGACTATGGCCAGACCATTTTTGAATTATTATTTTTTGGGCTAAAAATAACGGTACCTGTTATATACCGGTTTTAGAAAAGAGTTTTTTAATAAAAAAATCATGGTCATTATTTTGGATAAAGTTTATTTTTTTTTTCTTTTTTTTTAACCGTTATTAACGATATAAAAATGTATATTTATAGAAGAAATCAGCTTTCATACTTCGTTTTGAGGTTAAATTCATTTAAGAAGCTTCTTTAAGCATTTGAAAATCGAATTGTATGCTTTTTTATTTTTTTTCCTAAAACTGCATTTACAAATTTTTAATTAAAAAGGCTTAGCATATATAGTAACTTTATCTATAGGTATAAGAGGAAGTACTGCAACCCAGTCGTGCATTTTATTTTTTCAAAACTCACTCAAAGCTACATTCCTTTATTTTTTTGGGGATTTTTCCAAATAGAATAAGCAATGTATCTTAATAGTTTCTGCCTAAAAAATTACATCTTCAGCAACAGAAAAGTTTGAGATTAGGGGAGAGTGGGTATGTATGGAACTATGGTACACAGGAGGAATGGGAAATTAGCATTTTTTTTTTCTTTTTCGTTACTGTTAATCACAAATTTGCTCTTAAATCTGTATTCACCTGTTAACAAAGCAGGTCTAGCGCGCAGTGGAGAGCAAAAAAGGTAATTTGTGAATAAAAGGTAAAATTATTGGGTAAAGTTTGAGTAAAAATAAAAAATTAATAAACTTATTTTACTAAAAGTGAATTTAATTCATATTAATTTTTATTATAAAGTGCATATAAAAACTTTTTCCCAAAAAAAAAAAAAATTGAATCAATGAAAATATCGATTAACGGTGTCTTCTATAGTTAGTATTTTGTTTTTAGTTGTACTTAGAGTATCTGCCTCGGCTGAATGGTTAGTGCGATGGACTATGAAACCGAAGTTACGGGTTCGATTCCCAGCCTTTGCCACCTTGTATTTCTTCAGGGGTACGTGCTGCCTTTGCGAGAAATTGACAAAACTTCTAATGCCCACCTTACACGACACAATATTATTGCGCAATACTCAGTATTGTGCAACAATATTGACAGTGTAAGGGTTGTATTGCACAATATTTTTAGTATTCGAAGTATATTGAGTGATATTAAAAAAGTTTAATATTTTCTGAATTTTTACTCAATATTTTTCGTTTTCACAACGTGTCATATACAGAATAAGCAGAGACCTAGAAATATTGCGCAGTAATATTTAGCCGTGTATGGCCGAACCTTTTTCGCACAATATTTTTCTACAATATTACTGCGCAATAATATTGTGTCGTGTAAGGCGGCACAATATTATTGTGCAATAATATTGTCCAAAAATATTGTGCAAAAAAGGGTCGTCCTTATGCCGGCCTTATGCCGGCCTTACACGACACAATATTATTGCACAATACTCAGTATTGTGCAATAATATTGACCGTGTAAGGGCTGTATTGCACAATATTTTCGGTTTGAACAATATATTGACTGATATTAAAAAAGTTTAATATTTCTGAAACATTTTTCTGAAACATTTTTTTTTTTAATGCAAAGCACAATTATTGTAAAAATAGTATTAAGATACTGAAATTTGCTCTAGCTTATAAGATATTGTATCTTACAGAGTATAATTATACAATAAAAAAATTAGGCGCAGCAATCTCAAACACGACCATTCATATAAAAGAGAAAGAAGATCATTGCTTTGAACCCGTACGAAATGTCAAAATGAAGCGCGTCGTGTGCTAGAAAGATTGAGTTGACTTAACTTGCGCTTCAGTTTCCGCTTCAGCTTCAGCTTAAACTTCACATTTTATATATGGGTACTATTTTCATACTTTTCAACTTCAAAAGTACCACACGCTTTAGATTCACAATTGGGTTCAGCCAGTTACAACGGCCGCATCCAGTTACGCATGCCAAGTAAGTTGTGGATTGATGTCATCTTCCACTGGTGTGCGCTGTGCGCCCGCCACCTAATTAGTTTTTTTCCTCTTCTGCGTACTTACATAAGTGTAAGATTCAAACACTCATCCGTATTTTCGGACATTCTTAAAAATAGTGCTCGAATTCACTTTGACTTCAACGAAAGTAAGTAGTTCCCCGAGATGCGCTCGTAATAACATAACCATAACAATAACAACTAATAACAGCACAATTGTGGAGTATATTGTTATTTGCATGAATGAATGAGTAAATTCATTCCATATATTTGACTTTTGTTTTGGCAGTTTGGTAACCATGGATGAAGGACATAAGATATGATTTTTTCGGCAAACGGTAATGTCAATGGATTTTCCTTTGTTTCAAAATGATTTCAACAAAAAGTAAAACCAAAGATTCGTCCGAATTTATGCTATTGAAGGATAAGGAAATAAAATTTGATATTCCAAACTTGTAAATTAAAAAAAAAAAAACAACATTACTGTACGATTATATTCAAAGTTTTTTAATAATAAATTTATCATTCTTACAAAAGGCAAAATCGATTAGCAAATGGTGAGAATGTACTGGCAAATATTCCTCACATTGAAGACTCCAAAGGAAATTCAGGAGATTCCGGAACATTGTTGGCAACAAATTTAAGAATAATTTGGTATTCCTTGGTACACAAGAAATTCAATCTTTGTAAGTACAGATACATATTTATAAGTACAAATCGTTAGCGGAAAGAAAAACCTTTCTAAGTGCTTTGTTTATCCAATGGAGTCAGAACAATTTGGCTTTCCGCAGACGAAATGTAAATGTTTACTAACTGAACAAATCCCTTTGGCAAAAGAATAGCTGTCGGATATGGACGAATAATAACACTCAATACCAGAACGGTATTTTCAAAAGTTCGAGGAACAGCTCAAGCCCTGTATATCCTTGCCGCTGGGGAACAGTCTCGTTTCGAGTTTTTATTTACTGATGTCTCAGGAGTTACTAAATCAAATTCATTCTTCTCTTGCATATATGATATTCATCAGTAAGTTGAAGTTCAATAAGGTCAGTCAATTCTGTTATATCGAATTTGAGTCTGTTCACAATACACAAAACTATTAAGAGTGAAAACGCTTTGCTATTCATTCAGCACTTTTAGAAATTTTGTCGAAATGTCGGCTTTGATTAACTTAATTGCTGACATTTCTTTCAAATAGAACAAGTTAACATAATATTCTTGTTTTTCTTCCAGAATTTATCAGAGAACATTTTTGTACAGAGAATTAAAACTTCGCAGTGCAATACTTCGATCTGGTCAATTGATTTTGCTTCCAGGTGAACAGATTTATAATTCGATAGCCGCTGTTTGGAATTTGTCCAGCGATACAGGAAACCTCGGATCATTTATCATTACCAACATCCGAATGGTTTGGTTTGCTACAGTCAACGAAAACTTTAACATAAGCTTACCTTACATGCAAATATCAAATGTTCGTCATTATGACGTGTTCATTTTTTTGAAAATGTGTTTTTCTTGAAAAAAAAAACTTTTCCTTTCGCAGATCAAAATAAGAGATTCGAAATATGGTGATGCCCTTGTGGTGCAGACATCGGAAATAACTGGTGGGGGTTATGTTCTTGGATTTCGTGTAGATCCCCCTGAAAGGCTGATTGAAATCTATAAGGAATTGAGTTCATTGTTCATTGTCTATAGTGCTAAGCCTAATTTTGGAGTTGAATATGTTTATCAAGGAATATCAACGGCATCCACAACTCAACAAAATGAGAATGAATTTAAAATTGATGAATTTCAAGAGATCAATGAAGTTCAGGAAAAAGAAATCAATTCAAAATTGACAGCATATTTGGCAGAAGGATATACAGCAAATGTGACTTCAAGACCACCGTCTTACTGCAAGGAATTGGGTTTTGCCATGGAGGAAATGAGAAGTGGATATAAATTAAGTGATTTGTGGGAAGTTGCTCCTATGCCCATCAATGCAAACGTGGAACAAACAGAAGAAGTTAACTAGTTATGAGCAAGTGTTATAACTTTTTTTAAATTGAAATTATTATTCATTAATTTAAGACTGGTCTTAAATTGAAATTAAAGTTAACTTAATTTACGAGTAATATTGTTCTTTATATTTTAAATAGGTAACTTTTACTGTAGATATGTATTAATTTATTAACTGTATGTACTACATACATGGGAATTTTGGGATAACATAGTTTTTTTTTTAACAAAATTGGCATAAGCGTGTGTGGGACAGAGGGTTGCCAGGTGTCGTCAAAAAACGAACAAAAAAAATTACAAATAAACCGATACAAGGCTGACAATTGATACCATATTAGACCATATTAGGTTTTGTTAATATCCAAATGTAAGCAAATCGACAGGAGTGGTGTGGGTGTAAAAGGGTTGCCAGAACTCATGAGCCCCCCCCCCCATCAATACGCCACTGAACATATCCAAACTTATCCATTTCAAGTTCAAGTGCTCGTCGCTTTAAAGTCAAGAATTTTATACTTTGACAGAACAACTTTTGAAGGTTAAAAGGTTTAAACAAAGTGCATATATAAGTTAAAATTTTTAAACGCATTTTCCTAACTATTTAACTTCGGAAAATTTCAATAATATGTCAAAAACCTGAGATTTTGGATTGCAAAACCATTTTTGTATTTTTTTCATTTAAATTGACCTAGTAGGAAAAAAAATATTTTACTTTTGTACTTTTTCAAAAAGTAGCCATTGTCGGTAAGGATTTAAAATGATCCCCAAACTCAAAATTATTCTTTCCTTCTTTCTATCTCTTATTATTTCATTGGAAAATGTATTTCGCATTTAATTTTCATATAGCCTTCATTCCATCTTTTTATTTGCTCCTTTAAGCAAGTATTGATTTATTTTCAAAAAAAATTGAGGTTTTAATCAAAACCAACATTACGATGATAATGAATTTCAAAACAGTGCTTTTTGTCATTCCGTCCGTCTGTACGTCTCTGCGTCCATCTGTACAGAGAGCCACAGCCTAAACGGGTTGACGGATTTGAAATTTGTTACAGTAAACTTTTTTGCAATTTCCAAGGATGGTTTTTTTTTGTTTTTGAATATTTCGATTAGAACGAATACCTCCCTTATAACGATTTCAATTAAACTTGGTGTAGTGTACGGTGTGTTATGAGTGATTGTAACAATACTGCATTTTTGGTTTTTCGAAAAATATGTTGAACACGATTTCTTGCGAAATGTGCCATAATTTTTAGTTATTTCCTTACTGGCTCCACCGATTTCTTTCAAAAGTGTATTTAAATTTAAAAAAAAAAAAAAAAAAACCTAGTTAAAAAAATTAAACAAAACAATATTTTTTTTTTAATAAGATTTTTTATTGTTTTAAATACACAAAAACTGCATTGGTCTTTAAATTCAGGAGCAGGTTCATGCAATCGAGTCATGCATTTTATTTTTTAATTTTCACATATCGCTGGTTCTATGGAAGGACCTTGTAAGAACTTTTGGAGTGTTTTGCAGAATAAATCAAAAACAAAAACAAAATATGAAATTATGTACTAAAAATACAGTTTTGTGGTTTTTTACTCCAAGTTTTCTTTTTATTTTTTGAAAAAATGTATTTTACCCAAAATGCAAAAAGGTGGTTCTGATTTTTCTGTTTTTAATGAGTTTAAAATAAAAAAAAAAGATTTTTCCTTCTTACGAGGTTCTTCAATAGAACCAGCGATATTTAAAGCGAAATCTTCACACATTTTGTCTCGAAAAATTGCAAATTTAAATTATTTAAATTATTTACTGCAGAAATACTGGACCTACACTAGCCCAAAGAATTAAAAGAATAAGATTTTTACCTGAAAATTTTAGTGATTTTCGATGGACAATGAAAAAATGCCTCATTCATAAGGTTTGGAAATAAATACAGAAGAACCATATTTTTTTTTAAATTTAAGCTTTTGTTAAAAAAAAGTGGATAATTTTTTTCGGTAAAATAAATAGAAAATTCAGTTAACAAATATGTTAACAAAATTTTTAATACTTTTACTATTTCGTTTACAAATGAAAGTCAAGATTGAAACACTTCGAAAAATGTAGTTTTAACTTTAAAAAATTGTATAATCCGATACTGGTTTACATTTTCCCAAACATCCCAAAGTCAAGATCAGTTCACAAGATATTAAGCCTGATGCAGACTATATCCATCAACACGTTTAACATAGATTCCAAAACAATATACTAAATAGTTTATGTTATCAACAGTGCATTAATCAACGTGTAGGTTTAAATTTGTCAGATATACATCACTCGAGGCACTGTAGGAAAATTTTACTAGTCAATTTCTGAATTTGGAAGGTATATTGACCGTGTTTATCAACATAGTGTGGACCGAGTTTACAATTTGTACTAAAATGATTTTTTTTTGAAGATTTTTTATTGTTAATCTTTTGGTATTCAAAAATACTTTAAAGTTACTGGTTAAAAATTGCCGCTCTCATCGGATTTTTTTTTTTAAACTTAACAATAATATTTTTGTGAACAAACATTTTTTTATCAAAAAATTTTGTTAAAATTTTATAAAATAAACTATGCCAAAAATGTTAAAGGTCTTTTTAAGGAAAACAACTAGGAAAGATAGGGGTCTATTTTCACCCATTTAGTTGGGAGGAGGGAATTTTCTCAAGAGTTGACTTAAGGCAGAAAACAAATTATTGAAATACAACGATATCACTACATCACTAGTGCGTGTCAAACAAATCAAAGTTATAAAAATGTAATTACAGAAAACTTTGGATTGATTTGTAGTGAAATGATAAAAGCAACCAGAGACCAGAGAAATTTCAATAAAACTGCAACTAATTAAAAACCGTTACGATTCGGGATGAACAAGTTACTAGATTCTGAAAGATCAAGGCCTGAAATGCCACCATATTTTTTTAGAATACCCTGTTTAATGAAATTGATAACATTATTTTTACTACTATTGCTCACTTAAAAGTCCAAATTAAAGTTAATATTTTATCGTTGGTTGGTTTTTAGTAGCTTTCATAAAAATAAACCCCGAAAAACAAAATACATTTTTAAGTGTTTCTATTTGTCATGTTTGACAGAATTCAAGCCTCGGTTCCGATTGCAATAATACCCCTATAACATTTAAATTTTACAAATACAAACCTACCAACAGAACCCACATTTACTAAAAAAATTAAATATTCAGTTTCATTCGTCTTCGATGCCAAGCCCTGCACCAGCAGAGGGTCGGAAGAACCCTGAATAGCGAAAAAAGGATCGTTTGCGTTCTTTGACATTTTCCTTAAAACTACTGAATATCAATGATTTTAAAATAATATCCTTATTCTCCTCATATTTTTTCGAAATTAATGAATGCGTATATTTCATGAACGATTGAATCGATGCGATCCCGCAAATTTTTGAAAATTTGCGTTTCACACAACATATGCCAAAATGTGCCAAAAAATAAAAAATTAACATTACAATCCCTTTGGATAATATTAAACATTAAAGGAAGCCAGGTTCAACGATCAGAAATTTGCATAAATATATTAAAGAAATAAAAAGGATTTTTGTAATAGGTACAATTCGCACATCATGTGCGTCAAAGACCCCTACAAACACCATAAAGTTTTTCTCTCTCTCTCTCTCTCTCTCTCTCTCTCTCTCTCTCACTCACTCTAACTGAATCCCATTGTATCATTGGGTTCATTTTATGAATAAATTAAATGATTTAAAAAGAAAAAAAAATTGCAAGGATCAAGTTCCACTCTACTATGCCAAGACCAAGGTTCACCTCATTTATGGCTCGTGCAGTGTTATGCAAATTAAGTTGAACGAGGTCCTGTATTTTTATTGATTCGTGATTATTGGATACCCTCTGTTCGATATGGTTTGTCAGTTGATTTGAGAATTTAATTGAAAAGTTCTTGAGGATTATTATTTTGTTGTCAAGGACTGACACTGAGAATGTTCGTGTATGACATTTGTTTAAGTGCGCGGGAACGTGTATATTTTGAATTTGGTACGTGTATCTTTCTGAAGTAAAATTTATTTTAATTGAACTCGATTTAATACAATCCAAAAAAAAAAAAAAAACTGAGATGTTTTGATACACGATTTGTTCGACGAATATCCTGCCTATGTTTGTTTGAAAAGTTGTAACCGTTTTTTTTTTCTTTTGGAATTTACATATTTTTTGTATTGATTTTATTATTATCAAAGGGGATTTTGGTATGTAGAATTTATAATTGTACTATAATGTAACAGAATACGTTCCATAAGAAAGGACATTTGATTTGAATGGCTTAAATAAGTACAATGGTTTGTAACTGTTACTCTGCTTTGTTATTTTACTTAGTTCTGTGTGGTTTAATTTGCGTCGTTTTAATTGATCTTGTTTTGTTCAAACTCAGAAACAGGTACGATTGTATTGAAATATTATTTTTCAAAATCAAAAATCAATTTTGTTCTGGAAATCAATGAGGGAAGTGTTATATGAAGGGATTCTGCGTGCTTTAAAGGCAAAACATATATCGAATTTCATATCTCGCAGGTTCAAATAAAAATATTTTTTTAGACCGAAATTGTGGTTTACAGATTTGTCAACATTGGAACAGACAGTGCATAAGAAGTCTGAAACTAAGCAAAAGAATGACGCCTCTGCAAATAAATGGTAAGTACCTATATCCGAAAAGAATACGTTCAATCGCAATATTGTGAACAAAAACAAGCCTAAAGTTAGTGAACCTTTAGATGTTGAAGTTGTCAGATATATTCAGCAACTGTTCTGGGTTAGTTCCTCGCTGACAGCATAGGGTTGCTAGCCAGTGGCACATGCAGGAGGGTCGTGACCCCCTCCCCCTCCAAGAACTTAGAATTTAAACAAGAAATTATTATGAAATGTTTGACTTAGTGCAAAAAAAATCACTTTTAGAAGTCTAAATTAATACAATTAATGTATTCTGCTTACTACCTTCCAAAACAAACATGTACAAATTTACGAAAGCTAAAAAAAATCTATTTTGTCTTTTAGACCCTATAGTTTAGACATTTTTCTTTTCGTGCACCGCCGCCGTTGTCGTTCAGCGTTGGAAATTTCTTAAAATGATAACTTTTGTTAGATCCAATATAATTGACATCTGTAAACGCCAAAAGTTTAGAATTAGGAAAACTTAAGTTAAAATTGAAAACAGGTACTTTTTGGAAGTCCCAAGAAACAGCTCCGAATTTGATAATTTTGTATCTAAATTTTAAAATCACAAACATTTTCGAAGGAGTAATAGCTCCTTCTTTCGCAATCAATGTGCATCATAAGTTCATACAGGATTATTTGCAAAAAAATATGACAAAAGGCAAGGGTGTGTAACTTGTCTCAAAAAAAACATTCGGAGTGGCAATATTTTTTAAATATTATATCAATCGGAAAAAAAATCATTAAAAAGCAACAGCAATGCAATCATAAATTATAACTTCTTCAAAAGCCAGATATCTATTTTTGAGTTGTGTTGTCGAATAAAGTTGCTTTCACCATTAGTTTTTTATATAATCAAATTCAAACTCAAAATTAATGTAGATATTTTTTTTTAATTTTACATAAGGCACTACTAACATTTAAATAAAAGACTAAAATGGTTGTTAGTTTTGTAAAACAAGACCTTAAAAATAGTTGTTAGTTGCAAAAAACTTGGGGTTTTTGGGGTTTTTCCAAGAACTATAAACAATGCATCTAGTTTTTACATTTTGACTAAAAGTAACACAAAAGAACCCGTTAAAAATTTCAGTTTTGTGTAGAACATCCGTGGCAACAGTTTCTGATTACCAATAATTCTTACATGGTTTTGAGACATTTTACCATTCGTGCCATTGCCTGGCGTTGTTATTTGTAAAACGATAATTTTGTACGTACTTTGTATATAAAAAAAAAAACCATAAAAAAAATCCAAAGATTGAAATACTCGATTCTGAAAATGTACCTATTCTTAAAATCAATTTTCCAAGTTGTTTTTGCCTAAAAACTTTCCAAATTTGTCTGCCAATTGTACGGAAAGGCTTGGAATTCCTATGTACCTAAATACCCTTCTCAGAACCCTTCCACTCGCTGGGCAACGCAAATTACCAGGCTGGACTTTGCTAACAACCGAGCTTAGAATTGCTCCCAGACTCTTGCCAAGACTGAATCTTGACACTTTTAGTGCCAAACACAGTTTAAAACCAAATGCCTTAGAAATTTCCTGACTTATCATCAGTTAGTAGGGTGTATACTGTTCTTCTTCTTATTGTCATAAATCCTGAAAAAAACATGTCTGCACACTAATTACCTCGTATCCACTGAGCTCTCTTATATCCTCGGTAGAGGACGACACAACAACAAAAAAAACCTGTTAAAGCTCTTTCGTGGCCAAATCTTAAAACTCCCAAAGTAACAGTCGTCAAGTTAGAAGGAACAAAAGCAGAAGGCCCACGAAAAAGATTAACGCTAAAGACGATGCAAATGCTCGGCATTCTCTGTGAGGTAGTTCTGATATAATAATAATCCCTGGATAGTGGATAGGTACAGCAAAATGCATAGGCATCATCTCAACAGATTCTAAAGCGAACACGAAGAAATTCTAAACCATTTAATACATTTAAGCTGCATAGAAGCTGAAATGTGCTAAGCACCAAATAATAAAATACTTGAAATACTACCAAGCCGAATATATTATTAGATTAGATAAGATTAGATTGGAGGAAGATCCTTTGCATAAGGAACCAACTCTTCCAGCTTAAGTGGGGGCAAAGTAATAGATCTATAAGTCTTACATCTTACTTTTTTACTGACTTAATTATTCTTGCGCAGTCCTCCAGACCTTAGTTCTCTTCAACTCCTCCCAGTTTTTCAGATTTCTGTTCGGGTGTCCTGCGCCATGTGCTGCTTCTCAGCCCACTAGCACTTCTAAATACATCTCCCTGCATGCGTTAGCGGGTGCCACTGCATCGCTTGGTTTACAAACTTACAATACAATCGATGACTTTTCGAAGCGTTTGAACAATCCACTGCCACTTTCTTCTTAATATATATTGGTATCGTACTGTCTATAGATTCTTGACCCGTTTTTCTGTGAAGTATCTACATACAAGTATTAAGCTACTAAATAAAAAAATAATTTAAAATATTTAAGTCTTATCTTTCAAAAAAGTCTATAAATATAATGTACTGACGGTACCTACTTTTTTTCTTACACAAACAAATAAAATTCTCTTTCGACTTAGGGCTGATTATAATAATACATCACCGTTTTCTCGCAACCACTTAATGCCCAGAAGTATCAATCAGGATTTCTTCAAAATACCTACTTCTTGAGATATCAACGTTATTTTTTTTTACAAATAGGTTACTCACTTCCGCATCAATTCATTTTTCAAACTTTTAGGCAAACTGAAAAAACTAAAAAAATAAGATTAATGATGATTGATCAAACGCCATGGCGTCTAGAAGAATTCAAAAAATCTTCGCAGTTTTTTCCCACAGTTATAAGTTTTCAAAATGCAAACATCATTAATTTTATTTTAATAATTAACAAAGCGCATTTTCGTGTAAAAAACTAAGTTTTAACCTTAAAAAAAAAATACGCAGAATCATTAGGATGTGATGAAATTCGAGACGCACAAACAGTTTTTTGTTTTGCGAATTTATTTGATAAATGATACATCATAAAACGTCCTGTTCAATAATCCCAATGTGGAAGGGTTGAAAGTTGAAAATCATTAGGACAGATCAAATTTCCAATACACGAAGAATCTATACAAATCTAAGGAAATAGTCTTGAAAAAATCTACGGAAACGAAAGAAAAAGAAATATTAATGATCACCCCACATATCCTTTTAGAGAAAATGACAGAAAACAAAAGGACATTTTACCCTTTTTTTGGTGTACTTCGAATAGAGTTTTTTTATAAATTGTGATTTTTTAAAAATGTAAAAAAAATATTCCCACCCTTTGTGGACTCTATTGCAAAATCTCTGATGAGTTTTTTTTTTTACGCAAAAAGGAATCTTAAAATTTGTATCCTAGAAATTCGAACTACGAACTAACAACAACGAAGCAAACAAAAAAACAGATGGAACCTTTTTGTTGGTGTTTGTAGGTCGCAATATGGTTTTATAGCATCATTTTGTGATATTTCTTAGAATAGAAGAAGTTCTTGTGTGTGTGGTATGGTTTGGGATCAATATTTGTGCAAGAATCGATCAATTATTTATTTTGTTGCCATAGGATTGCAAAAGGGTTGAAACTATATTATTTATTTAGGAAATGAAATGTTTTGTCCTTGCTTATCAAAGATGTTGCAACGTCTTGTAAGATTGAAATTCTATCTTTTATTTGAGGATACAAAAATTGCATTAGGAAATGATTGTTGTTTTCATGATCATTTTTTTTTTTTCTTAATAAAAAAAAAGTTTTTTGCACTATTTTGATATTTAATCTGGGGAATTAATTTTGATTGCATGAATAGTTTTGGGTCCTGTGTGACTCAGGTAAAACCGAGATTTATTCTGATTAGATACCTACTTTTTTGCAATGGCTAGGACTATTCTTATCAGTACACTATCTTTTGGAATAAATGAAAGTACAGAGATGATAAACAAAACTATACAAGTATATGTAGGTATTTTCGTTTAAAAGTAATAATCTGACCTCTTTTAGTTCTTTTCGAACATGTTTATTAACGAAAGTTATTGGAATAAAAACAAGTAAATTTCACATTAGATCTTCCGTCACTTGATGGTGTACTGTTGGGGTCTACCCAGTGCTCAACACTTAAGACATTTAAGGTAAGGTTGTGTAAGTTCGACCCATAAAAAAGGAAGTTTAACTTTTAATTAACTTTAAGCGCTCAGGTTTTGTAATTAATGTTAACTATACTTTTCAACATAAAGTAATGAGCAATACAAAAAAAGCCAAAAAAGCCATTTATTACAAAAAAGTGAATATTTCCATAACTTACCATTTTATTGTAGAGATGAAAGATCTATAGTTTTCAGGTAACAGTCTTCTACGAATGTCTCTTAGAAGGGCCTGTAAAGGAACGGATCTACTACTTAAGAAGAAACGCTACATTGCGCTACATCTTTCAGTTAATCGTTTCGGGGAATTTGGAATTTGCGTCACAGTACTCTTCCTAAGTCCCTTATTTGCGTTAACTTCATCAACACTTCTTTTCTGAAATTAACATCTCAATAAGGGGCAAATAAATGGAGGTGGAAAATTTCAATGTCCTATAAAAATTCCACTTTGTTTTATAATTAAGTTTGTATGCTGAAATGTTGCGTTTAGGTAACATTTATCAGTTATGTAGACGGACAGAACAAACAAGGGTTAAAAATATTAAAATGTATTAAAACAATTTTTTTTTTGTTATTTGAATTTTTAAATTATTTATATCATCATGCATTTGGTATAAATCAGTTTATAAAAATATCATATTTTGATTTTTATAATCCATTTATAACTGTTTCAGGCAGAAATTCGAAAATGACGTAGATGTTTCGGAAACGAATGTCATGTTTTAAAAATGATGTCAATTTAAATCATGCATTATGGCGGTCAGCCATCAGACGAATAGGGGGAATAACATGTAGCATACGAAAACATGCACGTGCCGTAACTATTCGGGACTGGTGGAAGTGCGATCATAGCCTCTCCGCGGCGGCCGCTAGAAACAAGCCTTTTAAAAAAAGGTTTGGCTAATATGATCAGGCTGCTTCCACAGGTTGGCGACAGGTTAATTCCCTGTCCCGTAAAACTAAAAGAATTACGAGACCGACAACAAGCCTCGGAAACGGACGGATTTCACGACGACAACCCATGCAACGAAAACGGCAAAACGATTTACGAATTTTCTTGTGGAACGTACGATCGCTCTATAGAGCTCGAGCTGCTCAGCAGCTAGCCGATGCCCTGTCAAAATATAAAGCTGACATAACAGCGCTTCAAGAAATAAGATGGACAGGGAATGGTGTTTTACAGAAGAAAGAATATGACTTATATTACAGCTGTCATACAAAACACCATGTGCTCGGGGTAGGCTTCCTAGTCAGCGAAAAAATGAAGTCTACCATCATCGGCTTTAACGCTATAAGCGAAAGGCTATGCACCCTTCGCGTGCGAGGCAAATTTACAATCATCAGCCTCATTAACGTTCACGGACCTACGGAGGAGTCCTCAGACGAAGAAAAAGAGACTTACTACGAACAAGTCGAGAGGGCCCTCAATGCCTGCCCAAGGTATGACGTCAAAATCATCCTTGGGGATTTGAACGCAAAAATAGGTCGGGAGCCGGTATTCAGGCATTACGCAGGCACCCATAGTTTGCATGAGAACACTAATGACAATGGACTTCGAGTCTTAGAATTGGCAGCATCGAAAAATATGGTCGTTGCGAGTACCAGGTTCCCGCGTAAAGATATCTACAAAGCCACCTGGGTATCACCTGATGGAGTCACTCGTAACCAAATAGACCACGTGTTGATAGATCGTCGCCACTACTCGAACTTGATGACGGTACGAACGTGCCGAGGTGCCAATATCGACTCGGATCACTATCTTGTTGGTATGGTTTTCCGAGGGCGGATTGCCTTGCGGAGACGCATTGCATCCGCCGATCAGGTTCGAATCAACACGGCTGCCCTACGCAACGAAAACATCAGTAACACCTTTGGTAATGCGTTAGGACTCGCCCTAGAATCACTTGATTTAGGGAGAGTAAGTCCTGGAGCCAGTATGCTGGGCGTAAATGAGAAGTGGACACGCCTTAAGAACACTGTCATTAGTACTGCCAACTCCATCTTAGGCAGCAGTCGTAGAAATCGGAACGACTGGTTTGATGATGAATGCAAGCTAGCGACTGAACGTAAGAATGTTGCGTACCGAGCAATGCAACAATCTCATAGAACGCGGGCACGCGAAGAGGAATATAAAGAGCTCAGAAGAATAGAAAAACTGCTTCACAGACAGAAAAAATCAGCCTGGGAGAAGAACCTAATCTGTGAAATAGAGAGCAGCCGAGAGCGAGGTCCGCACCAGGCGCGGAAGTTCTACCAATCCGTCCGAAACATGACGCAGTACACACCACGCTGCACATACTGCAAGGACGGAGAGGGAAATCTGATCACCGATCCACAAAGCATACCGGAGCGATGGGAAGTGTACTTTAATGAATTGCTAAATGGTCAGCTCACAGCAGAAGTGGAGGCTCCACTACTTCAAGATGAACACCCTATGCTACCGCCACCAAGCATAGAAGACGTTGAGAAGGCTATAGGACGGCTCAAGAAAAACAAAGCCCCGGGAGCCGATGGCATACCAGCCGAATTATTCCACCACGGCGGGCCAGCCTTACGATAAGCAATTCATGACATCATAGTGCACGTATGGGAGCGTGAAGAAATGCCAGAAGACTGGCGAAAAGGTATCATATGCCCCATACATAAGAAGGGAGATGTCACAACGTGCAGCAATTATAGAGGTATCACGTTGTTGAGTACCGCCTATAAGATACTCTCCTCTATCCTACAAGACCGGATAACCCCATACGCTAAAACCATCATCGGACACTATCAGTGTGGTTTCATTCCAGGCAAATCAACAACTGATCAGATTTTTACCCTTAGGCAGGCGATGGAAAAATGTCTAGAATTTAACATCCCAACATACCATCTGTTTATAGACTTTAAAGCCGCCTATGATAGCATAGCCAGGGTAGAACTTTACAAAGCCATGAGAGAATTCGGCATCCCAAATAAATTGACACGACTATGTAGGTTGACCATGACCAACGTAACAAGCCAAGTTAAAATAGCCGGATTGCTATCCAGACCAATCAACATCTTTAATGGACTCCGACAAGGGGATGGTTTGGCCTGCCTCCTCTTCAACCTGGCGTTGGAGAAAGCAATCCGTGACTCTGGCACGGCAACAAGAGGGACCATCGTCAATAGGTCCAGCCAGATACTGGCTTACGCAGACGACATCGACATCATCGGAAGAACCGAACAAGCTGTACACGATTCCTTCATCCAGATCGAGCAGGCGGCACAAAATCTGGGGCTGCACATTAGTGAAGGTAAAACGTACATGGTTGCGTCGAATGCGAGAAGAACAGTTGGTCAAACAATCAAGGTAGCGGAGCACGAATTTGAAGTGGTGCAATCCTTTAAATACCTTGGGTCAACAGTAGCAGCCGATAACAACATAGAAGAAGAAATACGCGGGCGGCTTCAAGCAAAAGGCACTGTGACCTCTTAGCCGCGTTCGAGAGAAAAGTCTTACGGAGAATTGTTGGCCCCATATGTGAGGAAGGACGATTCCGGAGACGGTACAATCATGAGTTGTACGCAATCTACCTTGAAGCAGACATAGTGACAAAAATTAAGCTCGGTAGACTCCGGTGGGGAGGGCACCTAGCTCGTATGAGCGAAGAGGAACCTGCTCGGAAAGTCTTTTGCGGTACATTCTATGGTAGACGGCAGCGTGGTAGACCATGCTTGCGCTGGAGAGATGGCGTAGACCAGGACGCCCAAAGCCTTGGGGTGCGCAACTGGATGGCGTTGGCTCGAGACCGGGATAGGTGGAGAGACTTGTTGAAAGAGGCCAGGACCGGACCCCGGTTGTCGAGCCGATGATGATGATGATGATTATTATATAACTCTACTAACCAAAGGGTGATTTTTTAAGTTTGTTGTCTATCTTTATGATAAGAATCTAAATTCAAGGCATATTTGTATTAATTCTGACTTAAAACACTAAAAATAAAAATATTCATGATACAAAATGTACATTATTTAATTTTAAAAACATAAGAATTCTGGAACTCAGGCGCAAATAGTTTTATAAATCCAATAATCTTATTTTGTCGAAGTGAAAATGTTGACATTTCTCAAGGTTTTAAGGTCACTAGAGTGTGAATCCGTTGTTTTTAGAAAGATGTATATGTGTGTGTGTGTGTTTGTACGTTCGTGACACTTTGAAGAGAAGAGAATAACCTTCGGAAAATTGTATAGTACAACTTTATAACCTTACAAAAAAATGCAGGAGTTTCAAGAAAATTTAATTAGTATTTTTCTATTACTGCAATATGAAAAAAAATGTTGTGAAATGGCTTTCGTCTGAAATATCTTCAGAAGAAAAAATTATATCGACTTTGGGCTAATTTTATTTTACACTATGTAATAAAAAATCTGGAATATGTTAAAAAAAAATTTACTCTCAAAAGAACGAAAAACTGTTAAAAAATGAGTATTCGATTAAGAACCGGAAAATCTATTGACTCCGGACAGCAAGTATTTTTCGCAAAATATGTACCGTTATAATAAAATGGTAGGAATTATAGACTAGTGCCAATAGTGCAGGATATATTAAAGGGGAAAATAAAATGCCCACCAACAGATACTGTGGTGGGTGTCGACAATCGTATTTTGTACCATTTTTATCTAAATTAGACCTTGTAGCGAAAAAAGTTCAATGCAAGAGTTGTAAGTGGTAATTGAGATAATTTTTCTATATGACCTCAAAATATTGTGAAAAATGCCAAAAACTAATTTTTTGGTTTTTTATTTTTATATTTTTCAAAAATAGTTAAATTTTGACGAATCTTGGTTTTATTGTACATATAATAATATTCTTTACTTAAACAAATTTTTTTAGCAAAATATTAATTTTTGTGTTTTTGACGAATTTATTTTGATAAAATCAATCAATCAATTCAATTAAAAAAGTTGACAAAAAAATTGTAGATTTTTGAAAATTTTCGAGTTCAGAAAGTCAAAATCTTTTGCAAAAGTCTAATTTAGTTTATATGACCACTCCTCGCTAGGTGATATTTTTGTCATTTAAGGAAAAATCGATCCTAAAAATGTGTTTTTTTCTCAGTTTTTGACAATTTTTTCCATAGTTAGTTTTCTTAATAAGTCTTAGAAAGAAGATTCAAGCAAAAAGAATAAATATCAAAATTTTCAAAACTAAAAACTTTGTTCGTCAACTTTTTTGATTGAAAACACAAAAATGTACCTACATTTTGGTGAATACAAAAATTGTATAAGTAAAAGACCTATCAATGTACGTTACGATCAAGTTTCATCAAAATCTAATTATTTTTTTCATTTTTCACAATATTTTTGAGGTTACATAAAAAAATTGTCTGTAGAACTTTTTACCACCTACAGCTCTTGTATCAAACTTTTTTTTATAGGAGGTCTATTTTTGATGGAAATCGTAAAATATTGATTTTTGACACCCACACCACTTTTTCGACACACCAACCCCTTTCCCCAAACCTATTGGTGGGCAATTTATGTTTCCCCTTTGATATACCATTTATCCTAATTTTTTCCACCACCCTTCTGCTTTGTGAAAACTGGATTGGTACTTGTCTAGAAGTTCAATTTGCAATTACATCTTTGGAGATAAGGTAACGAATAGTTATACATCCGACGTTCAGAATGATAGTGTCACAACTTAAAAATAAAAACCTCTCTATTAAAAAAAAAAAACGCAATGTTTCGCACATAATGTACATTAAAAAGATCTGAAGGATTTTTTTTTGGTTGTGACACTATCGTTTCCAACATGCGACATATTTGCTCAATTTTTTTGTCATTCCAGACTACCAAGCGAAGAGGGATTTGTTAAAAAAAAAATCAGAAAAAAATATAAAACTCCTTATATTAAGGTATCTCTGTCAAAATGTGTTGACTGCTCAATTGATCGTACGCTGCCAGATAATTTATTCTCCTTGAATATTTAAATTATGGGAATATCTTGGTAGAAATCATCATAAAAAAAGAAGTATTTTTATCCCCATTAAAACTTAATTTGCAGAACAATTTGCCATAAATATCTCGAATTTCTTTCTTCTCTATCTTATCTCTCAAAACTTAAAAAATACAATATTTTTTTTTATTTTACTTCATCCCTCTATATGTATGTTTTCATACCCGACTAAGAACCATTGCAAATTCAAAGGTTGCATCTTTTTTTTATATACCTATTTTTTAATGCAATATGTGACTTTCTTGAACTCCAAGAGTGAACCTTTATTTTATTTTCTTCCCAAACTGCACATCTACTTCCGCCAAATTTATTGTGAAAGCCGCAAATTTATTATTATCCTCAAAAAATAAATTCGATTGTATCTTCTATTGATGCATTAATATCATTTTGCATCCCTTAAGGATACCGAAAGTAACCTTTTATTCCAAAGGTGTCAAACGATTCCGTTTAGTGACCCGCAACGAAATGATATGGGTATTTAAGAAAATTACCAAAATCCAGATTGAAAATAAGGAAAAAAAAATTTCTTGACCGCATACCTTCAAGTCTTTTGTGTCCAGCATTTTCGAAGGATCATTGGCACGATCCTTTCAACAAGATTTTTTTCTAATATTTGTATCATAAATACCTACCTTATTATGAAGGACTTAGAAAAAAGAACAAGGGAAGGAAATAAAGGGGACAATGACCATGAGTGACCATAATGGATTACATAGAGAGATTCCTTAGACATTAGGTAGCCCATCTTTTCATTTTTCATTGTTTTTATTTGTCTAGGAGTGACTGTGTTGAAGGGGTACCTTTTTAACTGACCATCACATTATTGAAAGCGAGAAAACAGGTTTTTCAATAAAAAAAGGTGTACGACACGAGTTTGTTGGTCAGTTTGAGGGATTGATTTTACAAGCAACACGCGTGTCAAGTAAGTTTATGTATTTTAATTTTGTGTTTCGTAACAAATTTATTCACCCTTTTGTAGTGCGGACTCTGTGCAAAGAAATCATAAAGATAAAAAACTAAACAGCATTATTTATGAATTGAGGTAGGCACCCACTGCAGAAATAAATCAAGTGTTTCTTGAGATGTTAGGCAATAACACTCAAACTGGATGACGCTCACAAAAATTGTGATTGTGACACGAGTATAAGATAACCTTGGCACCACAGAATAATAAAGGATTCCTGTAGAAAGAGCAGAGGGGGCAATTTCAAAATTATTTAATAACAAGGTCCACACTTACAATTAAATTATATAATTAAATTTTAAACTCAATTAAATTATATGATTAAATTTTAAACTCAAAATTAAAGAAAGAAAAAAATACAAATAACATCGTACAAGGAAATTATAAGAAGATAAACGGAAGCCCAAACGGGGCTTCCCCCCTCCCATAGTAAATAATGCTTGCATTTATAGCCCTGCAGCTGCAACCTTAGCTAATTTTTGGACTTACAGGCAAACGTCCCTTTTTTTTGGCGGATACTTTGTGGCGGAATCAAAAAATTGTAATCTCAGTAATTGTAACTAAATGCTAATTTGTTGCGCAAACCAAAAATTTGTAGCTCGCGTGGTGTCCAAAACTATAACGCCCAAATAAAAAAAAAAAAACCACAAAGCCGAGCATCTGCTAAAAGCCCAAAATCTTGAGAAGAAACAATTTTTGTATGTTTGGAGTCAATTTTTGTATGTTTGAAGTGAAGAGGTAGATTACGTATTGATTCGACTGAAAAATCATTTCACAAAATAGTTTTTGAATTTGAATGTTCACAGTTGCACTATAAAGTGCAATGAAACTGAAAATCTAGCACACATTTTATTAATTTTTGGAAGCTTCATAGCTTCGTTGGTATTGCTTATTCAAAAATACTACCTGTCATGTTTGTAGGAAATTTGGTTTTCAACGGGTCTGCAACGAAAATCACCTTCAAACCAAACTATATTTTTCGGAAGGATTTTGGCACGTCTAACCCAAATCTGAAGTCAAAACTAACCTAGCACGTCACGTTTTCGAGATATGCTAATGTGATCATGTCAAAAAATAGTTTTTCATTGTTTTTGGTGCATAATCCAAAATATGAACATTTTTCGCTAAAACTGTTTATGAAGAACAAATGTAGACAAAATTTCTAAATTTATGTCTTGACAAATTTTTTGTACAACTTCTGGATTCTTCACAAAAAAAAAGTCCTTTTAAAACGCACAAAATATCCTTTTATATTGGTTTGCCTCTGATTACTGCCTTCTTTACACCATGATTAACTTGGCCAGCATCAAGAGAATAGAAATTATATACTTTCCTTTAAATTATAGATTTTTTTCCAGTGTAAATTCCAAAAACTATGGAATGTTGAAATTTATGGTGATTTTTTTTAAATAAAGGAATAAAATGTGACTATACATTTATAAATAAAAACAAATCTGATTTGCTATGTGGAATAATTCCTCAAAATTTCAGCAAAATTGACTCAATAATTTTAAAGGTCTACCGAATCTAAGCGATATTTTTTTCTACAAAACAATCACATTTATTTTTTAAATAAATTAAAAAAATTATAAGTGCACAATTTTAGAAACTTATATGAAGGACAAAAAAAACTTTATTTTTGCAGACCAATGTAATTCACTATACAAATTAAGGATGTTATGGACATAAAACTGAAAAAAAGTGCCAAATTAATTTGTTTTTTCGAGGATGCTGAAGGGGACTGAGTGAGCGTGGTTATGGAAATTTGTTTTTTCTCTCTACCAACCATACCTAATGACATAATTACCAGAAATTTCGAACTGTCAGACCATTTGTATGGTAAAACTCCTTCGTTTACTGGACTATTAAGATCAGCTGCAAACATGTGAACTGAATAATGTTCAAAGTTCAGGCAGCTTATTGGCATACATGGAAAACAGAAGGGGGCCTAGCACCGAGCTCTAGGGGACACCCGCTATAACTTTAAAGAATGAAGATGTTTTTTTCCACCTCCACACATTGTTGACATTGTTGACGAGCAGTTAAACAATAGTACACTTATCTTGCTGGAATTTTAAAATCTATGAAAACAATAAAGAAGTTAAGAATATTTTCTTATCACAAAATCTTTGGCACGAACCTTTCATCAATTTTTTTTTTGTTCAAAAGTTAATCATAATCATTTAAAGATCATGTGAAGAGTTATGATTTAATAAAAAAAAAAGAACGAACAAACAAATAAAGGAGGGACAATGACCATGATTGAGTGACCACTGACCATTATATATTCAACGAAGACATCTTTAAGATAAAGTAGCCAGTCCTTTGTTTTGTATTCTTTGTTGAGGATTATAATTTTTTATTCGTCTGCTAAAGGAGTGATTGTGTTATAAAAGGGTTATTGTTCTTCGACTGACCACCATAGCTATCTCGGAAACAGGTTTTTTGAAGATTCAAAGAAGGGATGTTATAAGTTGAGTGTTGGTGGTGGTCAGTGGTGATTTATTTAACAATCGGCACGTGCGAGAGTTGGGTATGCATATGTTCTTCCAAATTGCCTTTTAGACACCCTTTTGAGAAATATATTTGGCAAAATGTAAATGAGAACTTGAATCAATCAATAATAAATAGAATGATTAAGAAATGATCAGTAAAAACTCAAGAAAACAAACATTTTGATTTGCTTTCTCAGCTTTTGACGGTGAGATTAATTTACCAGAAATCCGATTCTTTTAGTTCCTTTATTTCTTACGCTATTTTTAAATTCTTATATCGTGTTGGGAAAATTACACCAGAAATTCGTTTGTTTAACAGCACAAAGTTGATATTGTTTTCTTAATTGGCGGGTTTGACCATTTGACATCTAAAAACTTACCAATTTTGTTTTTTTGAAATAATGCATGCCTACTGTGTGTTTTTTTCTTTAACTTCCATTATGTTTGTATTTTCACAAACTTTTACAATGTACCTACCTACTTTGAGAATAATGGTGTTTCACAAAGGTACCTAACCTAACCTATGTATATAGGAAGAGGTTACATTATTGTGTATGTAAATTTTTACAAGCACAGATATCATAAAACATATAGTTAACATAAAATGACCGTTCATTTGATCACACATATGAGAACATTTACCTTTTATAGCAATGACCCTGTGAAATTAAAAAAACACCCTTTTTCTAGCGATCACCTATCCGTGAATTTAACCCTTTTGAGCCTGGACCATTCATGATTCATATTACACCAAGTCATCTTTAGTCCTCAGTGTCCGTTATGGATGATTCGTATTTAAATTCCATTTAAAAGAGTTTTTTTTCGCGCACAAGCTGTCCTTTTCCTTAATTTCAACGCGAATGCCTAGTAATTTTATATTTTTTGATGCAGCGGGTATATGGATGGCCAAACTGAAAGGACAATGCTTGAAAGGCGCATAAGGGAAAACTGACTGGACTGGACGGGTTTTGCTTTTGTTGTCATGAATTAAAAGTTTTTTTTCTAAATTTTTTTTGTCGCTTCAAGTTGGTCCTGTCAAGTAATAAAAGGGATATGCATAGTAAAAACTGGTTTTTTGTTTAGGAACAGCATGGATATTCCCTTCTATAAGCCCATCACCCTTGTTTTTGTGTGAATCTTTTGATAACTCATCCCAAATTATAATTAAAAATGCGGAAGAAAAGGTGTATCTAAGATATATTATCTCTCACATGAAAATTAAAAAAAAAAAAATAGAAGAATTTTGTACTTTAAATGTCTTTTACGTATTAGTTGATTTACTCAGTTTTAAAAAGGATTTTTTTTGTCTATCTACCTTTATTCGTTTTATACCTAAATGATGGAATTTTTAAGGATATATTTTTGGTTTGAATTTAAATAGGCTGTGTTAGTTTTTATAAACAAAGATCCGTTATAATTGTGATGTATGTATATGTACCTAAAATAAAAGGTTTTCATAAGACATAAGAGATGAGTAGAAGTTTTGGAAAGTTCTTCGCGATAAAAGAGTAAATATAAGTTGCATTGTAGGGTGGAGTGATTTTGGAGTATTCTTTAAAATCACTGCGTTCAACTCATGGTTGGTACTGGTTTTCAGAACTACTTGCATTTGCTCTAAAAAAAATGAAAATTTAGCATTTTCAAGATCTATTGGACCTACAAACCTGTGGTTACACTTTAATTGTAATTTATTTCGTCTTTTTTAACTAATGCCTTGTAGCCTTCTAAATGCACATTTTATATCTTCTAAGATAAAAACTGAAAAAAGGGCGATAGTTTCGAGGTTTCTGGTGCACGATGCATTTAGCACAGATTTTTCGAAGCTGCAAGCATGGTCGTCTACTGATGGATATTTCCGTACAACATCCCAAGAATCAGCGATTTTTTTGCGACCTAAAGCCATTTATTTGTTTTGTACAACTGGTCTATATTCCGTCAAGTTGAGTACCTATGTATTTCTAAAGTTGATCAACTTCGACTCTTTTCTTAAAAATCCAATTTTCGTTGTTGAAAGTTGTCTTCAACTTTGAGTATATTAAATCGTCCTAAGTCCAGTTAAAAAAAACATTTTGGCATAAAATCAACATGATTTAAAAATATTTTGAACGGTCTAACCCCTTGACCCCCCTGTATACGGCACTGTCCAATTGGAGGAAAAAATTGTGTTAAAAGATTATTTGTAGAAAATCGTATGATTTAAAAGTTTTGCCTGAAATACTTTTCGATAGCTTCTATCGTTCAAAAAATATATGCGAAACAAATTTTTACATTTAATCCTGAATAATTTTTGAAGCTCAAACGATCTGTGGATGGACTTTTGCGTGTGTATTCCTTAGACCAAAATGAAGGTGATTGCATTTAAAAATCTTCCTAAGATTGGCCTTATTTTTGTAGATTCTTCCTGGGTAACTTATCAACTGGTACAAGAGGCTACAAATGCAATTTTTATTAAAAATCGTATAATCAAATTTAGACGCGGTGACTTCTGAATGTTCTTCTTAAGATTATAATATTACTATTAATACCTATCTAATTTAAATCTATAAATACTCATTTGGGCATCTTATTTAAATGTCCTTGATGAAAGGAGATTTACCCTTACCCTAATCGATTTCAACAACAAATTTGGAGAACCTATTCTTGACCCAAGCTTGACCTCAATTGTCAAAGCAAATTCATACCCATAAATATCACTTCCTCTCTTCTTCTTCTTCTTAAATCTGCATAAATAAATCTCCCTAATTTCTCTATTAAGTATTGTGTTGAAGTGTCATATACAAAGGGAGTATTCTATAGGGAACGAAGGAATACAAATAAAGGAGACCATTCTTTTGTAATTTGTGATACAACAAAGTGAGATGGTCAGGCAATCTTATAAAAATCTTCATATCGATAAGTTATTATTATTCAAAGAAGACATTAAAATAAGAAAAGGAAGAATAGAAAAAAAAAGAAAAATACATCAACCGATAATAATGCAGATGTGAAAATAGAAGTTAAATCGATCTATCAATAGCCTCCAATGATGATGATGATCATCAATAACCAAATTGTATTGTTAAGTTAATTTAGGAAAAAAAACTCAAAAATTCTATTGAATGAGAATATTTTCATTTTGCCCATTTTCCCCCATTTTAAATGCAAAAAAACGAAGGATAAAAATATAAATTTTTTTGCATTAAGAATATAAAAAAATCCTTAAAAATAACAAAACATTCAGGTATAAGTAACTGTCGACGACTTCAGACTCTGGCATTATCATTTAACCTTAATAGTCCTAACCTATGGACTCTGGACTGTGGTAAATGTCTTTCACGGGTGAAATCCTTAATGTCTTCCATCAGGCATCGGGGAGACCTTTTATTGTTTCCCTCTCTGGGAAGTGCAAGTAGTTCAACTCAAAAGCTGTGCTCGATCCTATGTAAAGGTAAAGGATCCCCTTGCGGATTTTGTATTTTTTGAGGAAAAATCATCGATTTTTGTAATGCGACGCAAGGGGTCGTAAGGGTTGTGATCCTTTCTCCAAATGACTTGGGTAACCTTTTTACTGTGTGCGTGTGTGTTTTTATTCGATTCGGATATTTCTCATCCTCCCAAGGATTCACCTCCGACGTAATTTAGCGTGAATTGAAAATCCTTTTTCTATTTTTTTTATTTCTATTGGAGAGAGATCTTCGATCTTCGTATATTTTTATCTAAAGATCACAATAATTATGATGATATCGATGATGCTCGTCTCGAATTTCAGCTAAGGAAAGATTTTGATTTTTTTTCTGTTGGTTTTATACCTTTTTTTTTTAAAGAAGAAGTCGAAGAAGAAAACTCCTTGTTGATCCTTTTTGTCTTTCATCAATGTCTTGAGGATATTTTTTTTTGCTCATCGCGTTCGTAGTTTTTTTTGCACCCTTTGATCGCTGTGCTAAGGGTCGGACGACGACGTGCTTATAGAGCGCTGTTGAAGAATTTTAAAAGATGTTTAGCCTAAATACCATGGGAATTTTCTCAGCAAAGGCATTTCTTTTTTTTTTTTTTGTTTTCGTTTTTTTAAAAGGAAAGCGACTGGTGCTGTGTTTGCGGAAGAACATGAAGATGGATTGATAGTGCGATAGGAGAATGATGGGCATTTACATTGGAGTTTTTAATAAATCTATTTTTTTTTTTGCAGTTGAAACGAAGGGGTGAAAGCAAAAGTAGGTTCTCCTGGGAAATATGATATTCTTAAAGGATTGTAGTTTGCAGTGCTCGCGAATTGATTAGGGTTTCGGTATGGTAGGCAAACAATTGCATTTTTGCAACATGCAACGAAAATAAACTACTTCTTTACCTTTAGCTTGCAAGATGCAGATGCAAAAAAAAGGGTTTTTCCAGAAGGAAAAGATCTTTGGCAAAAAAAAAGAAATCGCAATTCTTCAAGCAAGTAGTGGTATAATTTTTAATTTATGGTAATGGCTGTGTGAAGCCCATTTAACATGCATGACATTTTGATGCATCAAAATGCATAATTGACTTTAATATAATTAAGAGTTTTTGACTTAAGTCCATGGTGGGTAATTTGTTTTGAATATATATAAATTACAAAAGTATTTCAAAATGAAAGCCCTAAATGCAAATTTTTTCTTCATATATGTATGTGTAGACACATAATTAAAATTCATTATCAATATAAAATAAACTGCAAGATATTCTATTTTAACGAGGTATGGTATTGCGAAATTAATTCCTGATGATAATATAAACAAAAATTAAAAGGGCTAAAATATGTTTGGACTTCATTTAAATGGTTTGAGGCAATATTATGTCAGTAAGTACCTAGTAGCTAGTAACTTTAGTTTTATTTTTGAATGAATGGTTTTTGTATACCAGTCAAGGTGTTCTGAGCCCAAAAATATACCAATTGATTGTCTTTTATCTCATTATTTTCTGAATTCATAGAGATTACTTGAGAACGGAAGTGTTTCTTTAGTGTTGATCCGAGACTTCTTTCGTACGCTTTCAAAAATCATATTTAAAAAATTGTAATACCATTTGGAAATATATTTCTATGGCATCAAATAATGTATCACTGAAATCAAAATATGGGCTTTTAACACAAACAGATAATGTTGCTCTAAAAAGCTCGCGTTGGTTGACAAAGCGGTTTGAGTGTAGCAAATTTCTTCAAAAATGCTATATAACTAGAACTGGTACTAGTCCTAAAGTTAGTATATCTACTCAAATTGCTACCAAAATGACTTCTTCACAGAAGTACTTAGACCTTCCTGTGTCAAACTGGTGGCGAGTATTAGTTAACATTCGGTATCAGATGGATTATAGAAATCGACAGTGCAGCCGCACTAGGACCTAGCTCAGAGAAATTTATTTCATTCACTTCATGAGAAATTGGTAATTTTTTGCAGTTGGTTATTGTTAGTTTAAAGAAAACATTTTGATTTTTATCGTATTTCAGAAACACCAGAAACGCCTTAATGAATTAATTCGTTCAGGAGACCATAGTTTCTCGAAATGAATAGACACTCCTCGTGATACGTAATACAAAATATTATAACCAAGTCCAAGAAAATATATCAAACTAAGATTGCACTTCTCATCGTCAGGCACCTATCACATAACACCCTATAAAAATGGTCTTTGTAATATGAGGAGACCGTTAAATGAAGCATTCCTTCAATTATAGAGATCATATACGGAGGTCAAGTGGCACCAAGCACCTGAAAACAGTTGGGCGTAACGTACAGCCCGTACAGCAGCGTTGAATTTCACTAAATCATTTCGTGACAACTCATTTGTGATGCAAATAATACCCCAGCTGACGATGATTCTACCACTGGCTGGTGTTTTTGAAACTTAGGGGATGTAAGGAAGTTTGAGCTGTCACGAAATAACTTCATTTTTAATTTTTTTTACAAATTCGACGCCCTCTCACGGCCACCCCCACCAAGACGCAAACAGCTGACTTGCATATTTGTATATGGTTTTAGCTAAACTATCGCGACAAGTATAAATTAGTCGTCACGAACTGACTAAGGAAATCGCTACAATGCCTCCCGTACTAATATCAACTGTTTGTCCATGTCATTGTTGGTGGCTGCTTTTCAGCCTTTTCAGCATTTTAAGATCATTCCCTACAAGATATTACCTTCATTCTGGTCTGAAAGAGCTAAATACAGACTTAAAACAATTTCCTTATTTATTTTTAATAATTTTTTATTCTTTCAACGCTATGATTTTGATCGCAATCACTGTGTTACAGTGAAAATGCACCCGCTAGAAATTGTTGGTCTTTTTAAAATTCAGATAGGTTTTTTCTCGTTTCGTCATTTTCACAACATTTTAATTTTTTTTTTAATTTTTAATTTCCAAATTGTTTCTATTTTTCTAAAAGGCTGTTCTATTTCACGTCAAATAAAATTAGTTTGAAGAAAAAAAAAAATATTGAAAAATGAACAAGTTATTCAAAATTCAAATCCATTAATTAAAAATCTGGGAGCAACTAAATTGACAGTTTTAATCCTATTTTGCGAATAGTGAGGCGTTAATTCCCATCTTGGGGAGAGAACGTCGTTGATTTGCTCTACGTAACTCAATCACTATCGTCACAATTATTGAGGGTGACATATACTCTCAAACGGTTTATGAAATACTCTCGGGCAATCGTAAATGATAATAATTTACATCGTTTTTTGTGTGTCTGAAAGTTACTTTCATTCAATTAAAGTCTCTAAAAAGTTTTGTTTTATCTTTGTGAGTACATTTATGTAACTAAAAAATAAATTCCAAAGGATATGTTTTTAGCTATCAGTTGGACGATAGCTAAAAACGTATCCTCATTCTGAAGACAGCGCTATGAGGATAGTCTAGTTACGGAAAGCAAAATTTCAATCGTTGAAACGATATCGTCAGGACTGCAGCTGTTCACTAAGGCACCACAGGTTCGTATAATGGTAGTGGCCATGATTTTTTTTTTTGTATCTTTTTCGTATTTAAGCTGCATCAAATTGAAATATTGATACAGCTTTTTTTAAGATAGTGACCAAACCCCAAATGGACTTGGCACTTTTGGGATATGAGTATAATAGCATCGTTACCTACAATTTCCACCAATAAAAAGGCTTTAAAGTATTTTTTCCAAGTCAGTCCTTTATTTTTTTTGTCTAATTTTTCTGACCTAATCTTCAATTATTTATAATCGGAATATTGCCAAAGTTAGAGTTAAACCAGTTTTAGACGTTCCTAGAACCACATTCTGAACTTACATCTGGTACTAGTGATATGATGACTTTTAATTAGGATCGAGAATCAGAGCTAGTAAAAGGTCTTGCTGGACTCGATGATAGTCTTGGCTAGTTATCTGGTAAATTAAGTTCAGATGTTGTTGGAAATTGACCCACAATAAGAAAAACACAGTAACAAAATTGGATTTCTTTTTAATAAGTCTTGACGTTTTTTGTGTATTAATTACACTGGTCTGCAAAAATTAAGTTTTTTTGTGTCCTTTTAAGAAATTTATCTTTCTTAAAGATTGGACTTTTCTGAATCTAAATATGGTTTCAGAAAAATTCTATCTTTTTAATTGATTTTTAAAAAAATGTGATTGTTTTATAGAAAAGAGCTGCCTTAGATTCGGTTGATCTGGTATACTCGTATGTATATTCAAAACTCTTGAGCCGATTCTGCTGAAATTTAGAGGACTTGTTCTACATAGCATAACTAAGACCTGAAACCAGTTTGTTTTTATTTATCAATGGAGTCACATTTTAAACCGTTATTTTACAAATATTACCATAAATTTTAAATATCCGTAGCTTTTGGGATATACGCACTGCAAAAAAACCGCAATTTATAGAATAGTAAAGAATTTCTATACCGTTGATACTGGTCAAGTTATTAGTTGTGCAAAGAAGGCAGTAATCAGTGGAAAAGAAATTAAAAAGGAAATTTTGTGCCTCTTAAAAGGACTTATATTAATGGATTTTCAACATTTTTTTGTCAAGAATCCATGAGTCGTACAAAAAATTGGTCAAGACACAAAGTTGATAATTTTGTCTACATTGGTTCCACATAAACGGTTTTAGTGAAAAATTTTCGGATTTTTGGTTATGCAACATAAACAATAAAAGAAATAACTTTGTTTTGTTTTTTTTTTCCAGTGATGAACTTTGTTGGATACAAAATGCTCAGCATCCATAAAATCATTAAGTTTGCCATTTCCACCTCTAAAACGCTTTAATTGGACTAAAGAGAGTATTTTGGACAAATCATAAATTTCACTTTGCAATATCTTTGTGCCGAAAGCGAATTCTTAAATGATTAAAAATGATTTAGACAGATGAAATGCACTTCATTCACATCCCATTAACAGTTTTGTAATAAAGTATTTAGCAGTAAAGAAATTCTACGACAGACGTACCAAAAAACGGGTTTTCGACATGTTCATATTAGCATATCGTGACGTGCTAGGGTAGTTTTGACTTCAGATTCGGGTTCAGCGTGCCAATATCCTTCAGAAAAGTATAGTTTGGTTTGAAGATGATTTTCGTTGCAGACCAGTGTTATTTTTTAGTAATGGAAATATGTTACCTCTTTTAAGGGAGTAGGTACATAAACTAAATTTCAGAAGTAAAACCACATACTTTGTATTACAATCTTCTCCGGTTGTAGTAATACCTACTCCTTACATAGTGATCGACTTGACTTATTCAACAGCCAAATCTTAAGTTGGAATTCTTTGTTTTGCTTTGGGTATGTCCATTAGGGTGGTCGTTATTTAAAAAAAAATTAAATTTGTATGATCACAGAGATTTTAAATATTTATTATTATTATTATAATTGATTGAAGATTATATTTATATTATATTATATTAACTTAACATTGTTTAGTTTTTAATTTTGCACTAAATTTTCAAAGAATATAAAATTCGGCGAAAGGTAACCTGATATCAATAGCTATTATTTGGATTTTTTACAGTTTTTTAACTGTTATAGGAACTGTGAAGGTACTCATAATCTACTATATCTTTTTAACGAAGCGAGATATCGAAAATTAAGTTATCAAGTTATATAAAAGTTAAAAAATTGTAAAAATTACCAACAAAATAACTGTAATCATTAAATAAAAATCTGCTAAGTTCAGCTCCAATTAAATACTGATTGTTCAAAAAGCAAAACCCCATGCAATTTCCATAATAGAAACTTCAGCTAAAAGGATGCACGGGTTAGAATTAAGCTAGAGACTTGAAAGCTTTATTTGTATTTATTTCCAGCCATATAATATAGTTATAAGTCTCTGGGAACATACAAATTCCAATTTTTTTTTTAATAACGACCACCCTTATGTCCTTATAGTCCATGTGAGTCCATATTCACACACCAACAAACATTGATATTATCTTCGACTTAACTATAGGTGTTTTTATTCTGTTGTAATTAAGTGTGATAACAAAGAAGGGTTGAAATTAAATGACCCAACACTGACCACACCGAAAAAAGATACAAATTTAATAAACCGGTTTTTTTTCGGAAAAGAACAGACAAACTTTGTTGATTAGTATTGGTCAGTTTAGGACTGGTTTGGACGCGTGCCAAGCGCTCGACTATTTTATTTATGTTTGAAAATATATTCACCCTTTAAAAATATATTTTGGTCAGTGACAGGAGGTATAATGGTCATTTTTGGAAAGTTTTTTTTTTTTGTGTTTAAGGATAAAATTAATATTATTTCTGTTATTTCAAGAATTTCAAGCACGTAAAATTTTTTTGGTATACATTTTACAACACAGGGATGATTTTAAAATGTAATTAACGATATTTTTTTACGAAAAACTTAGTTACATCAAAAATGTAGAAGTAGTAGTAAAGTAGGCTTGGATTACACATGATCACCCGGGATTTTGTTGTCCTCTCTTACTACAGGAAATAGAGAAAAATCTGAGGAAAGTTTTGAAGTCATCGAAGTCTAAATGCAGGATTAAAGAGGGCTCAATTCTAAGTATATATCTCATTTTGCGAGATTTTTGGTCTTGTTGGGAAACCGCCATCTTGAAAATAAGCAATTTTTGCATTTTTTGACTTTTTGTTCGTTTCTGTGCTTTATAATGAAAATAAAAAATATTAAAAACTTTGATTTTGGTTTTTCTACAAACCCTTATATAATTATTTTTTCTAGTAAAGGTACATATTTAAATAAAAAATAGGTCTAATCCCCTTAATGTTGAAATTCCTCCTAAACTATTACTTTTTCAAAAAAAGGGTGAACTACTTTCTTTTATATAATTTGCTTATAAAAAAAATAATGTATCATTTTTGAATTTCTGACAATTTTCAACCAAAATATGTGGATTTCAATTAAAGGTCAGAGAATATCATTCATATAGGGAAGAAATGTCTATGTTAAGAAAACAAAAAATTTCTAAACTCAAAATCGAAAAAATATTGCTTATACACACGTTTATTAAAATGCTAAATAAATAGAAGGGTTAAAAAAAATAACATAAAGTCGAATGAATGCAATTCAATTTTAAGGTTAAAAATGCAAACTCAACAATTGACCCATTTTATTATAAGGTAACGCTTCTTTACACTTTTTCCTTGATATGAAATCTTATCTTCATGCAATACCATCTATTATTATTGTTTTTAATAAGCAATCCCCAATTGAGAGATTATTACAAGCCTTTTAATTGCAAAACAAAAGAGCTGACACACGAACTTTAATTCTTGCTTATTATTTGTTGTAGATGTTTTCTTTTGGTTTTTTCAATTTGAAAAAATTTCTTGCATGGAAAATAAGAAAGCATAAGCCTAAGCCCTGCTATTAACAACCTATACCGCACTCATAACGCAATATATTGATCTAAAATTTCAATCTAACAATGAGCTTTAGAATTTCGTTGTGTCATGTAATAACCTACAGCAATTTCACTCCCTTCTATCAAAATCCATACATATTTTTGTAACTAAATCCGTTTTTTAAAAGAGTGTACAACTTTTGTATATTATAAAACGGTTATGCAAGTACAATTTGAAAAAAAAATCACAAAAATATCCCTCTCTATTGTTATTTACCAGTTTTCGACCAAAGGGTATCTGCTGGCACGCATTGTTACTTTAATCTTTTTTTTTTTTGTAACTCTCCACCAGTAGTCGTACTCAATGTTTTCGCATTGTCCGCACGTATTAGGACACCCTCTTCCCTTGTGGCTGTAGCTGTCGGCTATGAGAATTGTGAACCTTTTAGGTCCTTTAGGTGAACGAGTACATTGAATGTGTGTGAGTAAAACGAGAACCACACAGCAACTATTAAATGACAGGACGTCAGGACCTTTAACGTCAACCCTTTTTTTTTTTTGAACGGGTAAAGTAAAATACTGTTTGAAATTTCTAAATTTTTTGGGGAATCTCTGTTTATTAAATCTTTTTACAATTTTTTTTTGTGTTTGAATTCCTACGTGTATATGTGCTCTTTCTCATTGTAGTGTATCATTCAAACCAGAGAATAAAATCCAAGAATGATGATGATGATCGTCTTTTGCACCAACATTCACCACCACCTGGCGCTTTGGTACGAAAACGAGACTTCCTTTTGATATGAAAGGATTATAAAATGTTCAGTTGGGTTTCCTAGTTTTTTTTTTCGTTAGACATAAAAAGGATAGAAGGCAATATTTTCTTCATGTTTTTTCGGGTTATTCTTCTTGGATTTTCTTACTTTTTCGACACCGGGACCAATTGATCAAGAAAGGATGGAGAAATTAATGTTTTTTTTTAATCATCGAATTATTTTGTGTTTTTTTTTTGTTGTTGCTATAAGAATATTGTTTACTTAAGAAATGAAAGGAGTATGATCGTGCAACTGATTAAATGATGTTTTATGAAAAGATTGCGTGGGTATAGGTGTGCATTGTGCATGAAGCTGCACCGAAAAGGATGTTATGGATTGATATTGAATGTTTTGTCAGGAAATTTTCGAGTTGTAGGTATTTTTTCAGTTGTTTTTTGTTTGGTTCGTTGGCGTTAAGGGTATTATAGTTAAGAAAATTATGTACAATACATATTTCAAAAAGACGATTGATTGGTCATACTCTGAACTAATTTTTTGTTTTATGTAAGAAATGCAATGTGCACAACCTAAGATTAAAACATTTTTTGTTGAATCTTAAAGGTAGTAAAATTATTTGTATTTACTTTTATATTATTCGTTTTACCATCCTTCATATTATAAAAAAAAACATTCCTAGTGATAATCTTTGTCTACCTTAACCGTAAGAAGCAAGAATATGCCGATATTTCATTGATAATGTACCTACCAATTTGAAAACTTTAACCACATTTTTTGCAAATTCGATTTTATTTTTTTAAATTATGACAGTCTTCAGGTAAGTGCGCTATATATGTGCTTACTTATTGGGTGGTATGCATAAAACCAAAGCACTTACTTCAAGTAAAAGGTTCGATTTCCAGTATTTACTTCGTTTCGTATGCATATAAAAAGGTATTTACTTGATTGCAAATACCTTAAGTAAATACTGAATTCATTCAAGTAAATGCTTAAAATTCATCCGAAATCACAGTAACTACTTCTTTTTTATTTCAAATGACTAAAACAGCTTCTTAAATGAATTCAACCTCAAAATAAAGCATGCAATTTGATTTCTTCTGTAATGATACATTTTTAGAAAAAAAAAATTTTGAAAATCGTTAGAGCCGTTTTTAAAAAAACTATTTTTTCCATATAAAATTTGGCAAGGACTTTTATAAAAAAAAAATTGGTACGCCATTTTTAAGATATTATTTATCAACATCTAAAAACTAAAATTTGAAAAAAAAAATATTGAATAGTTTTCGAAAAAATGATTTTTAAAAGTCTAAAAAAATAATTTTCGAATTTTTTTTACTATATATTATTACGGCAACTTGAAAGCATCCATGTAAAAAAAATGGCTGAAATTAATTGAGTCATGAAGGAGAAAATCAGAATTAATGGCAGGTACCGTTAATAACGGTTTTTGAAAAAAATGGTTCTCATTTAAAGATAGACCTTACCCAAAGAAATGACCATGATTTTTTTAATCAAAATCGTAGGCACCGTTTTTGAGAAAAATGAGATTTTCTAAAACCGGTATATGACAGGTGCCGTTATTTTTGGTCCAAAAAAAAATCAAAAAACTTCTGGGGGTAGTCTATTATTGGATTTTTGAAAGGAGTCATAAGCCACGGTGTGATTCCATAGCCCTGATCACCGAGCAAAACAACATCTGTTGAATCTCGCATAACTGATTCCACGGCGCTATTTCTCCAAATTCTGGCATCATGGACTGACCCTGGCCACTTTGCAGTCAACGCTGGTAAAATATTCCATTGCATTGCAAGTGGCTTGAATGTTTATCGAAGCATAACCTTTTCGGTATATGTATTCTTGTGAATGGGGGTCTCAAAATTTTCACATGAGTACAGTCTAAGGCGCCTATGCATGATGGGAAACGACATATACTACTCCATTCTTGTTTTGCTCTTAACTGTTCCTCATAGTTCGATGGAAATTTTATCCAATTTGATGCCTTATCTCTAATGAGTTAACTGTTCGAGAGACAGTACTTTGGTGCACTCCAATGTCTTCACCAGCACCAGTTTGAAATCTAGGATCTCCAATGTACCGCAAAAACATCCGCATCTTTTCGAGATGGGTAGCAGCACCTCCCCTTGTTTCAGTTTGAACAACTTTGAAAATAGTTGTAATAAAAGTCGTTTTAATATAATAAATCAAATTAATTTATATGCCTTACCAATGAAATGTTCACTTAACACTCTACATTTTCTCGTTCAAACCAGTCCCCGATCTTCGTTCTATATATATTTTTGCGGAGATAACTCACATATATGCCATTGTGATTAAAATATAAATTTTCCTTTTAAATTTGAAATATTTTATGACCTTACTCGCTCTTAACACGATCTGTGATTAAAGTCTCCTAGATTTGCACCTTACAAAACTACGAAATGCAAGCAAAAGTAGATGCTATGAAATTTTCATTTCGGTCGATAGCAACTTGAAAAATTTGCAGTATTTACTGCAGAGAAAATGTAAATACTAGTTTTTACGAATTCCAAAAAAGTATTTACTGCGAATACTCACCCGAACAAAGTAAATACTTTTACTTGAAGTAAATACTGAACTTCTAGTATTTACTTAATTTTTATGCACACCAAATTAAGTATTTACTTAAAAAATCCTCAGTAAAAGTATTGACTGTCTTTTATGCATACCACCCATTTTGTACGTGTACGGAAAACTTTTTACGTAAAATAGTTTGGTTTGCCCGGAAGTTAAAAATCTATAAAAGTTTTTCCTGATTTTAAAACTAAAATTTGCCGACAAATTTGTTTAATGGATTTTTTATGTTGTTTTCAATTGATTTAAAACACAAATACTATATTAATCGATGACAAATAACTCAAAGAATTTTTTGAGCTAGTAAATTTAACTATGCAATAAGTATTTATTGTTAAAATATCATTTCTTTATTTTTCTGACGCAAATTATTTTTTTCGTGCCAGCTGACTGACAACAAAAGAACTGAAGAACAAAACTAATACACACACAACCTTCTGTTTTGAGGTTCTGAAATAATATATTTCTGAACAAATACATTTGAATATGGTTCATGTATACACATTTCTCTTCCGGCATAGTTCATCCCGTGTGAAGTCGAACAGAAGAATTAAACCGATTTTCATCCCGGAATAACTAGTCTCGTGTGAAGAGGCCCAATGGACATCTAAAACCAAAATTTCCAAAAAATTATCTGCAAATTTTCAAAAAATCTATTTTTGAAAAAAAAAAATTAGGGGTACTCAAGCAACCGTGGTAAACCTAGTAAATGTGGTAAACATGTCTAAATTTTTATGGAAATGACAGTTAGTTTACCAGATAATGTACTTTACCACGTTAACCAAGAGTTTACCAGGTTGCATGATACTTTTCCACCTTTACCAAGAGTTGACCGGTTGCATAAATACCCCTATTGAAACTTTTGTTTAAAATCCAAATAGTAGGGCTGAATAATTCAGTTTTTATGCAAAAAGAATATTTTACCAAGGTTTCTTATGATTTCCTGTAGTTTTTTGCAATAACATTAGAAATACTGCACCCTGGAGGTTTGAAAATATCAACCCCGACACGGTTCAGTCGTCCGTATACCTTACTCGAGTTCTATTAATCCGATTGTCAGGAAAAATAACAGAGCAACGTAGAACATGCCACTTCCAAAATTTGTTGACTAAATAATCCTGTTGCATCAATTCTAAATATAATTATTCAACTACAAAAATACATATTTTAAATTAGAAACTTTATTTTGTTGCATAGAATATATAATTAAAAAAAATGTAAAACGTTAACAAAATTTTATATCTTAAAAAATGTAAAACATTAACAAAATTGTATTTCTTATAACCGGCAGCTTAATAAAATAATTGCATTACAGTTTTTCTTAAATCTTTTTCCTTAAGCCTACTTTGGCTTACGAAATATTTGTTTACTTCCGCATTCCAACATATTTCGTCCAGATAGCTTTATTATCAAAATAAGGCTTATTTCTAGAGCAAATAATAGCTTCTCTAAATATATTACAATAAACTTCAGTAATGACTGGAAGACGATACAGATTACTTAGGAATTCATAGATCTTAAAAAAATAAAAGAATACGATTAATTTGAGTTATATTTTAAAAGTTTCATTAATTCACCTTTGCTTCATTATCTTTCCAAAATATATGATCACACAGATATTGTAGACTTTCTGGAAATACTTCAATTCGATCTGTGCGAGAAGTGGCAACCACATCAAGGTTTCCCAGCAAAACGGCACAACCCGACAAAACATCAATTGCTAAAATAAATACATCCAGTAAAAAGAAAGCTTTCTCGAGTTTTTCCTTAATCGAAGAATTTGCCAAAAGAGCCTGAATTTGTAAAAATAATTCCATGATCCAAGCACAGGAGCACTCATCATTATTGAAAGCATATAACGTTGCTGCCAAATGTCGAAACAAAAAGCCATGTTCTTCAGGTTTTTCCGCGAATGCATCTATAATGGGATTCAGCCATTTAAGAGGATTGGGCAGTTTGTCATTGTAGAGAACCAAGTAGCACCGAATAATTGTGGCTTTCTTTAGTTTTCCAATTGGTTTTTCCCACCAATTGCAAGGCGACGTTAAGCCATCTATTGAATTTGGATGCATTGTTGCCAAAACTTCTGTGTATTTTTCAAAAAGCTATAAATGTTTATTTTTAGAATTTTTCTTTAAAATAATCGATTTATGAATTAAGATCACCTTAGAGTCAATGTCCATCGAGTCCATGTACCTTTCTATGATTAATGTATAGACGTCAAGCACCTCTGGTATATCACATTTGCCCATAAATATATATTTAGCACTATCTAAGAACTTTTCAAAAAGGCACCCTGTAAAGAAAAATTAAATTGAGTTCAAGTGTTTTAGAAACAAGAAAATAAAAAGGTCACACAAAATTCTAAGGATGGTTATTCTTGATCAAGTTAATAAAATAAGTATCTTTTACTGCATAAACAAAATTAGGAAATTAATAAATTTCAGATTCATGAGTATTTCAATTAAATCACAAAAAAAAAATACTTTGAGAGAAATCAGAAATCTTCAAACGTTCTTATGCTTTGCTCTATATCTGCAATTACATGTATGGGTGAGAAATTCTCGCGTGTTACTGGGATTGTGAACTTTTGAAAGTTATTGATGTGGTTTGGTCCTCCAAATACCATGCAGAAGTTTTACCAGGATGACTTTTTTGTTTTTTTTTTTTAATTTTATGTAGATTTTCTCAATATTTCGGTCTTATCCAACTAGAAATGGAAAAAGAGAAATAATACAACAAATCTTGATAATTTAAAAGACATTTATCACAAACTGATAGCATCAACTGATTGATATTTTTGGATAGGTCTTTTGATTGTATGTATGAGATGTAGAGTCCTTGAAGACATAAGTGAGGGTATTTAAAAGATATAGTGCAATAACAATGCATTTTGTTAAATAATGATGATACCAATACAAATTGTTGACTGTAGTTTAATACTTCTTGTTTGATGTCTAATTTTTCTAAACTTATCAAAATGTTGTTGCACTTTTATTTTATTATTTTAAGAAGTGAAAACGTAAATTCGATAAAAATTACAAACAATTTGAATGTGTACACAATCACAAAAATATTTATTTTAATTTACTTGCATTTTGTAATATTTTAAATGCTCAGCCATAGTCACAAATGATATCATTTGTTATCATTTGTTTTTGTAGTTTTTTTTTTTGCTTTACATAACTGTCAATTTATTTTTTTTATATCAAAGCATATTATTTATGTATTCAAAATCAGGCCCCAATTTAGGTAAAATGTGTACAATCGATCGTTTCAAAGTTTTTTCTCTATCAAATCAATAGAAAAATATATAGAGCAACCGTAAACCAGGAAATATAGAAAATTAAGTACAAAGATTGTAAATAATTTATGACTTTTTTTGATTGGTATCGACGCAGCCTTATATTCGATCAATGGGTTTCGGTAACTGCAATAGACACTTTATTTAAACGTCAAATTGACAGATTTTGACTTGATTATGTACTTCCTTGATATCGTAATGGATTTATTTTTTGATTTAAAATCAAAATTGCGAATCTGGATTATTTGGCAGATCTTTTAACACCACTATGCACCACAATTAGCAGCCTTCAATTTGACAGATTTTTGTTTAGAAATTTATTTGTATTTTTAAATTTAAGATATTTTTAAGTTCAAATGGAAGCACTAATTCGGCCAGCTCATCTTTGCAATCTGCGAAATTTATTTCTTCGTTCATTTTTAAACAAAAAATAAAATCCCATCAAAAACTTAAAATTAAAAAGATTCGCTTCAAATGGACAAATGATAAGGCTAGCTGTTTCAATATACACGAATACAGTAGCAAATAAAAATCAATCTGAAATTTGTTCGATTCGCCACGAAAAAAAATCAATTTAAAGATCAAAAAATAAACTTACCAAACGAAAACTCCATTAGTCTAAATTTCTCAATTTTACACTTAAATATAATGTCTAATGTCATTTTGTCTTACATTTAAAAAAGACTGAAAAGAAGATACTCACACTCTACAAATTGACTTAATAAAAAAACGTTTTTTCAAAACTTTGTTCTGTATCCTTTGTAAAATAATATATTGTTTTCGTGTACACAAACAAATTATCATTTTTTTTTTGATTCAACATATCTCAATAAATTCAAAAAAAAAAAAAACTTTTTGTTCAAGTTTGTTGATACGAAGAGTTGATCGTTTTCCATTAATTGGCCAAAATTAAAATAAGATATTTTTTTTTTTTTTCAAATTTATGCGTGAAATATTTTAAGCAAACTTATATTTCGAATTCAAAATCGCAAAAATAATAAAGAATACAAAAAATATAACTACTTCACTACTTTTTCAAATCGTAAGCTCATATTGAGTGTCTTTGGTACGAAGGACCTTTTGTGTTTAACAGGATTTTAAATTTTATCAAATTAAAAATCATTCGAAACTCAATGTTATGTAACTTAAATAGCTCTCGAATATTATTATTTTTTCAAATGGTGAAGTTGGAAAATGAAATCGGTATTAGTATATGTTTTATTAAAAAATAAAAATTAAGTATGCAAATAGCATCAACACCTTCAAAAGTTTCATTTCCCCTGGAGCTCATGTGGATAAGCAAATTGAAGCTTAAGTAGGTACTAAAAATTTAGCTATCGATACTAAAAACCAAAACAGACTAACATTTCTATCGATTCAAAGAACATTTTCAAAATCAATGTTCGAAACAAACTTAGTACTCACCTTCAGCAAATCCATTAAGTTGTGATTCCTTGAAGCAATAAACAGCTATCTTCTCTGTGAAATTTTTGATAATTTGCAAACTCACTCCATTGGCAATTTCCGGTAGCACACTAAACAGTAGTAGAAGGTCCTTTTCAAAGCAATTTGGTTCAAATTCAGTTAAGAAATTCTCCAACAACCTTTTAGCCGTTCCCGAGTGTAGAACTTGATTTTTTGCAATTAATATACAGTATTTTCGAGTTTCAAAACTTAAATGAAAGAAACTGTGTAGGAAACACCAATCCAAAGGCGGAATTGGTTTTGGGAATTTCTTAGAAATTGCTCTTAGAGCATTCGTCACTACATGCGGTTCGTGAATACGATCACCAAAACGAGACTGTGAAACTAAATAGTTGAGCACTGATCGAAGGACATTCTTCTGATCGTTCACTTGAATCTTTCGAGGTTCGGGTTTACCCTCAGGTATCCGATAAACACCACCACGATAACCATTGATTTCTTGATAAATATAATGAGCAAGAAGGTCTGCTACAGCAGAGGTGCATTCTGGGCGAACCCTTTGTAACACTTGAATCCAACAATCTCCAGGTATTGTTTCGTTTTGTAAATCGATAATTTCACGACCAGTCTCTTGGTTATATTCACTTGATACATATTTAAAGTCTCTGAATATCGGTGGTATATGACGAAGCGTCATTAAGGTGTTAATTTCGTAATGAGTCAAAGATTTAAAGGCTTCTTGAATTATTTCTAGATTGTCCGATGTGCAGATTGTTTTCCAAATATTATCTAAAGCATCTTCAACCAGATTTTCATATTCCATAGTGGGCGTTTGTAATAATGGAACCTGAGCAAAGAAGTGAAGTAAGCTTTTAATCGTACGCGGGCGAGTTTCATGTCGGAACTTGCCACTGAGAGCCTTCCACGTAGAGATTATGTTTACAGTGTGACTTTCACACAGTGAGACTATGGCATCTAGCGCTAAGGACGTTGCTAGGTCGCCATTTTTATCGGTGCATGTGTTAAGGGTGTCTGATAGATGAGATACAAGATCAGAACCGTATTGATTTGGTCTGAAAACAAATAAAAAACATTTTGATAAGAATTTATTAATTAAAAATAATTGAATATTCAAATAAACCTTTCCGAGCAAATCTCTTTGATTGCGTAAGTTTTTGTTATTTCAAATTCTGAAAGATCATTTCCGGCTAACTCTTTGTGTGATTGTGATAAAAGTTTTTTTAGAAAAGGATATGTGCGTCCTTCAATCCTCCATAAACGTAGATAGAGATCCATACAAAAAGTGGGATTCTTAGTATTCATCGCACGAATGGTGTTTAAGATCATTGGAATGTTGTCCTAAAATAGATACAATAGAATTGTTGAATAATAATGTTGTATATTTATGGTAGACGAAATCAATGGGATACGTATCTATCCCATTCAATTGTTTGTTGCTAGTTTTTTCCTATACAACTAGTTTCATTATTAGGTCTGTGACAGAATTTCTTTGATTAAATTTTAAAGTTTTTTTTTAAGGTTACATTTGAAGATGTTAACACTTCAATTTTGCATGATCTATTATATATTTCTTAAGGTATGCGAATGCACGATAAACGTGCACAAATTTGATTATTTGGACAGAGGGTAGACATTATTTTGGTAACCGCTAAAGATTTTCAATAGAAAAAAATATTGATGATACGCCACAGTGACCATTAAACAAAAATAAAAGGTTTCAAATCAAAAGTCCTATGGAAAACTATGAAAAAACTTGCTCGCTAATGGAAGGATTTGTTTGCTCTCATCTCGGTATATTATAAATATACTCATAATATCCTTCGTTTAATCATTTATCTAGGTTTCTTTTTTAATCTGGAAATTTTGACTCTCAATGATTTTTGAGCTGATTTGTCAGGATGAATGATTTGTTTGAATTACCCAGCTCACGTTTCTGAGATCTCTGAGCACTCAGTAATCTCAGCAATCTGAACAGGATTCCACTGTAAATTTCCATTCAAAAACGGAACGGAAAAAAAAATTGGATTTGTTTTTTTAGCTGTTGTCAAGGAAAATCTCTGAAATCTCAGGAGACTTGAACTGGCTAATTATTTTCTCTCAATTATATTAGACCGAGAGCCGGGAGCAGAATTCTTGCGCGAGAGGTAACCGATTCAAATTAAAAATATAATAAGGCCCAGTCATAGAGATGACTGAACCGTTAGTCTGCCTGCATGCATTGGGTGCGTTTTCGAGAAAATGTGCAATAACAAAGCTGTTTTTTAAATAATAATGATAACAAAAAAAAAAAAAAAAAAAAATTCTGATACCAAAAAGTGGGATGACAATAGACGAATCTCATCGCTTCGTCAAATTCGGTAAGCACATCACCCTTTGCGCTATCATGCAAACTTTTTAACATCACGCTTGAAGCAATTGTTAGCAAGTGTGGAGTCAACACCAGAGGCAAAATTTTTCAAAAGTTCGTTTAACTCCTTTCTTATTTGTAAGTATTGCAACAGAGACGGCGAAGTTGGGTTTGCCTGTTAACGAGACGAAAACAAAAATATATGCTGTCATCGAGAGATCCAATACCATCGACTGGGTCAACACGTCACTATAGACAGTTATAACTTCGATGTAGTCAAAGATTTTGTTTACCTGGGACCCACTATTATGTACATCGCACAACTAAATCAGTGTTGAGATCAGGAGAATAATCACATTTGAGTAGTGAGAGAGTTAAAGAACCAAGGAGACCCTATATAAGACTATTATCATCCCAGTCCTATTGTATGGGGCATCCGGATGAAAACCGAATGAAACCCACCTTACATTGAGGGAAAGATTCTTGACGAAAATTGTTCTGCTCATGCTCTGGTCAGTTTACTGTAATAGACCTAATAAATTGATGTTCTGAATGTCGTTTTCGATGGGAAATCCAGAAGAGTCCGGAAGAGTTCTGAAACTATTTTATTGTGTCATATCTGTCATTTTTGCGCCAAAAAAATAGTTTCAGAAGACTTCTGGATGATTCTGGACTCTTCATGATTTCCAATCGAAAACGACATACATTTTACATGTGGAATGAAAAATGTCATAAAATATTTTCACTTATTTCATTTCTATATTCTCAAATATAACTAGAGCTTTTGATTCAAATATGTACATACCTTTGAAACTGCAAAATTCGGCAGACCGCGCAGCAGCTCTACTTGAATTTCTGGATTCAATTCTTCGGCCAATTTGAACACATACGTCATTAGAAAGTCATACGCCATATCTCCATTTAATTTAATTATCTCTAAAATAGTCTCGTATATCCTAAACCAACAATCAACAGATGGTTCCTTGGATAGAAATAATGCTCGCAAAAATAAATGAATGCTCTGACAAAAAATTGTTTTAGCTTTAACATTCAGCGCATCGACAAAAGTGAATACATCTTTGAATTCTGACTCATCAAAACCCTCAACTAGTTTTGCCAAATCAAATGCAATTGCAATATCGGGATGGATATTTCTGATCTGTTTTGAAAATTCTTTTGTAGAAATTTTAGGCTGCTGTTCTGTTTCTTGTGGCAGTTTGTTGAGAGAAAGAATTTTTCTCACAATTTGATGGGCCAAGGCTACACCATCTGTAGGTATAAATGCAGTCTGAGACATCCACAGGATGATACCATCGAGACACATGTTCAGAATGTATTGATTCCCACAGTTTTCTTGTACCACAATGTAAGCAATGAGGCGCAACAAGTCGGGTAAATATATCGGCGAAAGATGGTGTACATTGTGGGCAAGCAACACTAAGAGGATGTTGTAAAAATTGCGGTTATATTCTCTGGTCGAATGGAGGACACGTAAAATGGACTGTAAACTTGGCCTTGGATCAATTCCGAATTGCGCTAGGTTTTTAATAACTACTGCTTGATAAATGGCTAGATCGATTGATTGGTCAAAGTCTTTTTGAGCAAGATAATGTTCAACGGCTTCTATAAGGATTATGCTTGTAAAAAGGCTGGTACTAGGTGATGATATCTGGAAGAGAAAACAAAGGAAGTGATAAAAGTCAGTTTTTATATTTATATTTTTGAGAAATAATCAAAACCTTTGACCATAGGATAATTTCCTTCGTGAGATCTTTTGCATTTGTTTGGGTTTTAGCAAGTGAAAGTAGGCCAGTCCAGATGGTTTTAGAATAAGGCAGTGTTTCTGGATTACAAAGGATGTACAAGAAAACCGGACGTAGATATTCTGTGCTGTGTTTCTTTATTCTAAAAAAAAAACAATGAAATGAAAAGAAGGTGAGACCATCTGATGGTTACTAACTGTTTATCTTGATGATTGCAGATTCCATTAATTTTGTTGGCAATGTCATTTATGTCAACACCTTTGTTTTGAATGAGTGTGATCAGTGGATGTTGTTGTGTTTTAAGGCCATATGTTGATTGAAATGGTTCGTTTTCTTTAGCCAAAGCTGTTTTGCGTTTTAAGCTTAACAACAGAAGACTAATAACTGCTTCGCTGATGACTGAGTGTTGAGAAGAGCTGAAATAACAATTGTTAGTATAATTTATTACATTTTAAGTAAATACACCTAAAATTGTAGTATTTAATGATTAAAACAATGAAGCATTGGTTCATTGAGAGTAAGCATTTAAGGCGGAATTCATAGTCGTTACTCAAAACTTACGATTTTTTTTTAAATTTGTAATAGAAACGTTCCAAGGAAGAAGGAGCTAAGTGACATTTTTTGGAAATTTGACTTTTTTTCTCAACTTAAATGTCTGCCTCATCAGTAAAATTTTTCTCTCACTTCTAGTATATTTTTACGTTAGGTCAGGGTTTTCATCCTTTTTTATGAAGAGGAAAATCTTTCAACCTTGATTAAAAAAAACTTTAAACCTTGATTAAAATATTTCCTTGTATCCAACTGCCCGTAATATGCACTCAAGGTATGAATTTTAGAGTATATGGAAATTTTTGTGTACGGGTGTATGGAAACGGTTAAACTGTGTTGGCACACACTCATTGGCAATATACAACGAAGATTTATCTCACTACCAACTATTTTTATTGGACAAATAACTCATTTTTAATTTTGCTAGGAAATGTTGTTTTCAGGAAAAAAATCAGAGCTATTTTCATCCCGTGTTCATCTTTAAACTAGAAACGCTAGAAGACTTAAAGAAGAAGTAACAAACACGTTATTAACGGTTTCATGTAAATTTTTTCCAGGTATCAATAATTTGATTTTTGATTTTAAAAATCGACTCAAATACGATTATTTGTGATTTTTAACACCCTATTTCTCAAAAATTAATTATATTTGTATCTTGAAATTTTTAAATTGTACAAATAAAATTGAATAAAAATAAAAGTTGAGCATCAGAAATCGAGGTACCAGTTGTATTCGATGCTATCTAAGTGTACACTTTGGCTAGAGGCTTTAAAAATCCAGAAAAACATCAAAGAGCCAAAAAAAAGAACAGCACCAAAAGCAGATTTTTTTCCTAATCGACTGAGTAGAATCAATCTTTTTGCCACAAGTCAGGGTATTCCTTTAGCTGTTCCATCACAAAAACTTCAGTAAATTAAACCTAAGACAAGAAGAAATCGGCCCCTGGAAGCGGGTCTCCGCAAATTTTTTGTCACAAAAATCCATACGTGCAAAATAAAATATTTAATATAGGTTGGTGTTCACGAGAATGCATCTAAAAAAAACGCTTTCATTTTGGAGAAACGTATAGTAGAACGACGAATCATAGTTTCACATCTTCGGACCTGATTGTAAACGTAGTGTGGTGTTTTCTCTATCGAATTAAAGGACCCATTTGTGGTGTTTTCTCTATCGAATTAAAGGACTCATGAATCAGGACAAGGGCTCTTGATTTTATCCGGGTAAGGGGCCAGTTATAGCTTTCATTAAAATTCAGCATTAAAACAAATCAGTGGACTGGATTTTGACAAGTCAGTTATAGCAATCATTCAAAAATTTCTGTCAGTGAATAATTTCAAAAATAAATCTAGAAGGCATTTGAGGTTAGAGTTGATCATTGATAGCAATACTGACAGGTGATTTAATTTTCAGAAACAGGACCAAATTTTTGGAAAAACTTTCGATGCGCTTTAAGCTCTCTCTCTCTCAATTTGTTTAAAGTGTAATCAATTATACGGGCTTATAAAACATTGCAAAAAACATGTTCTTCTTTCTGAAATTGAAATCTCTCTTTACCAAAATCATTACAAAAACAGTGTTTTTAGGATGTTCCCAATTCGATATCTCAAAAACTTTGCATGGTAGAGCAATTCTGATACTAGATTCGAGTTAAAAGACTTAAAAAAGTTTAATTTGGTTTCTACTACTACTCTTCGCTGGCTGATATTACTGTCATTTATGGAAAAATCCCGGGATAGTCAAGTTCGTGAAATATTTGAGAAACAAATTGAAATTTTGATAAAATGTGCGTTCCGAAATTTTTTTTTTTAATTTTTGACAATGTTTTTTACAATAACTGTAAAAAGACGATTTAAACAAAAAGAATCCATCTCAAAATTTAAAAAAAAATAAATTCATCCACTTTTTTGATTTGAAATCAAGTCAATCACGAACACAAGTTGACTATTACTGCAAGATGAGAAGGGGAAAAGAATTTCTTGAAACCCAAGCATTTCGCCGTTTCTAATTCAACGAAGAATTAGATTAATCAACACCAAATGATTCTTTTAATTTTTCTCACCTAAGCAAACCGAAAAATGTTGGAATTACAAGTTGCGTTAATTATATACTTTATTATACATTTTAATTTGATAACACGATTTATCTCAGTAATTAAGTTGAAGTTGCGTGATTTTTGGTTTTCCAATGAAACAACTTACACATAATAATTCCCAAGTGGATACTTAATTCTAATCATTCAAATATTTTTTTTTAACATGAACACACACTTTTGAAATAAATTTCCTGAAATATAATCGGTGCCTTCAACCCCATTTATTCAAAGCAAATGTGATATATGATACTTCAAGAAAGGAGAATCGTTATAAATCAAGATAAAATCTAATATTTTCACCTTGTGAATGTAATTGACATTTAAACAAAAAATCAAACATAAAGTACTTGGCCGTTGGACCTGTCCCAAGGTGATTGTTTTTGTTTGAACTTCACTCGAAAAACATTCACACTAACAATCGAAAACTCAGACACAACTTACTTCCTTTCTTTGGTGAACTGGTAATTAAAGAAAACCAATGACTTTTGTCGCATGGACTTGCTTAGTGGGAAATTTGGTAATAACAGACCTTGATGAATTAATTTATTTATAATTAGAAAAAAAATCACAATAAAATTATAAAATTTTGCCTTTCTGTAATCAAAACTACACTTCGGGTCAAAAGCGAGATATTACAGTTAAACATACAAAAAATAATTATAAAAAAAAATAATGGGCCCTAGCGCGGAATTCGTAGGAGGGTAGAATTCACCGACAGTCAGATTACTTAGCTCTTAAGGTTAGAGATTTAAATTGATATCAAATAAGAGATAAGTTGGTACATTTGACAGAGTTAAAAGCTAAAAATAATTCATCAAATTTTAGATCCCTGTCTCAAATTTGGTAAGTTTTTAGCTTTTAAATCTGTCAAATATGGTACATTTTGACTGAAAAATTGTTGTTTTTAGTGCTTTCTTTGTATACAAATAGGGTCACCAAGTATACGGTAACCCACATTTTTGAGTTGGCACCCGACATTTTTTTATATACATAGAAGAGAGCCTGTCCTTAAATTTTGTATGATTTTAGCTTTTAATTCTGTCAAATATTGTACATTTCGACTGAAAAATTAATGTTTTAATGTCTTTTTTGCATTTAAATAGGGTTGCCATACACTTATAGTTTTAGAGTTGGCACCTGACATTTTTTAGATAGAAGGGACTTAAGGCTCATATTTTACGTACATTTTAGCTTTTAACTCTATCAAAATTTAGACTATTTTGTTTTTAAATAAATATTATTTGAGAGTGTTTTTCAGTTGAATAGGGCACCATATTATCAGATTTACACTCATAAATTTATACTATAAGAATCGGAGAAGTTTTGCTCTTCGGAAGTATACTTCGAAGCAAAAATTCTCCGATTCGTATCAAATCGGAGCATTTTCCACTCTGACGGATACCTTGCTGAGTCCAAATAACTTTATAAGAAGTTGGTAGTCATTGCTTCCTTATATTAAGTACCCAAAAAAACAGAAATTTAAGAGTAGACATGTGTACAAATGTACACATGTGAATGTACAAATGTGAATCGGTGATTGATTTTACATACCCTAAGCGGAATTAAAAGGGTGAAATGGGGGAGAAGCGCCGGGAAGGGGGACACGTCATTTTTCTTGTTTATACTTTAGACTATTATGAATAAAATACATAAGTATTAAATTTCATAATCTTGAAAAAAATAATATCGAATGTTATAATTATCCATACGGATATGGATCTAGATAATTTTAACAAGTAAAACAAAAACAACACGTGACCCATATGATCCATAAATAAGTTCCTACTCTGAAAAGCAGATGACTGTTTAGGTCGATAATGAGAAAAATAAGAGATGCAAGATTGTTATAAAATAAACAAACACTAGGAGAAAGAGATATCTATATAAAACTGCCTCCATTTTGATCCTCATCATACTATTTTATTTTTGTGATCTAATTCAGATCAGATAATGAGCATAATAAAACGCGGCTTATTAGTTATTTTTGACCTTTTTTTTTTGATTGATCAACTGGAGAGTTGAAACTTAAGCTTTTTTTTACTAATTTGTTTCTCAGCTCCCCAGTTGAAAATCAAAAATTGGATAACTTCTGATTTAAAAAAATATATTTTTTTTTGTTCAACTTGCCGACAACTTCAAAGTTCATCAACTATGGAGTTGATACCAAATTGTGAGATGAATGACAAGTTGAAAATGATTTATATTCACTGCTTAAATTTAAAATTCCAAAGTTGAAATTCGAATGTGTGCTTACTTCCAGTTTTAGAAATATCCCTAGGATATTTGTGACAGTTGACACACAAAATGCCAGTTTCAACTTTAGAAACTGTGCACGGTTATAATTTTATTGAATATTGTGCTTGAATTCTCGTCTACATATAAAAAAATATATCTAGGGGAGAGTGGCTATGTATGGGACAATTTTCGTTAAAATATCAACTTCTGGCAACTTATAAATTATATCTGCACATTAGGTTGGTCCATTTCTTTAGTTTGTACATTTTCGGTGTTCCCCACCTATTAATTTTTTGTACATGTAGTTTGCATTAATAGGAACTGGGCGTTTAACGAGCTTAAAGATTATGTGTTAATACTCATCTAACATGGTAGGTATGTACTTGTACTCACATAAAATGTTCCACAAAAAAAAATTAAATGCAGAACTTTTGAAATGACCTATCTGAGGCTATAGGTATATCTGTGGAGATCACATAATTATACTTAAAAACATCCATAGACCCTCAAAATTTCAACTTAAAGCTAAAAAACTGTTTTTAAAGTTTGCCATATTTTTACTCCGTCATTTCTTATTCAATTTAAGGTTTTTTTACAGTTTTGTAAAGATAATAACATGTAATTTTCAAAAATATTTTAAAAATATGCATGTACTTTTTCAGTTAGGCTTTAAAACTGATTAAATCTAAAAAAAATACATGATTTTTCCTATTTTTTGAACGTTGAAGACCGAGCAATATTCCGATCACAAAAATTTGTTTTTTTTACTTTACTTTAGTGTAATTTTTCGATTCATTAGAAATTTGATATCATTTATTAAAATCTGTTGAAAATTGTAGACGATAAGCTTTTTTTTTAAAAATGTCAATTGCTGTTATCTTTTGAATAAAAAAAACATAATGTACTCCTATTAGTCCAAGCAACAACCATCGGATTACTTAGCTCATAAGGTTAGAGATTTAAATTAATGTCAAATGCAAGATAAGTTGATACTGAAAATTAAAATATAGGGTTGCCACTTGAAATAAAATGCACGACTGGATCGTACGAACTTGCTCTTGTAGTTCATAGTTATTATTTGTATTTTTCATTTTTTTGTTTATACATAAAAAAACTAAAAATAATGGAAAAATTACCGAAAAGTGTGTGATGAACACACATTTCCGTTATTATTCAACAATGTCGACACATCTGCAACCACGTCGGCACTGTCTGGGGGTGGAAAGATCGCTTGGAGATTTGATCAATCAGATGCTAACTAGCAGAATTATCAACTCAAAGCTGGGCGATTTTTCTGCAAAAAGATCTGTCAGTAGAGGGACGCCGCAAGGCGGTGTCTTATCTCCCCTTCTCTGGAACCTAGTAGTAAATGAACTACTGAGGTCGTTAGAAGCGGAGAGCTACAGAGTGATTGCCTATGCGGATGACATTGCCATTGCCGTATCAGGGAAATATCCTAGCACCATAAAAGATCTCTTACAATATGCCTTAAACAAGCTCACAAGCTGGGCCGATCGATGTGGACTTGATGTCAACCCGCACAAAACGGATTTTGTCCTCTTTTCTCGGAAATACAAAATTCCCCATATAGACCCCCCCTTCCATTTAAGGTATTCCACTAGCATTCTCCGACGAATCAAAATATTTGGGTCTCATTTTAGATAAGAAGCCATTGGAAGCAAGTGGAGACTACAACCCCGTATAACTTATTGGCTATATACCTCGGTAATCAGACCGATCTTAACATACGGCGTGTCTGTATGGTTGACTGCACTGGACAGAAACATTAATTTAGAAAAACTAAATAAGGTCCAAAGATCCGCTTGTATGTGCATAAGCGGAGCACTTCGCACCACCCCCTCCGCGGCACTTAACACTCTGCTCCATCGAACACCCCTAGACACCTTCGGCAAACAAACGGCTGCAAGCACAGCTATTCGACTCAAAGCCTCCTCACAGTGGATAAACTATGATATTGGCCACTCCATCATTCTGAACTCATTCAGATCAATTCCATGTAACATAGATTATACCATCCCAAAGATGCAGTTTGAGAAAAATTTTCAGGTTACCATCCCTCCTAGATCATTCTGGGAGGATATGGAATTCCTGGAATGCGATTCAATCGATTTCTACACCGATGGATCGAAAACTGATGATGGGGTTGGTGGAGGTTTTTACTCAGATAAACCTAATTTAGGTCTCTCCTTTCGTCTTCCTAATCACTGTAGCGTGTTCCAGGCGGAACTTTTGGCGATAAAAAAAATCCTGTCTTGGCTAAAAGAAAACGTGATATCAAACCAAGATATTCGTATTTTCTCGGACAGCCAAGCAGCTATAAAATCTCTGGATTCTGTCTTTACCAATTCAATAACAGCCTTTAACTGTCGATCATCTCTGATGGAGATGGCGCAGCAGTTCAATATTCACCTATGTTGGGTGCCGGGCCATAGGGACATTTTCGGAAATTGTAGAGCTGACGAACTCGCCAAAAGTGGAACACTAATACCTTTATTACCAGATAAGGTAAATATATGTATTCCCATCGCTACGTGTAAACTGTTGCTCAAATATGATGCTATACATAAAACAAAAATCAGGTGGAATAACATCACTACCTGCCTAGCGACAAAACAGATCTGGCCAGTACTGGATCTGAAACGCTCTAAACGTTTAATATCCTTGAACAGATCGCAAATCAGCTCCGTAATAGGTGTTATAACTGGACACTGTCTAATAGGCAGGCACGCGACACGGCTTGGAGTTCTCCCAAATGATTTCTGCAGAAGCTGCATGGATGAAGAGGAAGAGGAATCGATTCCCCACTTTCTCTGTACATGCCCTGCTCTATCGCAAAGACGAAGACTCTTTTTAGGAGACTTCTACTATAACGACCCCAGTGATCTATCAAATACAGATATAGGTAATCTCGCTCGCTTCATAAGAAGCGAGGAAAGTTATTATTAGTTTCAATGTGGTATCACAATGGACCAAACTTTGGTCTAAGTGTATCGGCACTCCTGCCGGTAGCCACGTCAGTCTAACCTAACCTATTTCATAGCATACACTAAGTTTAATCAAAATCGTTAGAGCCGTTTTGGAGAAAAATCCAGTAATTCGAAGTGCCCAAAAATGATTGGTACTACCTACTAGGCATGCATTAAATTGACTCAAACGTTGTTAAGGCATTCATTTCTTATACAGGCAATCTCAAACAGCAAGCAGTAGTCTCCTGATAGTGCATTAATTTCATTTCCTTGATTTTCAAAAATCACCGCTACAAAGAAATAGTTTTTATTTATTCTGACCTTATTCAACATAAGAACAAAACCCAGAAGCTATGTATGAAAGAACTAATATTGATTCAAAGAAAATAGATAAAGAATATGTGTAGGAAACATATTCTGTATGTTTCCTTAAGGCGGAATTTTGTCTTGGATGTTCCCTCTTTTGGTACATAATTTATTTTAGACCACGATTCGCTTGACCTCGTATAAAGGTTTGGTCTTCATGAAATTTATATAAAACCAATACTTGACCTCTATATAGACCAACTATTACAAACAAGCAAGCTTTACTGGAAAATAAAACATTTCCGGATAAAGATTAAAATCGCTTCATAAAGGAAGAAAGATTTAATCACAGAACATGTATTTCCCATCAAGACATGTAAAGTGGCTACTCCCACTTTGTTGCTCAGCCTCGAGTATTGATTGCATTTTATGTAAATTGCAGCAATCAGTCCAAGGTTACAATTCAACTTGGAGCATTGCTAGATTAATTTCATGCATATTTCAATAAGAACAAAAAAAAGGAACATCCATCTATGGTGTAAGAGGGTTAAACTAAATGAACAATTTCTTACCTGGAATTAGGCAGCATAGAGATAAGCATTGCTAGCACGTTATTTACATCGAGGACTCCAGCTTCCACGAGGCGTACAAATGTCTGTGAGCTCATTAGACTTAATTGAACAATATCCGATTTGCATTGGGTCTTTAGGAATTCAATTTCTTTGATATTGTGCTCCAGGACTTTTTTCTCCCGACTTTCACAAATTTTCAAATAGATTTTCTCAAGCAGGGCTGAGATTTTCACCACCGAAGAAGTTTTCGTAACACTTTGGAATTCATCCATTTTTGTTCCAATTTCTTGGAAGGATACTGCACTAGAAAAAAACTGATTAAGTGTTTTTATACTTGGGAGCACCTGGGTACGTGCTGGTCGAGTTCTACGATGGTAACTGGTTACTAGAAATTGTTTAGCTTTGCTTTTTGCCGAATGAAGGAGTATTATGCTGCAATTGAAAGAGTTAATATGTTAGTACGCAAGACTTAAAATTAAAGAACATTAAAAAAATAATTTTACTTTTTGAGAAACTTAACAAATCGCGTGCAGTATTATTTTTTTTGCCGATTTGTTGTGTTTACAAAATTTATGTCAAAGTACGAATCCATGGTTACCAGCGAAAAAAAGGTGTGTTCAAGCTTTGGGGAACAGATGATTTCATTGACGTTTGAAGTTTTCGACTCTAATTTTTTACAGTCAAATTATTCGTGTTCATCTTCATGAGATCTTGCAAAAATTTCGACCACTTTTGTGAAAAAGGAATTTTTTTTTGAAGAATAAAATACAATTTGGGATATTTTATTAAGAAATCGGTTGAATCAATGTCAGACTGCAGTGAATCACGAAAGTAAACCAATAATATCGTAACCAGAGAATTTTAAATAAAATTGTCTACATAAGCACATTTTCTATTCACAAAAATTAAATCTAATTGCACATTGGGGTAATAAAATAGATTGAAACGATAAAATTGTCATTCATTCCATTTCATTCGCTGACAATCTTCGTTTTACCCCGGTTCAATTACCCCAGTGTGCGATGGCCCATTCGATGCAAGAATACCGTCAGCATAAAAAAAAAAACTAGCACGCCAAGGATTATTTTTCAGATAGCTGATAACATATTGCATAGACCCCTCAATCAATTCCATACATGCAAACAGAAAAAAACGTGCTAGAGGATTTCGTACCTCAGCATTTCTAAAAGCTGAATTTATAAAGTAGGTAGAACTTTAAAAAGATAATTTTAATTCATTCTCAATTTTCAACCATAAACAAGTTTAAATTTAGCTGAGTTAAGTTATATTTTCAAACCCAAGTTTGAATATACTTTTAGGCCTGTATTCACACTATAAACTTCACAAAATAAACACTTACGTAAGGAATGCTCAGTGAATACCGGCCTTAGACTAGTTCTGCATGCAATTAAAACATTAATGGCCAGTTTTACGTACATTATAACAGCCTTTGAAATTTTTAAATGACTTTTGACCACTGATCTCTATAAAACACTGGATAGTGGATTCATATAAAAAAATTGACTGCAATTGAAGTACTGTTATAAACTATTATAATAAGTCACTATCCCATATTTCTTTTTCCCATCTTTCTTTTTGAGAAGAGAGAGAGAGATAGAACTCTGCTGAGGTACTCTTGTCAGTATAACATTTTTAAGCTGTAGAACAGTTTGTCTCTCCCTTTCACCTGTATAGAGTGAGATAGGACTGTGCTTTGAAGCCATCCAAATGGCTTTAGTACCATCCAAATGTCATCTTCAATTTGACTCAGTAAAACTGTTGTACTTAGAAGGGAATCCACTATCCAGTGTTTTATAGATCATTGCTTTTGACAAAAAAAAAATTGAAAAATTGACTTCATCAAACCAAAGTGCCGGATTGTCGCACAACAATGCGCGAAGGGCGACACGATTTTTATATGAAAAACGCTTTGCGCTTTGTCGCATTTGGTGTGGGTACTTCCATATGATACTGTGTAAATAAATTTTGCCGCACTGTCGCTCTTTGGTTTGGGCAAGCCTTAATTTGTCACGAAACGTGAATGTAATCAATAGTATGTATTTAACTAAATAACACACTTACCCAACTAATGTTTAAATGTAAACATTAAAAAAAAAAATTATTAAATGCATAAAATCAATGAATTGAAAACCGTCTATATTGATTCTAGTTAATAAATTGGGCTTTTTACGCATTTGTCTTTGTCGCTTCTCTTTCACACAGAAATAGAAAAATACAGAAAACGGTAAATATTGTTAGAAGAATGTAAACAAACAACGCATACCAAATTCAGTATTTTTGCAAAAAAGTGTATATTTTCTTTATATTAAGAATTTAAATTTATTATTATGTTAATTACTACAACTAGTAATTAACATAATAATAAATTTAAAAAATCAACTGATTTAGCACTAAATATTCTTTTATTTCATTTTTTAGGCTACTAACTTTCTTCCCACTAGAGAGCTGCCATTTTTTTTGCCATCAATTTTTTGTTGCTTTAGTTTTAGTTTTTATAACCAATGATTTTTGCGTAATGTTAACGTCATGTTGAGTGGACGCTATTTTATAATAACAAACTATAGATGAAAATCTTCTAAATAATGTGTTTTGTTTGTTTCACAATACAAATTAAAAAAAAAATATTGTAACCGAGTAGTCAGACCACTTCCAAGTCGGCAGCACTAATTTAACTTTTAAGAAAAACTGTATTCTAATAATGAGACAAAGTGACATGTAAAAAAAAAAAAAACTCAATAAATATACATACATACATACATACCAATGATTTTTGCCTGACGTGAGGGGTAAAAGCCCAATTCTGAGAAGTTAGAGATGTCTTTCACCATTTTCAGTTAGGACCAACGAAATAAAATTCTAGGTATTAACCAATGTTATATTTTATGCAATTCTTTACTTGGCATAAATCGTTTTAAAATGTCCTGGCTGCAATATTGAATCAAAACAATCAAAAACAAATAACATTGACTAAGAATTTTATTATGTTTTTTTTTTATTGCTATAGGTATTAAGTTTGAGTACACATTTTTTTTTTTATTTAAAGATATTAAGTGACCTCTGCTACTTTGTTTCGCCCATTAAAGACGATTGCTTCCACATTTAAATACAGTACACATTTAACAATTTAAATAAAATAAAAAAAAAGATGTTGCCAATAATCAATAAAATAAATTAAGTAAAGGCCACTTAACCATTTTTTCCACTAAAACAAAAATTACTAGTATTAGCCATTGTTTAAATTATATTCTGCTTGAGTACATTTTGTATTATTTTTGTTTTGTTTTACAATTTATTTAATGCTGGTATTATTTTAATGTAAATATCTGCCTCAAAATAAACAATTATTATTATAAAGTATTTTGTATCCACATTTGGATTATTTTTATTTTTAACTTAATTTAAAAATAAAATAATTAATTATTTGTACCAAAAAGTTGATTTTATGAAATAAAATTAGAAACTACAAATGACCCAGAAAATGGCTAGAAAATCAAAATGTAATGGCATCACAAATATATCTCTACCAAAAGATTTGTCTCCGTCCGTTATTTTTGTTTTGATAAATTAAATTAATATATCTTTATTCAATTTTAAAAAAGCAAATTGTATTTTGAGGTCAATCAAACATTATTGTTATTATTCATTTCAAATGCTTAGATTTGAGAAAAGATTTATTTTGCTTAAAAGCGCTGGATGGCCACTCAGATCCAAGTCAAGGTACCTTATTTCATTTGCCACCAGATATATACACTCCGTCTCACTTGATAACGAACATAAATTTTTTTTTTGTTTAATTTTACTAGTTTTTAAACCTTTAGATTATCGAAACAGCTGTTTGGCTAGAAACTGTAGAAGCATCATACTGACACTCTGAAATGGAACTAGATTACCGCACTCAAGGGATGTGCTGAAAAAAGCCAACTTGGTATCCAATCGCGTGTAACCGTTGATGAAAGGAAGAACCAGACTGAGCCAGCCAACCAAACTTCTAATATACAAGCAGCTCCTTAGACCAGTAATCATCAGCTTTCGGTTTACAGCGTAGTATACTATACTATTACAGAGTAGTATACAGCCCTGAAGGACCTTCAACTGTTTTAAAGGAAAATTCTGAGAATCTTCAGGCATAAAAAACCAACCAACCAACGACTCTACGAAGAAGCCTACATTATTCTGCTGGACAAGTATTTTCTTCTAACATAACAGCGAAGAATCTTATCGGAAGCATCTTCAAGAACGATGATCGCTCAACAAAGACATTCCGAACCAAGGTACCTTTCCGTAATGGAAATGGAGGATAATGTTCCAGCAATCAACGACATCTGGACTTTTAATGTAAAGATTTTTTGTTATATTATTTCTAACCTTATCCACTATGATATAATGTTAGTTAGAAACAAACTCTTTTGAATTCTAGTGTCCATGCCAGAAACATAATAGGCATAGACGCTGTCTAAGGCGTAACTAAGATAGACCTGGGTTTATCCTATATTAAACACATAGGATAAACTCCAGTCTAACATAAACTGGAGTCTAAAAAGACTTTGAATATGCCCCAAAATAAACAAGCAGTTAAAAGATAACAACAACGTAATTTGAAATTCTGACCATTTTCTAGGTATTAAAGTTTTGTTTTATTATTTAAACTAAAGCATTGTACACATAAAATAAAGTCTAGATTGTAAGTTATATTATAGTAGATTATTTCAAGCCAATCTAGTTTGTTTTATTTTCTTATTTTTTTTAAAGCGACTTAAAAATATTGTTTTTTTCTTAATAATAAATGTTTAAAATAAAAATAACCAAATAAAAATAACAAAATTATTATAAGAAATAACATAATATCATTTTTTTAAACTACAAAATATTTTGTAACTTCATCACATTTTATAACTTTTATAGTACACATACACTTTGAACTTAAATAAAAAGTGAATATAATAATTATTAATATATTTTTTGTTTGCATACAAAAAATCTTAGAATAATAAATATTTAAATTAAAAAAAAAAAAATTAAACTTTGCAAAAAAAAAGACATATCTTTTTGTTTGTTTGTTTCTTTTTGAATTGTAGCATATTTTGTTTTTTTTTTAACTTCCATAATAGACTCTCAAACGTAATAGTTTTAAATAATGATTCTGGATAAATAAACATTCATTGTGTTTCTATTCCAAACTAAATAAATTTGTGAGATTCCTTGAAGGTTAATTTTTTTTTCTTGAACGTGATAGGGTGTTTTTTACTGTGCAGTTTATAAACAAAGGTGTGTGTTAAATAAAACAATAAATTTGACTTAAACCTTAATACTAACAATAAGAATCAATGATAGACTAGAACTGCTTTACCTACGTAAAATTTAAAACTGTTTTTGTTAATTAAGAGAAATAAGGAAAGGCGAAAATGTATTTTTGAATTGTATTTTTATGGTGCAGTGAAATAATGCAACGGAAATCTGTCGCATATGGGATTTTTTTGCTCCTATAGGGAAATTGTAATTTACTTTTTGAGGGGAAAATTATTTTCACCGCTATAGAGCAATAGGTACAATTAAATTCTTGTGACAAAGTATCCCAGCAATTAGAGAGAAAATTATCTGGATTATTTGGAATCAGTTATAGAGTCCTACATGGCTCCCTAATGGTCGGCACCTCGGCTTGGAAAACACTGTCAGAATCTGGAAGCCGATAAAACACCACAATCAATTTGCAAGCTATCATTAAAAATAGTGGTGTCGTAGTCCCTCGTCTTCATCCCATTCTTTTTTCTGTTGGAGTGCTGCGGTCATAAGACTCGATAGACTAGCATTTGTAATTCTCAAGTCTTAAGGCCTTAAAGGTAAAAGTTGCAACATTACATTGAGTGCATCCGTTGGGCACAACCGAAGTGCCGCTGTGATGCCAATGCATGCTGTTTTTTGATATTATATAATTTGCTTTTACTTTTACTATTTACCAATAGTTTCACTACATAGAAGCCTATGCAGTTCTTCCTAACCTTTTTTTTAATGTTCAGTTTACAGTTTAACCTGGTAGAGTTTCCTAATTTAGTGAAGAATAAATGGTGGAATTTTAATTTTTGTTTTAAACATCATCAGTTCATCCTGTTTTGATTAACAGCTAGCTCACAACTCGTGGCCCATCAAATAACTTTTCTCAAAGCAGCTTCCGTAATTTCACTGATCCCATGATCAAACAAACTTTCTTGATAAAAATATTACCATTCCACTTAAAAAAAATAGATATATTTTTCGATAAGCTCATGAAGAACCAAGGCGATGTTAGTGACACTCTTAACTATTATTGTGTGTATGTAATAGTAGGCAGAAATGAAAGGGATCTTCAATTTGCTGCCCAGTCCGTAGGGCTAAGGTGACATACACTTTTCGTGACAATAGTACTCTTGGAGCTTTGTAAATTTCTTGCAAGAGACAAAAAAAAATATGAGGTAACATAGACTGGGCGCTGGTGGTCAAACACAGACTTCTGGCGAATAGTCCATTGCACTAACAATTTCCACTTTAGGTGGCATAAATACCAATGTGATTCCCGTTGAATAATTCACCTTTACTTGTAAACTACCATTAATTTATTCTTCTGTTTGTGCAATGAGGCAGGAAATTTATACTTTTAAGAAACAAATCCTAAGGACTAAGTGGGCAAGACAAAAATTCAAACGGAAGAAGAAGTGTTATGCACTTTTTGTAGTAAAGATTTAAAAAACAATAGTTGCTATCCAGAATCAGCAACTAGACTAGTTTAAATTCGGGACTACCGAATACTACTTGTGCTTTTCAGACATTATTTTGAATGGATTTATAAGAAATTATGATACAAACTAAGCAACTTTCTTGAGTCTTTCTGTTATGTTTTTGTTATAATACTCGGAGGGCCCTCAAGCGGTTATAACCAATCTCAATGAAATGTTCAAATAAACTCATGTTTGTAAAAAAAAACGACAGACTAAAAAACTAATTTTGGAAATGTACACACAATAGTTTTTCATTACAACTGTTAAAATTTAATTATATTGGCTAACTTCTTTGTGTAAATTTCCTTTCCCTCACTTTAATTAGCATAAGCACTTCTATGAATTTGGTGAAAAGCGGACAAAAATTATATTATATGTGTTTCACACTTGCTTATTTTGTGTTTAATAGCAAATTATTGATTATGTATGGCAAAATTACATACATTTACATTTTAAGAGGTACATATTTTGTTTTTTTTAGTCTACATTTGAGTGTACGGATTGTTTTTTTTTTTTTGTTCATTCTTAATATTTTAAGAGTCCAAGGATTTAATATAATTTTTTTGAAAATACTCAAAGAAGCGTTGAGCAATTTTGTTTTTGTTTTTTTTTTTACTAAAAAGACTCGCTGTGGAATATTCCCTGAAAGAGTTTTGTTATAAATCAAAACCGTTAGCTTTGACTCGTCGCCCCTGGTTCAGCAGTTCTTGTGCTAGAACCATTTGTTTGTGGCGATGTCATGGATGAGATCGTTTTTGAATGATGTACCGGGCGAATACTTTTAAGCTGAGTTGTGCCATTAAATCGAACATTAACTTCTCCCACCATACTAAGTGGATGCATTTCTTCGATTTTCAATCCGACATCTTGACGATTGATCACCGTTTGTCCACTAATATTGCTGATGCTAATGGATGGTGGTGGACTAATGGGTGTGCCAACACCACTGTCTACCTCAATTGGACTTTTAAGATTACTCACAACTCGATCGACATGAGTAGGTAGTTTTAACTCGTCATATCTACTGTGTACCTCGGTTGTGGAGTTGCTATCAATCAGACGGTTAGGTCTTTGTTGTTGTTGATTGGTGTTTTGTGTTGGAGGACCTCCAGCGCGTTGTTGTCTTAGATGCTCATAGGTGTTCTCAAAGAACGGAGTCTTCTTTTTGACAGGTGACGAACCTTCTTCTCGTTCATTAAGTTCTTCAAGGACTTTAAGTGGAAATCCCAAATGACTATTAACTGAGATTGATTTATTTATTTTGCGCTCTGAAAAGTATGGTCTTCGCCGTTGCCTCTCGATATCATCCAACTGTTGTAGTATTCGGCGTACATCGCTTGGCAGTTCCAAGTCAACGTCACGGTCTACAATATTACCAACAAATCGTCCCAATGTTTGGATTGTCAATTCTAAAGTTTGAACTTGTGACTGGAGTGTTGTTATTTGTGTTTGTTGTGAAGCACGAGTTTTTTCCAGTTGAGCGATGCTGGATTGAGCGAACTATAAAGTGGATCAAATTGAGGATTAGCATTGTCTATAAATATTATAAATTATTGTATTCCAACCTGTAGCTGTGTTTCCAAGTGTTGGCTTTGAGCCTTTTCACGATTAAGCATCTCGAGATGATGTTTTGTTGTTGTAATTTCCTCTTGAAGGACATTATATTCAACTTTGTATTCTGCGAGTTGTTTGCAAATGTCCATTGTAAAGATCTTGAGGAAAAAAAAATTATTTCGAAATATTCTTAATTTTTTTAAATTTGTTTCTTATTTAGTAAGTATTGTTCAGAGAGTGTTTAGACGACCACTCGACCAGAACCAATCCAGTTGTCAGAAGGTAAAAGTTCATAAGCTTATAAGCAGGATAAGGGTGGACGGTATATATTTTGGTTAAATGGTATATCAAAGAGGAAACTAAAATTTCCCACCAAGAGATTGTGGTTTCCGATGAGTGGGCAAAAAAGTGGTGTCAAAAATAGTGTTTTTTTTTTAAATTTCAATCAAATGTTAACATCCTTTCTAAGAATGTTAAATAAAACAGCTATAGGTGGTAAAATGATCCAAAACTTTTGTTCAGATAATTTTTCTATACATATGAAAAAAAAATATTTTTACCTTTTACAAAAATAATTAAAAATTAATGAAATTTAGTTTTAACGACATTGATATGTCTTTTACTTATATAATTTTTTTTATAGCCTAATTTTGAATCAAAAAGTTGACGAAATAATTTTTGATTTGGAGATGGCCCCTTAATCCTCTTTTTTAAGACTGTGTAAGAAAACAATACAGTTATTTTGAAAAACATTGCCAAATATTGGAAAAAAAACAAAAAACACACTAGTCTTATTTAAAGTGAAGTTAATATTATTGAAACATTGCAAATAACATGTTCTTGTTTCTTAATAATAAATCTCTCAATTATCCAAAACATCACAATGTGTGTTTTTGGGAAGTTCATTAGTCGATATCTCAAAATCTTTGCATGATAGAGAGTCGATACTAGATTCCAGTTCAAAGAGTCAAAATCTTTTGCAAAAGTTTAATTTGGTTTCTATGACCACTTATCGCTGATATTACTGTCATTAACGGAAAAAAAGTTTTGGCTATTTTTTCAAAATAAATTCGTTAAAACACAAAAAAAATAATATTTTGCTGAAAAAATGTTTATAATTAAAAGAAAGCAATTTACAATAAAAAAATAATTTTTATCAAAATCTAACAACATATTTTTGATAAGGATAAAAATAACAAAAGGAGGTCAACTTTTTTAAAGAAATCGTTAAAAAAACACGATTCTTGACACCCACCCCTTCTTCCCAAATCTGTTGGTGGGAAATTTATTTTTCGCCTTTCATACAAAATTTTTAAATGAAAAATTTAATTACAGGTTTCAAATGATAATAAAAGTAGAGTTATGGAAATACATAATTAACATTTTTATTTTAATAAGCATTCCGGCAAATATTGATATTTTTTTTCTAGTTACTTCTGCAAATGAAATTTTCACTTTTATACCAAAAGAAAACACTCATACGCCATACACGTTTCAAAAATAAAACTTTCTGAAGTGTTGGGTTTTCAGGATTTTATATTTTTTGTGCTATCGAGATATTAGGTATTCGCTATTATAGGATTTTGAATTTCCTGCATTTTAAACATAATCCGAAAAATAAGTGTGAATTGTATTTTATAGTATGAATATTTGTTTCCAACTGTAATAGTATTAAAAACTTCTAAAAATAAGGCTGACCAGATTTTTGAATACTCGTTGGAAAGAACAAATGTCTTGCTAACAATTATTTCGATAATGCCTTTCTTGCATTCTTTGAGAGCGTCTGGCTTATTGATAAGCCGTTTTTACTCTTTTTTTGGCTGGTCTTCCCGGCATAAAGCCCGATACAAAAGGTCTAGGACGCCATATTCAAAACATTTTCAAAACTAAAAAAAAATTTGTGTCTACTGAAAAAAACAAACTGCAATGAGTGTATTGTAAGCTTTCTTCAATAATTATTAGAAAGGGATGGATTTTTAAGCAAAACAAATGTAACAATACACTCCGGAACGGTTTTTATACAGAGAGCTTTAAATTTTTAGCTTTTCTGACATTAATCATTTCTTATTCGTTGTGGCTTGTTTGGCTCCTTTTAGTTTTAACCAAAGATCTAGGAGCCCCTAAGATAGTTGTGTGATCTTTTTTTTGCGGGCTATGAATAGGAGGGATTTTTCAAATTTATAGGAACTTGATTTGGCCAGTTTCCTTTTAACTACTAAATTTCTTTTTTTTCAAAAACTGAAGATTTTATAAGGTTTTATCTTGTACTTAAAGCCTCTATAATCTAAGCACTTGCCTTTATTCGATTTAAAACAAGGTGAAAGGTATATTAAGATGTACATTTTATGACCCTTTTTGGAAAAATCATCCATTTCGGGGATACAGAGAGGAGCACCAGCTCATTTCTTAAATATTTTAAAGGAAGGTTGCATTTAAAAATCTTTGTATTCGTTTAAAAACCGCCAAAAAACCAAGTGTTTAGTATGAACGCTTTAAGCTCTTTACTAATAAAATAATCTAATTGAATCATCAGTTGACAGGAAGGAAATATAAATATTTGAAAAAAAAAGTCATATATGGTATACTGCTTTCAGATATTTAGACGATGTAAATATAAGTTCTTTTTGTTTTGAGTTACGTGTAAAACACAACACAACAAATGGTTCGATTTTTGAAACATACCATTTGAATTAAAAATGTTATTTTGGTGTTCACTTTTCCCACTGATGAATCAATTAAACTTTCTAATGCGGCTTGAGGCATGGAAAATCGACCATCAAGCATTTTTTTTCACTGTAAAAGATCATGGAAAAGACCGGGGAATTGATAAATTAATGAACACTACATTTTCTTCAGTTTCAGAGCCGCTTGTAGTGTCAAGTATTCACATACGTTGCAAACTAAAGATGACGCTGCTGAATGAAAATTGTAAAATATTCTGCAAAAAAATATAAATGAACAGACTGCGATAGGTTGGCGCTGCCATGTAGCTGGTTTGATATTTTTCTTGGGACAAGTTTACACAACATCTGAGATTTTTTGATCAAATCGATGTGTTGTATTGGCGATTTATTAATTCTATTAATCATGAAGTCTGAGCCGAAAATAGTGGGTCTTTTCATTAAAGGAAAAAATAGAACAATTACATGTTATCATCAAAGAGAGATGATTTCCATCATTCCATTATTCATTAGTATAACTTCGATGTAGTAAATTTATTTGTTTATCTGAGGTACATGGATAAATTCGTGCTTATTTCTACTTCTCGGGATAAGTTAGCAATTCAGGAATAAAGTCCTATTTCAAAGAAACAAAGATACTCTTTATCGTTCCAGCTAAATGGAGCTCAGGCATAGATTCTCTCTAAGGTTTGTGAAAGCATTCTTGCTGTATTCGATAGAGTAATATATGTAGGAATCGGGTTGAACATAATCTCCTACATATCGTATGAGGACAAATTCAAATTAAGAAAATCATACTAAATTGCTTGCCATCATCACAATTTGTTGAAATTTGAACTAACATAAATTTCGACTATAATATTAAATGACTTACCATTTTCATAATTTCCTCCATTGTATCCGATGTCATCTTTGGAACAACATTCTTCAAATAATCCATAATCTCCTCGAAACCATCTCGTGCCAATAGTTCATCTTTATGAACACTCAATAGTGAAACGGCGAATTTAAATATAACCTCTGATGATTCCAAGAAGAGCAAATCAAAAACTCTTGCAACAAAACCCAATGGAAACTGTGAGCTGAACACAGTAAGAATCCATGGGGCTGCATACAAGGTAGGTGAGACATCATTCTTATCTAGCCATTCATATAAATCTGGCATATGATCTTTAACCAATCTTGATAATTGATACAATTGTAATTGGAATTTCTTCATATCGGGCAAGTACTTGGTGCGCATTTGTCTTCGGAACATTAGATGTTTCAATAGTTGGAAAGCGTCTGCTTCATCGCACTATTAAAAAAGAAATAAAAACATCAAAATCTATTTAAGAGGAAAAAAACAAAAAAAAAAAACTCACATGTAAAAGCAGCACTCCACAAATAAAACCTAGGCCTTGGCAATATCCCAGCTCTGGATCCAATATGGAATATGCTTTCAAAAGATTAAACAACGAGAGCTGACCCACTCCCAGGGGATCTTTATAGTACTTATGATTGGGAAAGGTGCGCCCTAAATCAATGAATATCGCATGCTGATGTTCTGTGAGATTCTTCAGCAGCGTATGGTAGGGTGTGTTGAAGTTAGGAAACTTCTTTGTATCCACAGGTGCGGTATGCATGGAATGCTGCTCGGCAAGAAAAGTCCAGACATCACCACGCTTCGAGCGTGGAACTCCTGTCTTAATAGCTTGCATCAAAACTCTGGGATCTTTTTTATTTGTTATCTTAACGGAATCTCTTTCGATTATCATTTCCCAGCGTTCGATAAGTTGTTTATCACATGGTAATATTTCCTCGTAGTCTAATTTGATTTTCTTTATTTCATTCTCATTCTGGCGGGCTTGAAGCATAGCATTTTCATTCTCCATACGATTTAGCAGAATAGTCTGACGTATGGCTGTTCGCCAAAGCTCTCGCAATTCTTCCTTAGTACGTTTTCCAACTTTTGGTTCTGCAATAAAAGTATAGTCTCAGTAAAAAGAAGGTACAAGTATGAAGTAAAGTTTTGAAAACTTACGTATTATTACTCTCATTGGGGACAAGAATTCAGCTTGAGGGTCACCTTCATTAGCTTTTGATGGGGTAACAACACTATTCAAAATCGCCTGACGCCATGAACCTTGATGGGTTGAACTTTCCTTGGGGTTGTTGCCCACCTTTCGGAAACTATAAACACACAATAATTGTTAGTAATTTCAAAAAAATTAAAATGAAGGATTAACTCACATATCCATCATTGGAGACTTAAGCTGCTCGGCATTGGGCTTATTTGGACTTATTGAACCCAGGGTATTTGACCTTGAACGGAATCCTTCTGGCGGCGACTCGCTGGGCTCTTCTTTTGACTCTTTGATGTGGAAATCCCGCACGTTATGGGGGATATTAATATCGTCTTTACTGGCCTTTCTCTTTAGTAGATGATCAAATGAGCTTGTAAGAGAACGCTTCGCTTTCATAAATATCGTACTTCCACCCAAATATTGATTTAAGAATTCCGAACGATTTTCTGCTGTGTCATGCACGTGTCTCTGCTGCCTTGACTCACAATGAGCTCGTAGCAACATCATGAGAAATTGATTCTGCTCTCCTAAGCTGGAGCTAGTCTTTTCAGAGCCATAATACTTGGCCCATATAGTATCCTGTTCGTCGTCACTCAACGATTCTATTCGACGAAAGATGGCATTTTGTGTTTTCTTCTCGCTGAGACCTTCGACATCGGAACAGAGCTTGTGATACCATAGCATTGGACAGTGTTCACATGAAAACACTTGACTAGCTTCCTTTTTCTTTTGTTCAGAGCAGGTTATAAATGCCTGCGATATTGCAGCTACAATATCATCACACACATGATCGGATTGGCATTTGAAGACGTAGCCGATGTAACCGTCGTTATGACCTTCACGACATATAATTCCAAAGTGATCGGCATGTTTGTTGCCTTGAGCACAGCTGGCTACATCTTTGAAATCTTTATAGAGTAGAACTTGTTTTCGATCTGGCGATATTAAACGGAGATCTGAGCGTCCAACAAGGAAAACCATGGTGCGATTTTGTTCAACATATGGTGGTATGCAGCCATAGGAGGCTGAACGGTCCCGCTGCTTAGGGATACTATAAGCAGAGTTTAATTAGTAACAAAATTAGGGGCTGGGTACTTCGAGTTAAAAAAAAGAGGATTTGAAAACATTAAAATGCATTTTTCTTAAAACAAAATTAAGATTCTACTAAAACTTAATATAAGACTAAAGAGTGTTTATGTGTTAATACAGTAAATTTGTGATCAAAAATGTTCCTGGAAGGAAATTTTTGGGGTAGTTTTGATTTCTTTCATACTTTATGTTTTTGGGGGTGTTGAATCCGAATCTGATGTTTGCCAACAAAATTTCGACGCATCATGGTCAAAAATGCAAACAACCGAGAAATTTTTTACGATTTCGCAGTTTCCGGAAATTTTTTTGGTACTTTTCAGATATGAGTGAGGGCATTGTTGTGAACCTACTAAACCTTTTTAAAGTCGCAAAAAGTGATAAACTTCAAAGAGGTATATTTTGGAAACTATAATGGCTACGTTGACAATTTAAGGCTCAAATTTTAGCCAAACCAGTTTCCTTGAACACTAATAATAATAAACTAATCCTTCAGGGTACAATTTTCCAAAAACTGCAAAATCGTTGAAAATTCCTGATTTTCTGCATTTTTGACCATGTTGCGTCACGAAATTTTGTTGGCAAACATCGGATTCGAAATCAGCAGCCCCAAAAAAATAATGTAGAGAGAAATCAAAACTAACCCAAAACTTTCCTGGTAAAAACACTGGGTTATGTTTGTAAACCTGAATGTTGAGCACTTTTTTCCCTTCCCATTTATATTTATGTTCTGAATTTGAATAAACAAAATAAGATACCTCAGTTCATTTGTCATACATTAACGTTGAGGTAGACGGGATAAATTAATTTTAGTTACTTTCAACAAATTTAGTGAGTCAACTGCGGGTCAAGGGTCAATCGAACAGATATTTCTGACGAATGCGTGTTGTATGTATTGCATTGAAATTAATAAAATCAATTTCAATAAAGTTTTGCCAGCTTAAAGCTTAAATCAATAAAAAACTAAATCTAAGTTAACTGGGGTTAAGTTTATTGCACAGGATTAACCTACCCTGATATAAACAGCGCTGAAAAACTGGCTCACAAGCCTGGTCAAGCGAAACAAAAAATTTGTTACAAAATTTACACAACAGTAAATGTCGTTCTGCAGTACGCAGTTCGAAAAGTGAATTTGAAAACAAAATTATTTTTAGAACTCTCCAACTTTACAGAAAAATTTTCCGAAAGATTAAATTTTAGTTTATTTTTGCTTCACACTTGACAGAATACTCTTTGAATATTTTTCCCTAACATTTCGATATCGACGTGGAGACTATGTGAAGGTCTTTTTTGAGTATACTAGTCTGCAAAGAAATTCGCCTTCAAACCAAATTATAATTTTCTAAAGGATTTTGGCACGCTGAACCTAAATCTGAACTCAAAACCACCCTAGCACATTTCGTTTTCGAGATTATACTAATATGAACATGTCAAAAACTCGTTTTGTTGGTAAATTTAACGTCGAATTTCTTTACTGGTAAATACTTTATTACAATGGGATGTGAATGAAGTGCATTTCATCTGTCTAAATCATTTTACAAAATTTAAAAGTTCGTTTTTGGTGCAAACATATTGCAAAGTGAAATTTATGATTTGTCCAAAATATTTTCTTTAGTCCAATTAAAGCGTTTTTAGAGGTGGAAATGGCTAACCTTATATTTTTTGGGATGCTGAGTACGAATCTGAAGCTATCCAAAAAAAATTATCACGGAAACCAATGACTTACTTGTTTTTGGCGCATAATAAAAAATATGAACATTTTTTGACCAATTTTTTGTACGTCTTCTGGATTCTTCACAAAAAAAAATGTTGAAAAATCCATAAAAATCAGTCCTTTTGAAAAGTACAAAATACCCTTTTGGTATTACTTTTCCTCTGATTACTGCCTTCTTTATACCATAATTAAGTTGGTCAGTATCAAGATTATAGAAACTCCATACTATAATCTAAATTAAAGGTTCTTTTGCAATGAACATCCCAAAAACTACGGAATTTTGAAATTTATGTTGATTTTTTTAAATAACGGTTTAAAATGTGACTTTGATGAATAGAAACAAATTTATTTTTGCAGACCAGTGTTATCAGCCCAATTTTTATTCCTATTAGCGTATACGCAGAAATTTAATTTGATACAGAAAAGAAACATCAGTATATTTTTGAATGCCGTTTAAAAAAAAAATAATTTTTTTAATAAGAAAAGAATTTTAAACCAATAAAATAAAAGAAATATCTTCAAAAAATGGAATTACGAAATAATAAATAAAGAAAGTTGCAGATGTTTTTTAATATTTGCGTTAGCGTGATTTTGGACACTTTTGCACAAATTTGAGAGAATTTCATCTCCACTCTAAAAAAATTGACGAATTTTATATTACAGCCTAAACGGTTCTTATAAGAATTATCAGTTTACGAAAATTTAAGATAATACAGAAATAAAGCCACTGTTTTAGAGGCAATTTTCAAAAAAAAAAAAAACAGGAAAACCATTTTATCAAAATGATTTTTTTGAAAAGAAAACAAAAATAATAATAATAAAAGCCATGAATTTTAAAAGAAAATATATTTGAATAGTTTTTAAACTTTATAAGGGGGTGCTATCGGAGGGTTATTTAAACAGAAAAAAAAACTGTACCAAATTTTTAAGTAAATTTTCGATGGACTTACAGAACGAAAAACGTTAAGATAAAAATCACTTTTTTTGGACTATTTACGCAACGTTGTTTTTGATGAGAACCAAAAAAAAAAAGTGAATTTCACAAAAAATGCAAAGGTGCTCAAACTTAAGACAGAACAAAAAAATCATTAGACCCAGTGGCTTTATAACATAAAACAGCCTACAAGTATTGAAAATCATACATTTCCATACAAAATTGAGCGGTTTTACTTGGAAAACAAGTACTTATAGTATTTTGTTATAGCCTCCAAGCACCTACAGTAGAATGTATGTATACTGCAAACCAAGTGATACAAAAGGTTGTTTAGTTAAAAAAAAAATCCAAGAAATGTTACAAGTTATTTTTTTGTAAAATATACATTTACGAACCAACCACCTACTAAACAAATATGGAACTTCTGCTTTTGCCATTAAAGAAATAATTTAAGTCTAGTCCTTTGATTTTTAATATTATAAACATTATTTAAGAGATCTGAAAACGACTGTAAAAGATGAATGGATTCAAATAATTTGTCAACGGTAAAAAATAATAAATATTATAGTTTAAGTTTTTCTATAGACAAAAATGGTACGTATACGCCACAGTGAACATCCTTTACTTAATTATTAAAACTAGTACCGCCGAGCGGTACAATTTTACCGCAGAATCATGAAATAAAAACTCAATTGTAGGAGGAAGGCTATAGTTTAAGAGCCGGCAGCAAATTTTGGAAGTGGAGGTACAACTCCAGACTTAGGAAAAAATGACAGAAGGCTGAAAAATAAACCTGCCAGACTTTCGAACTGCAAACTCAGATTTTGGTTATACCTCCACTTCCAAAATTTGTTGTCGGCTCTTGGTCTACTACGTGTACCTTTCAAATGAGACCAAAATTATTAAAATTGGTTGCCGGTAAGTAAGTTAAAAAGGGAGAAATAGAAATCGTGTTAACGTATTAATATAATGATGTATGCATTTGTGAATTCTTTTTTAATCTTTAAAATGCAGGTTGGATGAAATAAGGAGGGTTTCGTCCCCCACTGGACTGAGATATCAAATCAGACGAATAATGAATTATTTATAATAAATAAATAAAAATAAAAAAAAACAACAGCAATACTATAGATACAGCTTAAGTGTCAATCTACCACTTCTAATAAATAGAAATACTTGTTGTAGATAGAGGAAGTACTATTTTTTGTTTTTTTTTTATGCAACAAATACGTATTTTGTTTTTCCATTCAATGAATACTCGTATAGAAGAAAATTCAAAAGAACAAGCTTGAGTAATTTTGAAATTTCGTCATATATTTAAGTGCTTTTAAGTGCTTTCAATAAAAATCAATTGATATGTAAGGTAACAGATATGGAAAAGAACTCAAATAATATTAGAAATCTAAATCAGCTGGAACAAAAAAAAAAAAAAAAAAACTCATGCAATAGGAACACACAAATTTCAACACAACTGTAGTTACTCACTTCTCTAAGCACGAGTATTGTTCTGGTAGAATTGGGGCCGTTAAGGGCGGAATTTGAAGTTTATTACCTACTACAACACCACCATCACCACCATCAACTTCACCATCACTGTTATTTCTTTTTTATTTAAAATTTAACCAAGATTTTGATGTTAAAATAATATTTCAAGAATGAAAATCACAAAATAAAACTTACTCCTTTTTAACTGGGAGAACCAGCTGACTATGACCTCGAGTTAACCGTTTTGGGGACTTATTTTCTTTGTTGTCTTCTTCGGTTTTTATTTTATTATCTTCCAAGACCTCAGATTCGATTCCAACATTCTTCAATTCATTGCCATCACTCTTAACCGAACCCTCATCGGATGCTTCTTCAGAATCAAATTCACTATTGCCAGTGGATGATGTGGGTTCCTCTTTAGTTACCTCAAATGATCCCTCGTTGCTATTCAGCGACATCTTTCTACTTGTGCCCATTTGCACGAGGCGGGATCTTTGAGCATCGTACGCTTTAAATTTTGGCAAAGCATCATCGATAAATGTAAACGGGACACGTTTGTGCGAAACTCGGATCTTGCCAACGTACATGACCTCAAAGAAGTGCGTATGATTGGGAGAGATGTCGCCGAGTAGCGAGAGATTTGCTTGAGCCGATGTGCTTGTTGGAATGTGTACCTATCAAAATTACATACATATATTAGAAAATATTTTCGTATTGATATTGCTAGCAAATATTGTTATTATATCCTTACCGTTCCAGCTGAGTTACTCAAACCGTGTGTGTAACTTTTGGATGATGTCATCTTTGATGATACCAAATTAGGACTAGCATCGTGTGGGGCATTACGAACTGCCTCGGATAGCTTAAGATTTGTAGCTGGCGTTGAGTGAAGACCATTGCCAAGAGCTTTTTGTAAACTCTGATCACTTCCAGAGTTTGAATTTGCTACCAAAGTCTGAGGTATGCTACCGACGGAACCGCCTAATGTGTGCGCTGGATCGCGCATTTGATGCATCAGTTCCGCCATCTAAAATAAAAGAAGAAATTATTAGAGCCACTGTTTGGTAAAATATATAGTTTATTTGCAAAGCACACAAAATATCATTTGCTCAAACTGTATTAGAAAGCTTTGGTTAAAACAGCAAAAACATTGTTCTTAAGGTATTAATTTCAAAGTTATGCTTTAGGTTTACTTAGCTCTGTAAAGATTTTAGGATTTATCGGTTGCCATTCTTAGAAAGCAGATTTTTTACTAGCCCCGCAATTTTGGTGGTAGCACGTGTCTACGTAGAGATTGCTAATTTTAGAGCACCTGTTCAGAAAGCCCAATTAGCTTAAAATCGATAGAAAGCATTTTGTAAAACAAAACCCTAGGAGAAGACCCCAGAAGAAAATGAAACGGGGACACACATGATTCAAAAGTTAGCAGGAGTCGCGACACGTTCCAAAACGAAAATTTATTAAAAAAACAACAAAAAGAAGCGAAGAGCGGTAGAACTCTTAAGCCGAGTATAAATCCTGGCAAAGAAGATTGATCTACTCACAGCTTAGCCTATCAAACTAGTAAGGCGGGAGTTATTGGCCTCTACCCTGCAACGAAGCGTTAAATGCTAGCTTATATTTCTCATACAAAATTCCACCGACATACCACACTATATTCCTTATGGTGCTTACCACAGGGAGGCAATCAACAACAACAACATGGCTTGTTTTTGTACCAAATATAACTTAGAGAAAACACGAAGTAGTCATATGTTATTTTGTTTTTATATAATTCACACTCTGTCGTTACGCAAAATAGCAAAGAAAAACATGTTCGGTGTCCGGAAATATTTATTTTAATAAGAGTGTCGTGATCTGACAATCGTCGGGAGTGGTTAGGTTTTTCTTGACCCCCACCAGTGGTAAGGGGTTTCAGTAAGAAAATGGAACTATTGTTGGTCTATTGAGTATATTGTATAGCAATTTCTTGCTACGGACTTTCCCCCACTAGTGATAAGGAGTCGTAGTGCGAAGCATATTTAGTCCTATACTTTACCAGTCGTACTACTTCCATGTAGTAGGGGTAGTCTCTATATCGAGGGAACATTTCTGGAATTTAAAAAAAAGGTGCAAAACACCTTCTTTTCCAAAACCAGGCCTGTTTTTTAGTGAAGTAGTGGACTAAAGGGAAAAATTATTGTAGTTGTCATCAGAAAAGAGGGTCTCAAATAAGAATCAGGCGTTCTTTTGGACACTTATGATGGAAAATGCAGGGGCGCCAAATATCTTTTGAGATGTAGGATTGCACCGGGAAAGTATCAAGCTCTTCTCTTTTGATGACCATATGCATATATCATGGAATCCATATAAGCTTTCTATTAGTAGGTAAGATGTGCTATGGCCTACGCTAAGCTCGAAGTTGTGCCAAGGGAGGATATTCCTTCCTAGTAATCAATTTAAATGATATAGCTTCAATTTTTGGAATTTTTAGATTGATACATGTAGACCGCTTGCAAACCGCTTGTGAAGAAGTGGTTTCTGAAAATAGCGCTTCGAAATAAATAAAACAAATTTGAGTTCTCAAGAAATTCGTTCAGCTATATCAGCTGTTCGCAACGTGATAACTGTGAATTTATTTTCTATCTTCATAAATTGTATTTTAAAATAAATAGACACACTTTGAAAGGATGTCGATTGAATGGCTTTTGTCTGTCTGATGCCAAAAGTTGACAAAGAAAAAGTATTCGTAGCCGCATAAGTTGACGCTCATATGTCTGAGTGGGATTTTGAATTTTAATCAAGATCTTCTTTTAACTTTGTTACACTTTTTCTATTTCTAGATATGTGGTGTTCTTTTCTAAAACTTTTTTTATGGTTATTATTACATATGTATGTTGAAAAACTACTAAAAGTAAATAAATACACAACATTTTTCATAAGTAATTAAACAAGAAACCTCTTCGTTAAAGAGTTGATTTTACATAATATACTTATTGTATTTATTTTAATTTCCCTTTCCATTACAAGATCAAACGGTCAAAATCAAATAACCAACTCAAAATTTGACATTAAGTTTGGCTAAGGCACAAATAGTTGTCATTTCACATAAACAACGGCTAGTATTTTTGGGCTCTGGAGACAATTTCTTTTTCCATTTTCAAAATGAAAAATAGAAAAACATCTTTTTTCTTTATTTTGATTTGTAACGATGACACAATACAACAAAAATTGAGAAATGTATTTTGTTGTTGTTATGATCGAATAATATCAGCTGTTCAAAACGTGATTTGTAAAATCATTTTCTATGCTGAGAAATAAAATGTTAAAATAGACACAAACATTACATACATACTTTATGCATGCATAAAGTACCTATACATTTTAGAAAATTACCGGTTGCACTCTTTAACCGAATGCTATATAAATCTGATGCCAAGAGGTGACAAAGAAGTTTTTTTTTAACATGCTAAATAGGTTGACGCTAGCATGTCTGGTCGAAATTTGGATGTGTGGGATGAAATTTTGTTTGTATATTTGCGTGTTTTCAGAACTGGCAACAGTTATTTTTTTCTTCACCAGAATTTAGCCTTTGAATATGACACGATTTTTTACAATTTTGTTTGTTTAGCATTTTTTTGTTATTGCCATTCTTATTGTAACCATCCATTTATATAAGTTACAAAGGATATTTATACAAAGTTTAAAAATAAATAGGGTTGGGGTCGAAATTTTGCCAATGAATTTTTTAAATAATTTCAAAACTCCGCTTTTCAAAATTCTGTTTTACAAAATTCTGAAAATAATTTTAAAAAAACTCATTTGGGAAATGTTAAAAAGCGCGCGCTTTTTAACATTTTCGAAACGAGTTTTTTAAAAATAGTTTTCAGAGATTTGTAGAATTTTTTGTTGTTGGAAATATTCTTAAAAGAAATATTTGTTTGCAGCCAATCCAAAATCCAAAATCTAAAAATTAGGATCTGCCAATTTTCAATTTTTATTTAGTAGGGTTAGGGTTTTTAAATGTCAACAGTGCCATAAGCCGTGAGGCAATTTCAGTAAGTGGCAGTGTTGCTCACCGATTCAGTGATTGAAATTTGATAAGGGTAGAGTAGATTGTAATATTAAGTTTATATCGGTTTTTGTTCTTGAGGAAGAATTGTCAACTTGATTAAATAGTAAATTTCTTCCACACTGTTGCTTCTTTGTCTAACTTAGCTGCAACTTATCCAGTTATTTGACATGTAATGAACTTTTTTGTTTAATTTTTATAAAAGGGTTATATTTTAGAAAAAAAGAATTTGCAGAATTTTCTTTCTTGAATATAAATTTACAGAATTTTGACAGAGAGAAATAAAAATAAACAAAATTTTGAATAGCAGATTTTTTTTTAAAAAAAAGCAGAATAATGAAAAGCAGAATTTTAAAACCTGAACAAAAGAAATATTATAATAAAGAAGAGCTATAGAGTGACATTTAATATTCAACAATTTAAATAGAGGTAATTAATAAATGATACTCAATAGATATAAATGACTAAATAAATAAGGTTAAGACTGGACTTAATAGACTGGTAACGCCAAGCGGTCAAAATTTTACCGCAGGATCACGAATAACGATATAAAACTTGAATTGTAGTAGGGGGACTGCTCGTACCTTTCAAATCAGAAGTGTTTACTTATTATTAATTTAAGGATACTTTGCTCGAAGACAATTATAATTTCGAAATGTTTGTGAAAATTTGACAATTTTTGAAGAACTGTGCTTCAAGACCTGTTTTAGATTACAGTCTTCTTTACTTGATGCCTGTTATAATTTTTTATGAAATGCACATTTCAGAAGTTTTTGGTGCACCTTGCAGTAAGCACTTTCGAAGCTGCAAAATTGATTAAACACTACTGTTACCTATCCTAATAACATCTCAAGCCCAATATATGATTTTTTTGCGACCTAACACGAGGGGGGTCATGACCCCCTTTCCCCCCATGAACTCAGAAATTATAGGTACTAGAAAAATTATTATAAAATGTCAGACTTAGTGCAAACAGAAATTCTAAATCGAAAAAAATTTCTACCTACTTATACTTTTCAAATTAAACATGTACGATTTTCTGTAAGGTAACAAACAAATCTATTTTTTTTCAAGAATTTGTTTGACTAAGAACTATTTTAACCTGACTTAACCCTAGTTTTTCTGATCCTACACTCCTTGCATTTACTGATCCAATTGTCTCGAGCGTAACAGAAGTGATCTTGTTACAAATATTCAAAGAAAAATGTCTTTTTATAGCAGAATTGACAAATTCTAAAAAAAAAAACAATATCGCGAAAATCGCTTTATTTTTACTATACCCTTTGCGTACAGAAAAGTAATATTTGTTTTTGGCCACTCAATAAAATACTGGTGATCTAATTTTTTTCGGTATGAAGCACCCCCGCTCCACCAAAAAGTAAAGCTGAATACGCCCCTGCCATCTGTACAAACTTCCACTTCCCAAACGTAAACGTAAACGGATTTTCTTTAAATTAGCCAAGTATGTAGTTTCGAAAGCTGTTTTTTTTGTTTTTGAATACTTCGAGTATGCACATAACTCAAATAACATTCTAATTTATTCGAATCTATTCGTAAACAGCTCGAACCGATTTTGACTCAAATTTGTTTATGTGATTTTCGAACTGATTGCAACAAAACTTAATTTTTAGTATTTTGTTTGGAAACTGTAGAACAGCTGTGTCTTTTTTATTGGTTATTTCTTTATATCTTGTAAGCAGTTTAACCAATTTTGGTTTAAACATATAAAACGACCCCCTATAAGTCGAACTTTCACGGGATATAAAAATTTGTTCGAGTTAGAGGAAGTTTTGGAAAAATTCGAGTAAGAGGGATTGGACCTAAATAATGATCAAATTTAGTAATAGCTTAAATTAAAACTCCCACACTAAACTAATGAGAGCTGAAATTTCACACTTTATTTTGTAGTAAGTACTTAAATGTACTCTCTTATTATTAAAATTAATTTCCATTTGGCCTTGCGAATTATTTTGCAATATATAGTTCGTTTACCAGATTTAGGACTTTGCCACGTTAACCAAGAGTTTACCAGGTTGCATGAATACCCCCAAAAATTATGTATTGATAACATACCGTCGCGTCGCACCAACAAAAAATCCCACTGAGAAATAAATCCATCAATTTTGTGAATTTAGGCAAAATACGTGAGTGCAGAGCAAAGTTCGTGTGTAAAAAGGTGCAAGTTTTTCTAAAAAAAACCGGGAAAGAGATTTTCCTCTTTTAATAAAGGATTTCCCCTTTTTTGCTATATGAAACACGAGATCGCAAAAGGGAAAAATTAGCAAATGACGTAATTAGCACTACGTTGGGTGAAAGTTCGTAATCATATTTACTGCGATGTAAAAATATAATGTATTTTTTTCGAAATATACTAGTGTTTGCTAAATTCGGTTTTAATTTAAGCAGAAGTAAATTAAAATCATTCAAGCACTTTACTTGCAATTTACTTCTGCTTAAATTAAAACCGAATTTAGCAAACACTTGTATATTTCGAAAAAAATCAACTAGGGTACTTTAAGTACTGAAATTCGTACTAGTGAAAAAGAAAGTGGCAGCACTTTTAAGGCATACAAGTATAATAATTTTGTTATATAATTTTCGGTTTGCTGAAATTACAAGTAATTAATACTGCAAAATGAAGAAAAAAGGATCCAGGAACTTTATTCGTTCAAGCCGATACACTGCCTTTCATAAAAAATTCTGTATTATCTGTCATTTTTGTATAGTGAATCTGAGATAAGAATTTGATTTGAAACAATAAACAAACAAAAAACCAAGAATTGTTTTAACCAATTATACTTAACAATTTTTCTTCTTATTTAAATACCTCCATCTTATCAAAGGGTTTTTTTTAAACAAATTTAAACAGAGAAACATTTGAATCATCTTTCCAAATAGTTATTTTTTTTATAACGAAAATAAAGCTTGACATTAATTTGACAGCAAGTTTGATGGAAATTGTAGTAGATTGAAAGAAAGTGTGGAGACTTGTTAATGACAGGGTTAAATTGTTTATTGGTACGATTCTGTTTAAGCTTTGCATTTTATTTTACATCTAACTAATGGTCGACATTAGTGTCTGATTATTAGTAAGGTCCATTGAATATAGGCTATTTAAAATTGAGGGGAATAAAACATATGGCGAAAAAGTTCTAGTTGGAGTGAGTTCGACTTAAAGGGAGTCTATGTTTTTCTTTCGTTCTTTTTTGCCAAAATGAATACTAATAAGTTCTAAAATAAAATAAAAAAAAAAACAAGTCATTCTCCTTGTTTATATGTCGGCTTTTTGAACGCCCACCAACACAAATAAAATGCACGTCTGGGTCGCACGTACTTGCTTTTATATGTATATAAAGTTACTAAATATGCTAGAAGCCTTTTCAATTTGAGTTTAATAAATGCAGTTTTAGAAAAAAAAAAAATTAAAAAAGCATCGATTTTCAAATGACTAAAAGAGTTTCTTAAATGAATTTAAACTCTAAACGAAGTATGCAATTTTGCATATTTTAGAAAATCGTTAGAGTCGTTTTTTTAAACTAGTTTTTCTGTATATGTAAAATTTTGCAAGGACTTTTATAAAAAAAAATTGGTTCGCCATTTTTAATATATTATTTATCAACATCTAAAAATTAAATTAATAAAAAAAATATTGAGTAGTTTTCGAAAAAAATGATTTTTCAACAAAAAAAATTAAATTTTTTTTTAAATCCAAAAAATAATTTTCGAAATTTTGTTTAATGAAAATCATTACGGCATATGAAGAGCTTTCGTGTAAAAAAAATAGTTCAAATTGATTGGCATGGATCATGAAGGAGAAAATCAGAATTAAAAAAAAGGTTCTATGACAGGTTCTGTTAATACCGGTTTTTGAAAAAAATGGTTTTCATACAAAGATAGACCTTATCCAAAAAAACGACCATGATTTTTTTAATCAAAATAGTAGGAACCATTTTTGAGAAAAACGAGTTTTTCTAAAACCGGTATATGACAGAAACCGTTATTTTTGGTCCAAAAAAATAATTTAAAAAAAGTCTGGGGTTAGTCTCGAAAAAACGCCACATACACAGTTTGAAGTGAATCGACTCATTCGTTTAGGCTGTGGCTTCAGATACATACACTGACAGACGGACAGGCAGGCAGAATATTCAGACCCATTTTTTCACATTTTCTATCACCGTAATGTCATGCTTGATTTTTATCTCACCTTTTTTTCCTTGCCCATATGCCGGCTTTTTAAACGCCCACTAACACAAAAAAAAAATCGTATAAATAATGAGGAAAGTACTCAAACAAATTTAATTTAATGAGAATTTTTCGGATAAAATGTTATCTCTTGTTTATGTCTAATTAAAACAATTTTCTTTTTTCTTAGCCTTTCTTAGTTTTTTTTGTATTTTAACTGAATTTTGCCTATTTTAGTGTACAAAATCTCCTTTGTTTTCGCATTAATCAATATGGAAATACATCCCTAAGAAAACTTTATGTAAGCTATCGAATAAAAAAGTAAAACTGTGTGGAAAAATGTTCAGACATTTGAAAAATAAATAATTTACTACTCAAGGCATTTTCAAGCATTAAAATGGATTTTAGTTTCAATCCTTCATTCTATTTAATATTTATTGACACGAATCTTAACACAGGAGTTTTAACGATAAAATCCTTTCTTTTTTTTTTGCATTTATATTCTTTTGTGTACAATCTCGTTGATAAAATCTCTTTTAATTATTCACACGGACGTCATCGTCATGGAAAAATCGATGTTTTATTCCATCATTGTCAAATTTACATGCCTATTTGTGTCCGTGTTATAAACAATTAGTATCAAAAGGAATTTAGTTTACGGTGGATACAAAATTTAGCACATTTCATATAAAAATATGAAAATAATTCTCATCTTTTAAACTCAAATTTATAATTGTCATTTTGGTTCAAGAACATTATTGGCACATTCAAATGCATACAATTTTTTTCTAAATATATATACTTAAAGCATATTACACTCGTCATTTAATACAAGATACAAAGAATGCACAATTATACTCTCTTTAGCTCATAATGTAGGTGTAAAGTCATTAACATTACCAGATATATGATATTTGTATGCTTTAAAATGCAATGTTGCACATTCGACATGCAACTAATTTTTGAAAAGATTAGAAAAAAAAATACAACCGACAAAATAGTATGAGTGTGTATGTATACAATACATGCCGCAAAGACTAGCAGACTTTTTAACAATTCCTTTAATCGTCTGGCACCAAATTATCATTCAATAACCAAGTGATCAGCAGCAGCATCAACCAGATAAAATTAAAAACAAAAAATGCACGATAGGGTCACGTGTACAAGACTGCTTGCTTGGCTAATATAGTTACTTAAGGGCTAAAGTTGAGAACAAGAAGAAAAATATTTTAAAATAAAGATTTCACAAAAGTGAATTGTTTTGACTATACTCATTCAGTATTAACTGATTTATAAGTTGTCATAAATAAAAAAAGGGAGTTCCGCTAAGACTTTGCATACATTGATGAATTACTAAAAAACTAGACATGAAATTCATTGTCAGCGAGGGATGGTCAAGAACTAAATTATGTAAATAGTACTGGGAAAATTATGAAATGGGCGTTAAGAATGTTTTGCCTTCACTAAGAAAAAAAAATCATTGTTATTTTTAAGAACTTTTCATTGCTGTAAGATTGTAAAATAAAAATTGTTCACTCAACAAAAAGTTCATGCAGCAACAATTCTAACTTTTAATTTTTGATGAACCAAAATGTCAGTTTTACAATCAAGTTCTTGATAGAATATTTTTTTCAGTGTTAATCATTTTCAAGAACATTAAAATATTATGGTGTCAACTATTTCTTTTGTCAAAAAAATTCTTTCAAAAATGACATTTTCGATCCAACAACTTGTTGATGAAGTACGAATACAAATACAAAATACAAATTTTTATCTTGAGGGTTACTATAACCTGGGAAAATTTTATATTTGTTGAATTAAATCGTATATAAATAACTTCAATATACATTATTTTTAAGGGGCTTTAGTGGACATAATAGAAGGATAAAAAAAATTGATTTTTAAGTGATTTTCGAGAGGCTGAACTTAGGTGAAAAAATGTCATATTGAGACGAAACAAATAGAATTTAAAACTTAACTTTTATTAAAGTAAAGAAACTTTTACTGAATTATTTATTAAAACCACCGTTATTACGTAGTCATTAGGAAAAGAGTGAAACCAAAAATTTTAATTTTATTTTTGTCTTCGATGCAACTACTAAAACAATTTTGTTTTAACTTCATCTTTATAATGTCCATAAGAAATAAGGAATTAAATCTGAATACACAAGCTTTCCGGACGTTATAGAGATTAAACTCAAAAAAATTGTTGGAGTAGTTGCATCGAAAAACAAAATAAATAAAATGCACGACTGGATCGCACGAACTTGCTCATGTAGTGCAAAGCTATTTTATGTATTAACTTAGCTTGAAAATTTTAGCTTTTGGTCATCTGATGTGTGTAGGTATTGAGAGATATGCACAAATAAGCAAAAGTAAATATATTTTTAAACGGGAACATTTTTGTGATTTTTTTTGTGTTTTTTTCAAAATTTTATTTTTATTTTTTAGTTGAAAAATATTAACCATCTTCAAAATGGCATACCAATTTTTTTTTTAAATCGTTTAAAAATTTTTTAATAAAAAAATATTTTTTTTAAAAAAACGGCTCGATAGATTTTTTTTGAAAAAAATTCTAAAAATCGTTATTGAAGAAATCATATCAAAAAGTTTAATCAAAATCGTTAGAGCCATTCTCGATAAAAAAAAGAAAATCCGTCCAAGTGTACAGATGGACGCACAGACCGACGGACGGCATGACGAAAACCACTTTTTCGGACTTCTCCATCGTAATGATGGTTTTGATTAAAACCTCAAAATTTTTTTTTGACACGAAACCAATACTTGCCAAGTATTTGAGCAAGTAAAAAATTTAAAATGTTTGGTTTCGCGCTTTTCCTTATGACTACGTGCTTTCTCTTTATTATTCTAGTACATTTTCTTATTGTTGTGTGAATACAAAAGTAATTTTTACAGCTTTGACAACATTTGACGTTGTTGAGTTAGGAATTTAAAGTAGGTTCATTTTAACCTACGAAAGTTTTTCACCCAAAGAATAAAATTTTTAACTTAACAATTATTATTGTTTTTTCTGATTGTTGGAAAATATTGAATTACTATAAATAAAACAAAAAAATCACGGAAAAGTATTATAACTGTCACTGTGGCGCCAAGATGTGATAACAAATTTTTGTAGACGACTTCAATAGAAGCATTTTTTACTATGGGAAGCGGGTGACCTCCCTTTAGCGGGAGGGGCAATTTCAGGTCAACAAAGTTTTATTTTTTTATTGCTGTTTTTATTGTTTTCGACCTGCTGAACTCGAATTCGAAGTCAGAATTTTCAAATTAGCTCTACTTTATCGTCTCAAGTAAAAAAAAAATTGCTTCGAAAACTCTGAAAATGGTTTTTTTGTGATTTTCTAACGGGAATATTTGAAAAATGAGAGCTTATAGGAACATTCTGATATTGGATTCAAGTTAAGCACATCTAAAATCTTTAGAAAAGTATAGTTTTGCTTCGGCAATGAGAAACGTTGGTGACCAGTATAAAACGAAAAATACATTATTTTCAAGTAAAGATTTCGCGAAGGAGAAAAGAGTTATCGAAATGATTAAAAATAATTAAAAAAGAATAAAACCGGTTCTTTCATAATCCGTTACAATTTGTATTGTAAGGGGTTACCTCACGTTATAAAATTGCTTAAAAATATTGAAAATGCTTTTTTTTCTAACGGAAATATCTCAAAAAATAGCGCCAATTTGAAAATTCTGACTTCGGATTCGAGTTCAGCAGGTCGAAAACCTTTAAAAACCGTTATCAATGTTTGGGCAGCAAAAACGTTGTTGACAAATGTAATAGAACAGAATATTGGTATAAAGGTATAATACTTACTTGTTACTATGTATTAAGGTTTTTTTTTACATTTTTAGTACTTTTTTTTAGATGAAATTGCCCCTCCAGCTAAAACGGGGGAAGAGACCCCTCCCATAATAAAAAAAATGCTTGTACGGAAGTGTTCTTTAAAACGCTGTTATCATTTCTTGGCGCAACAATTATCATACTCTCATCAAAATAATGAAGTGTATGGTCATGCAAATGCATTTCTATAGGTGTTTGTTATTAAAGGTAGCTATGTGGTTCAAAATAAATATACTTTTGCTCACAATTCATGTCAATGTTTGTATTTTTTAAAACCGAGTGTTAGTTTTATGAGATATGTATGTATGTATATGATTCGTGAGTATGTGTGTTTTGGGATTCGTAAAAAAAATCGAACTTGAGATAAAAATCAAACATGACGTTACGATGATAGAGAATGCGAAATAAAAGTGGGTCCGGCAATTCTGTCTGTCTCTATCTCGAGCTACAGCCTATACCACTGAGGCGATTTTCTTAAAGCTTGGTAGTAAAGGGTTTTCGGTGATTCCCTAGGGGGGAATTTAAAAATTTTTTTAGGACCAAAATTAACGGTACCTGCCATATGAGGAAAATCAAAAATCTTATTTTTTTTTAAACGACTCTAACGATTTTAATTAAAATTTGTATGTGAACTACAACAGGCAAGGTCGTACTTTGGAATAAAAAAAAATTCATCGGTTAATAACGGTATCTCCTACGGACCCCTGTGTTCTTTTTATCTGACTTTCTCGTACACGCATCAACGGATTTTGATGACAATTTTTACACATTCAATTTTTTTTTTCAAAAATCAATTTTTAGAAAATGTGTGACTGATTTTGGTTTTAGGTGTCCATTAATATTTTTTTGCAAATAATTGAAAATGTTATACCAACTTTTTTTTTTAACATGGCTTGAATATTATTATACATATATAAAAATATTTTTTTTTTAAACTAAAAATTAATCTTTTTTTTTAGCGAAATCAAATGGCTTATTTAGTTTGGAGATCAAAACAGTTTAAGAAGTTGTTTAAGTAATTTTAGTAATGAATTTTATAACAATTTTATAATTCTCGCCTAGTAGACAGGCAATAACAAGTTAAGTGCACAAATTTGAGTCTACGTATTCGTTGTGTGACGTTGCCGTGTCAGTGACCTCTAAATATTTTAAAAAAAATGCTTTTTTCCTTGAAAAATTACATATTTAAGAGCCGTTTGCTGAAACGAAATTTAAGGATTTATGTTTAATATAAAACCTTATGTGACAGTTTACGCAGAGGGAAAAGTAGCCCATGAGCGCTTATGTTCAACATAAATATTTTAAGTATCGTATCAGCAATCGGCCCTTATAGAGTGTTTTTTTTTCAAGTAGTATGTTATGAATTTATTTGTTTAGCTAATGCTTCTGTACTATATTTTATAATAAAGCTTGTTTGCATTTTGTATCAAATACAAACTAATAAGCTGAATTGTGTTATTTTCAGATTTAACTAGATTTCACATATGACTAGTTTATCATTATACAAACTTGCTTAATTTTACTGACAGCTGACATTGCTCACTGATGACATGTTATAGCTCCATTGACTCTTAAATGTAAATGATTTATAATAATAAACAAAATAATATTACATAATCAAACCAAGCCTCATCACTTTCATAATAATCAATTTCCAACCCATTTTGTCTATAGTATACTTGCATATAACGAGCGTGTATATTTCTAAACGGAATATAATTGCAACAATCATTACCGTACACTATATTTACATTTTGTTTTATTAACTTTCTATAAGTAATTGTAGATAATAAAAACAATATCATTAATTAACCACCGCGCGACGAAGCGACGTCAACAACGATGACACCTATACGGTCTAAGGTCATTGCTACATAGTCTATAAATGCAACTTGCAAATAAGTTAAACCGGTCACAACTTAAAACCTATTGGAATAACACACTAATCAGCCGACTAATTAGGGTTAGATGTTACTACAAGTCAAATTTCAATTATAATCTGTACACTTAAGACAAATTATAACATTTTTTTTTTTAAGTAAAACAATAAAATTAATATTTTAGCCGCAAATGGTTGATTGAATGAAAGACCTTGACCGTCAAAAATGTACAACTAAACTCGTTTTTACCAAAAAATATCAAAGAAATGTTTCTTTATAAATATAATTTAGTAAAGGGTGATATTAAAATATTTAATTTATTCTATTTTAGCCACAAACTTATTAAAAAAACGAAACCGGAAAAAAATTTAAAATGCACAACTTTAAGTTTAGAGATGTTAGGTTACTCGTAAACTTATTTGTATTGTTTTTGTTAAACTTCTATTGATAAGTTTAACTTGAACATACATAGTATAATTCGAGGTTGTAAGGTTTCTCGTAAATTAAAATTAGGGAAAATCCTCTTATTTACATATATCATGGGAAGTATTCTATGCATAACTAGAATAAGAATCGACCAGAATCATTATGTTAACGAAGATAAAATCCAGTTGGCAGCGAAAACAGTAGGTATGTGATTTTTACAATGGAAATACACAGCGTTTTTAGAGTGATATCGATTTGTATTAGCAGTAGGACTAGTTAGACGGCCTTGAGAATAATAAATATTTAGGGGGACAAATGTCTTGATGATGTTGGAAAATGTATCTTTAGATTTCTTAGCTCTAAAGCACGTGTTACATTCATTGTGCTGTTTAAGAATTAAATATTCTTAGAAACATTTTAAGCTATCAACCTTTGCTTCTTACGATTTGATTTTTAAGAAAGTAAGTTCTGTTTGTGTAAATTACAGCTAAATTAACTCAACAACACGCTGTCGATTAATTATCTTTGATTTTTGGTAAGAAAAATGTTCACTATATTTAGCTGAATTCGATTGTGGTCGTATCGTAATTCATAAAAGGATCAATTCTGTGAATTAAATCCAAAAGAAAATTTGCATTTATGTTCTTCTTTTCGATAGAAAGAAATGTTGCGCATACGTCACAGTGACTCCATAAGTTTTAACTCTTAAAATGAATAAAAGATTTGAAAATATAATACACGACTGAGTAACACTAGAGACTAGACTATGTTGCTCTTGTAATTCAAGTTCATGCTATCATAAATTGGCTTATCATAAAAAAAAATAACGTTTTATGCAGTGATATTTGAAAAAAAAAGGAAGAAAGAAAATTTCGAATCTACAAAAAAGTGTTAGTTACCTAGGTAAGAAAAATGTTCACTATATTTAGCTGAATTCGATTGTGGTCGTATCGTAATTCATAAAAGGATCAATTCTGTGAATTAAATCCAAAAGAAAATTTGCATTTATGTTCTTCTTTTCGATAGAAAGAAATGTTGCGCATACGTCACAGTGACTCCATAAGTTTTAACTCTTAAAATGAATAAAAGATTTGAAAATATAATACACGACTGAGTAACACTAGAGACTAGACTATGTTGCTCTTGTAATTCAAGTTCATGCTATCATAAATTGGCTTATCATAAAAAAAAATAACGTTTTATGCAGTGATATTTGAAAAAAAAAAGGAAGAAAGAAAATTTCGAATCTACAAAAAAGTGTTAGTTACCTAGGCTTTAGACAGGCGAGTAGAACTAGTAGGATTTGTATTATTGTTAGTTTTTTGAATTTACGTGTAATTAGTAACTCATTGCTCCTTTTATCAACTAGTATGATATTTTCTTTAAATTTGAGAAACTCAAAAATTTGTTTACATAATTTACCAAGCAATGTGTTAATTTGAAATCATTTTGACTTTAAATCAAAAATATTTTAAAAGAAAAACAATCAAATGATTTAAAAATAAAATGTTTTCAATTAGTGTAAAAGAGAAAAGAATCGAAAACTTCAAAATCTTTATTTTATAAAATGCACGACTGGATCGCACAAACATATTCTTGTGGTTCAAAGTAAATATCTGTGGCAGATAGTCCATTATCGCAAAAATGAGTTTTTGACAGATTATGAATTTGAAATGTGAACTTTATTACATGAGCTACATAACTTGTTTTAAATCATTATAGTTTAGCTGTAATCAACACATTTCATAGCAACATAAGTCCACATTTTTACAGTTTATTCAGACAAAACATCATAAGTCCACAAATCTCCACCAAAAAAGTATTTTTTACTAGATTTTTTTTTAATGCCAATAGAAAGAACAACAACAATTTTATACAATGTGCTTAAAACGAAACTTTAGTTCTTTTTCAAAACTTCTATGTAAAAGTTTAAATTTTTAAACTTAACTAACTCAAAACGAAAAAAAATGGACTCATGCTGTTCTGCCTATTTGTCACAGATATATATTTGTTAGTCATTGAATTAAACCAAATTTCATCAGAATAGAACAATTTTTGAAAAAGTTAAAAATAAAAAAAAAATAGTTTTTGACATTTTTCACAACATTTTTGAGGTTATCATCATTATATTAATATGTAAACACCATTTCTATTTCTCCTTTTTTACATAACTTACCGGTAACCGATTTTAAAAATGTTGGTCTTTTTTGAAAGGTACAGGCATCCTTCCTCCTACAACTCAGTTTTTATATCATGATTCTGCGGTAATTTTTTTTTTACCGCTCGGCGATACTAGTGTAGAAAAATTATGTGAACAGGAGTTGTAGTTAATAATTTTTTTTTTTTTTTTTTTTCAAAAATTGGTCTACAGAATTTATAGGTATACAGTCTTTTGAAAACATTATTATGTCACACTATTTAGACCCAAACCCAACTAATCACCAAAGGTTAAATTTTCTGAAATGCAACGAATTCGTACTTATATTTTGTATAGATGTGCTTTTCAACAAAATAAAATAAACCTTTGAACTGTTATAAATTTAAACAAGTTATAAAAACAACATTTATTTTTTCATTTTCTGTGCAAATATATTTTCACAAAATAATTTGTTTGTAAATATAACCTTGAACTTTAAATAGTCGTTAGTTATTACAAAAAAAAAGGAAAAATTTTTTTAGCCTTTGATTTAAATAGAACACTTTTTAATTGCTAGTTCTGGTAATGGTACTCTTTTGTTTAATTTATATTAATTATGAAAGTTTTTAGTAAAATGTATCCGGCACCCGGTCAATAAGTAATTGAGTTTAACATCAACACGTCGGTGATATCAAAGAAATTATAATACCAACAGAAAGCCAAACACTTTATTTGTTGATTTTTTTTTTTTGAAGATCGCTGAGCATACATTAATTTAAAAAAAAAGTCACAAAATAAATTAAAATTTGTTTATTCTCTGCTGAAGATCGAAACGTTTTATTTATTTGTTTATTTAAATTGAGTCAATGTCATTTAGCTTTTAATTTTTTTGTATTTTTCCTTCACTTCTCGTTTATAACAATTTTTGTTTGTTTCAAATATTATAAAAAGCTTATTTAAATTTTTGAGATATTTTTGTTTGTTATTGTGTTATCTTGTAACTTGAATTATTATTTTAGTAATAAAAAAAATATTTTCAAGAAAAAATCTATACCGAACGTGATGTTTACTAAATCACGTACATTTATATAAAAAAAAATGTTATTGTAAGTATGTACGCAATTTATTGGACGCATCCCAAAACAATATACAAAAAACATGTTGTTTTTCTGTTTTTTTTTTCTAAATACTTTTTTAAAAGTCTCTAAACACTTCATGAAAACACCCAGCTAAAAATGAGCTTTATTGTTTATCATAGCATTGACCTTGTTGTTTTTTATTAGATACTTACGGTTAATATAAAAATTAAATCTGTGCAATGTGGATAGGGAAACAATTGCTATAGTAACATAACCTCAACCACTCTAACATTTGATATACATAATTTCAAAGCTCAAATATTTGAAGAATTTCAAATAGAAAAACAAATTATTGTATACAACAATTTTATAGACTACACACTCCGGAGACAAATTATTGTGTTTGTATTTTTAATAATACTTTCGTATATTATGAATATTGTAAAACGGATCCATAAAAACATAAACATTATAGAACTCGATGATACGTGCTTGCTCATTGAACATTGTCATATTGCTTAAGTCTGAGAAAAAGTGGGAGATTATATTTTGGCTGAACAATATTTAACCACTTGAGGCTTAATCTAGGCTCTATTTGGCTGTTAAGAAGATGAGCTGTGATGGAAAGACTCATCGTCATTATATTTACCAAAGAGAAAAAATGTATCGAAGGCATCAATAATCGTAATATGTATTAAAATTTTGACTACGTGCCTGTAAGACCTTTGGTCTTTTTAATGTATAACTTGGTCATACCGACAAAAAAATTAGATCACCAGTAATTTATTAAGTGGTTCTAAAAGCAAATAATATTTTTCTGTACACTTAGAGTACAGTTATAGTTGAATTGAAGCGACTTTCTCAATATTGTTTTTTTTTTTATAATTATTCGATTTTACTAGAGAAACTCAATAAAGGCAGAGAAAACACGTTTTTGAGACATTTTTCTTTGGAAGTTTGTATGTGATCACTTCTGTTAGAATCAAGATAATTGAATCCGTAAACGCAAGAAGTCGAGTGTAGAATAAGGAAAACTAGTTCAAGTTAACACCTTTTTCAATAAAACCTTCTTAACTTTTAGTATACAAAATTGACGAGAATGACACTTTTGTATGGAGGGTGTCACAAATTTGGATTTTTAGTTTCACTGTTCCAAATATACAGGGTGATTGGCATAAGGTGTGACAAAAAGATAGGGTGTGTAGGTTGGACTTAGACAAGCAAAAAATCGTATGGGAGGGGGGGTTTATTTTCCCCCGTTTAGGCGGGAGGGGCAATTTAAGAAAAAAATCACTTAAAACGGAAAAAATATTATTTAAAAATAACGGTTATACCTACAGAGTCGTGCTATAGCATTTTGAAAAGCTAAAACATACATAATTTAAATTAAAATTAAATAATAATTAAATTAAAATATACATTAATTTAAATTTTAAAATAAGTTGTTCAAATGAATAGTTTTTGAAATATTAATTTTCAAAGTCAAAATTTTGAGAAAAAAACATAATTTTTTTTATTTAAACCATTTTTTTCAAAATTTTACGTTATTAAGTAGTATTTTTCTGGCTTATTTTCAATGCTCTTATTTATTTTTGATCAAATACAAAAAACCGGATGTCAAAATAACCTCAAAATGCTATAGCACGACTCTGTAGGTATAACCGTTATTTTTAAATAATATTTTTTCCGTTTTAAGTGATTTTTTTCTTGAATTGCCCCTCCCGCCTAAACGGGGGAAAATGGACCCCCCCTCCCATACGATTTTTTGCTTGTCTAAGTCCAACCTACACACCCTATCTTTTTGTCACACCTTCTGCCAATCACCCTGTATAATTACTATTTTAAATTTTGTACTTAAGAATCCACATTTTTGTATTTATATTTTTTATGTATTAGATTTTTCTAGTCTAGAGCAATAAATTGTGACCATTAAAAAAAAAAAAAAAAAATAAACAAGAGTAACAATGCATGTACTCCCATTGGAATTGCAAAGTTTTTTTGGCAGGAGAGTGTTTTTATGCAAAAAAAAAAACTTAAAATATCGACTTTTATCATACACGGTTAAAAATTTTGGCTTACTTTTTATACAGCCTTTGTATTACAGCCATATGCAATTCAGTGAATATTACTTTTCAATGTTCTGTAAATATTAGAATTTTTATTCTAATAGTTTTGTATTAAAATTGATATTTTAAATACGAAAAAGATTAGAATGTAAACCAAAGGATTAAAATGCAATCCAAATGATTTAAATTAAATACTTTTATATTACATTTTAATGTAAGGAAATTAAATTTTAATCAAACTGTATTACAAGAGAAAGCCAGACTTAGACGATAACAGAAGCCATTTTTAAATATGAATAAAATGTCTAGTTTCAGGGTTGTGGTAACCCTTTACCTGATAAAATTTTAAAATGAAGTAATCTAAATTTGCACTATTTTGAAGGCGATTTGGGTTTTTTAAGCAAATCTAAATTGTTATAAGATTTGAATTCACATAATTTGCGAAAAAAATAAAAAAATAAAAATATTATAATAATCTTCTAATAAAACTTGTATTGAAGAGTAATAAAATTGAATTATAAAATATTCTTCCATATATTAAATTTTAATATATTTTGTATTAACTGAAAAATTTTAATATTTGTCCTGTATTAAATTTTAATGAATTTCTGTTGTGGACCTATATGCAACCCAAAAAATATTATAAAGTACCCCAAAATTTTTAACCGTGTACATAAATTTAAAGAATCCAGTAATTCGTTCTTTGTATTTTTTTGTAAAAAAAAAAAGGTACAAGAAGGTTTTATTTTAAATGGATGAGATTTGAACATTGAAACTAAGATTTACTAATCAAAAATTATGGTTTACAAATTTACAACGCCATCGACTCACGGAAGCATTGGCACGAATGATAGAATGTGTTACTTATACATCGACTATCGATAGTTCCAATTATTTAAATTATTTTACCGGAAACCTTCACATCTCAACAGTATAGTTCATAATTTTTGTTTGAGGAACCACCGAACTGTAATATTATTTGCTGTCATTTTTAGTATAGTAAAACGGTAATACGTTTTCAATAAAAAAAAAATGCGCATTAAGGCATTTTTTTTCAAAATCTTAATTGACGGTACCTGCGATAGAAGGTTTTTTTTTATTTATGGTTTTCTCCTTAATGACTCACTCGATAGCAACTATTTTCAAAATTGGTCTTTTGGATTTAAAAACACTTTTTTTGAAAGATAATTTTTTTTTGGAAAAGGGTAGAAATTTTTTTTCAAAATTTTGATTTTAGACGTTAAAAAATAATAACTTAAAAATGGCATACCAATTTTGTCACAGTGATCTAAGCAATTTTAGTTATGAGAGCAAGTTTATGCGATCCAGTATCTTAAACTGTTTGGTTTCTTGCCAAAAAAAAAATATTGTATGTAAGTACAAAGAAGTATTTTAATGACTTTTTAAAAATTAAGGTAAAACTATCGATAGTATCGATACAATCGATCAAAACTGAAATTTTTACTTAAAAAGTAATACGTTCCACATTATTGTTGTGCGACTAAAGAAAGAATCTCTATATTTGACGATACGTCCGAAGTTGAGCTCTAGATTAAACTGAGCATTCCTGCAAGCGTGGGTATTACGGTTGAATTGTTAAGAGGAGGAATGCAGAAAGCTATTTCATCTAAAAACTGTTTGTAAAAAATAGCGATAGTATAAAGAGAGACAAGATACATTACGTCTCGATAGACGTAATAAATAGTTTCTGCTAAATTTAAAGCAAAACCCTATTTTGAATTCTTTTCAGGAAGCTCAAGTGAATTCGGGGGTAGGTTTTTTTTAACGATAGTAAGACGCATTGAGTTTTTGAAGCATTAAATTCCTCGCGGTTTTAAATTCTCGATTGGAAAATGCTATCAAGATCAGAATTTAATGAACTTATCATATTTTGTCTTTCAAATTCCACATCCGAAGAACATGGGTGTGAATTTACAAATGAATATGAAAAGCTGAGGGTACTATCGTCGGCAAAACAATTGAGTAGATTAAAAGTTTACGACTTGTATTGATCGGTTTGAAAGATAGCTACAAATCCAACGATGCAGAAGATCACCGAAACCAAACTAGCACTAGTTAAAAAGAATAGAAAGACAGGAAAAAAATTTTGCTGATACAGTAGATTTAAGATTAAGATTGTTATCATCTCATAAGATCATAAACCTGAGTTAGAAATTAAGCGATACATCCACTGTACCATTATACAGCGGACATCAATAATAAATTAATTTTTTTTTTTTTTCAAACACTTTAATTGAAAATACCCCGGAAAAGGTTATATTCTAGAGTTTATATACCTACAGCTTCTTTCCCTACATTATTGCCAAAACAAGAAACAAATTGAAATTAAATGAAGGAATTTTATTGACATTATTAAGAACATATCTTGATGAGAAGTTACAAGTTTTTGATTTTTATTAATTTTAATCAAGCATTTACATAACTCTGTTATAATGTCGTCGTGGAGAACACAAGCGGAGAGCGGCACTGCGTATCATCAATAACCGGCCGCAACGTACGTAAACAACTCAACGTACCAACGTTACATCATTAAATTAAATTACTGCCAAATTACTTAAATAAATAATAAAACTTCAAAACTATATTGACTAGTGAATAGCAGTGCATCAACAAACTATTTTCTGAATCGATTTTATTTTAGTTTTAGCAGTAGAGACTGTAACAGTACCTCATTCTCCAATAATAAAAATCAAAAAAATGGAAGCAATTTCTGAAATTTCTCCATAAAAGTTATAATTTCTTTTAGCTTGAAAAATAGTAATTTATTATTCTAGCACTATTTTGATAAGAACGTTTTTGAATCGGCTTAGGTACCATATACAATGGCAAATCTAAATATTTTAATTAAATTTTGTTTCACCCACATTATTCTCTGCCGGAAGGAATTAAATTGTTGTTAAAATGCAATCAAATGCAAATCAAAAAATATTAATTATTAATGTCAATCGAATGTTTCATTTAATTTTTTTTTTTATTTTTATATTTGTATTGTTTTTTACATTGTTAAATCCTTTAAAAGGTGAGGTCGAACACCAAAATAGGAATGACTATTTCCAAAATTAGCAAACTTGCTGGTCTTCGTTTTATTTTTGTCTTCGGACTTTCATACAAAATTGAAAAATGTGATTTTTAAATACAAAGCCACATTTCCTGTTAGTTTAGTTATCGCAAAAAAAATGAAAATAGTCTAAAAAGTATTCACATGTAGAAACACCCAGTTATAAATGGTTTTAAAATTTATCTACAACACTACCTCCCAGACTATTAACAAACCACACTTTGGATAAAATACAAAAGAAAAAAATTTTCACACCGATAATTTTTGTCATATCTATACATACGGTCCTGCGATTATAGAGCACAGATGCATCGCTCTGCGAAGCTGTCAATATTGTATCCCGATGAAATGGTACTGTAAACATGATTCTAATAATGTAACACTTGCTTTTTTTTATAATATAAAAAATAAATCCTTTTTTTACGTCACAACTTTACTTAAATTAATTTTGGATTTTGGATAAAAAACAAAACAATTCACATAATATTTTTTTTTCCTTTATTTTTAATTTTTTTTTTCTAAATTATGTAACTTGTAATTTTTTGTACAAGTATTTTGCAACGACCTTCAGATTTCATTCACTCTTTTGTTCACTTTTGATTTTGTTCACTTCACTTCTTATTAAAACCTATAATATGTATTAATCAGATTTATTTGAGTTTAATTTGTTAACCGTTTTCACCGAAATAAAATAAAATTTCGTTTCTTTGACATAGAAAAGAGAAAAACGTGTGCATTAATAGGAACGATCTTAGTCAAACTAAAATCGAATTGGTCAATTTTAAACCCGCTCGTCCTCTACAACACTCAGGCATCCCCCGAGAGAAAAACAAAAATATATAAAAATAAAAACATTACTAAAATATATCTTAAAATACATATAAATGTACTTTGTATCTAGAAAACATATATTATATACCATCAAAAGATGCTCCTTGTTTTTTTTTGTTTTTGTTTTTTGATTTGTTTGTTTTTGTTTTGATTTTTTCGGTCGTTTTGTTGATCGGCAACCGATTTATTGTTGAACCAGAATCAAGATCATTGAGGGAAATTCATTTTTTGTTCTTTAATTGAATCGAGACGCAGAGGCTATTAATTTGTCCGCCCTGCGCCCAATAATGTTTAGCAAGCTAAATAACCAAACCGAGGAAACAATGAAGAAAATATTCAAATTGAAGGACACATCATGATAAATTTATACCCCGAACACGAATTCAAGTCAATTTGTTGCGATGCGAGCATTTGGCATACAATTTTGTTCATAAATTGATTTGTTTTCATTTGATGGTTTTATTTTTTTTTTTTTTTTGTACTCAAACAGAAAGTATATCGATTGTCTTAATAATTGGATATACAATCAGATAAATTGAAAAAAAAAAATCTGCGCTCGCGCACGATCATTGGTTTGTATTTTTTTGTTTTTTCTTTTTTTTGTGATGCTTAGTTGTGCACTTGTAGCGATACTCGAAGTGACTAAATGATCGCTGCTGGGCATTGAGGTAGCGAAGCGTTGATGAGCGACCGAACGAATGAATAAACGAAAAAAATTATAAAATAAAAGAAAAAAAAAAAAAAAATTAATAGATTTAGATACTTTCTCATTAACTTGTGGTTGTGTTATTTGACATGGGCGACATGACTTGCCACCAGATTGAAGAGTAGCCAGAGATCGATTGTTTGCTGGTTTGGAACAGGGTTGGCAATGCTGTTGCCAAAAAAACAATACGAATAACAGATGGTGCATGGGATGGCTAGTCCGATTAACAGTTTTTGGCAAAATATCGGAATGGATTCCGAAATTTAGTTCAAAATATAAAGGCTGATCGCTTTTGTGTTATAAAAAAAAACGAAACTTTCTTTCGGATGCATTCTGTATGAGACAAAACAACGACTTTTTTAAATTCACAGCATTAAAATTGGTCTTATTTAATATTTTTTTGGAAAATCGCAAATACACTTGGAATTTAAAAATTACTTTTTTTTATTTACGATCTCATAGTTTAATTTCAACATTCAGAGTAGAGCACTGTTTTTTTAAGCTTGGAGGCATCTAATCACTGCACAATGGACAATAAACGTCTGTTGCGGACTAAAAATCGATAACTTTTTTGTGAATGAGGAAAGAGCCTTGAAATTTTGCACAAACATAAATAAATGTATGGCACTTCTCATAAACCAGACAGACTGACAGACTGACAGACTGACAGACTGACAGACTGACAGACTGACAGACTGACAGACTGACAGACTGACAGACTGATAGACTGACAGACTGACAGACTGACAGACTGACAGACTGACAGACTGACAGACTGACAGACTGACAGACTGACAGACTGACAGACTGACAGACTGACAGACTGACAGACTGACAGACTGACAGACTGACAGACTGACAGACTGACAGACTGACAGACTGACAGACTGACAGACTGACAGACTGACAGACTGACAGACTGACAGACTGACAGACTGACAGACTGACAGACTGACAGACTGACAGACTGACAGACTGACAGACTGACAGACTGACAGACTGACAGACTGACAGACTGACAGACTGACAGACTGACAGACTGACAGACTGACAGACTGACAGACTGGCAGACTGACAGACTGACAGACTGACAGACTGACAGACTGACAGACTGACAGACTGACAGACTGACAGACTGACAGACTGACAGACTGACAGACTGACAGACTGACAGACTGACAGACTGACAGACTGACAGACTGACAGACTGACAGACTGACAGACTGACAGACTGACAGACTGACAGACTGACAGACTGACAGACTGACAGACTGACAGACTGACAGACTGACAGACTGACAGACTGACAGACTGACAGACTGACATACTGACAGACTGACAGACTGACAGACTGACAGACTGACAGACTGACAGACTGACAGACTGACAGACTGACAGACTGACAGACTGACAGACTGACAGACTGACAGACTGACAGACTGACAGACTGACAGACTGACAGACTGACAGACTGACAGACTGACAGACTGACAGACTGACAGACTGACAGACTGACAGACTGACAGACTGACAGACTGACAGACTGACAGACTGACAGACTGACAGACTGACAGACTGACAGACTGACAGACTGACAGACTGACAGACTGACAGACTGACAGACTGACAGACTGACAGACTGACAGACTGACAGACTGACAGACTGACAGACTGACAGACTGACAGACTGACAGACTGACAGACTGACAGACTGACAGACTGACAGACTGACAGACTGACAGACTGACAGACTGACAGACTGACAGACTGACAGACTGACAGACTGACAGACTGACAGACTGACAGACTGACAGACTGACAGACTGACAGACTGACAGACTGACAGACTGACAGACTGACAGACTGACAGACTGACAGACTGACAGACTGACAGACTGACAGACTGACAGACTGACAGACTGACAGACTGACAGACTGACAGACTGACAGACTGACAGACTGACAGACTGACAGACTGACAGACTGACAGACTGACAGACTGACAGACTGACAGACTGACAGACTGACAGACTGACAGACTGACAGACTGACAGACTGACAGACTGACAGACTGACAGACTGACAGACTGACAGACTGACAGACTGACAGACTGACAGACTGACAGACTGACAGACTGACAGACTGACAGACTGACAGACTGACAGACTGACAGACTGACAGACTGACAGACTGACAGACTGACAGACTGACAGACTGACAGACTGACAGACTGACAGACTGACAGACTGACAGACTGACAGACTGACAGACTGACAGACTGACAGACTGACAGACTGACAGACTGACAGACTGACAGACTGACAGACTGACAGACTGACAGACTGACAGACTGACAGACTGACAGACTGACAGACTGACAGACTGACAGACTGACAGACTGACAGACTGACAGACTGACAGACTGACAGACTGACAGACTGACAGACTGACAGACTGACAGACTGACAGACTGACAGACTGACAGACTGACAGACTGACAGACTGACAGACTGACAGACTGACAGACTGACAGACTGACAGACTGACAGACTGACAGACTGACAGACTGACAGACTGACAGACTGACAGACTGACAGACTGACAGACTGACAGACTGACAGACTGACAGACTGACAGACTGACAGACTGACAGACTGACAGACTGACAGACTGACAGACTGACAGACTGACAGACTGACAGACTGACAGACTGACAGACTGACAGACTGACAGACTGACAGACTGACAGACTGACAGACTGACAGACTGACAGACTGACAGACTGACAGACTGACAGACTGACAGACTGACAGACTGACAGACTGACAGACTGACAGACTGACAGACTGACAGACTGACAGACTGACAGACTGACAGACTGACAGACTGACAGACTGACAGACTGACAGACTGACAGACTGACAGACTGACAGACTGACAGACTGACAGACTGACAGACTGACAGACTGACAGACTGACAGACTGACAGACTGACAGACTGACAGACTGACAGACTGACAGACTGACAGACTGACAGACTGACAGACTGACAGACTGACAGACTGACAGACTGACAGACTGACAGACTGACAGACTGACAGACTGACAGACTGACAGACTGACAGACTGACAGACTGACAGACTGACAGACTGACAGACTGACAGACTGACAGACTGACAGACTGACAGACTGACAGACTGACAGACTGACAGACTGACAGACTGACAGACTGACAGACTGACAGACTGACAGACTGACAGACTGACAGACTGACAGACTGACAGACTGACAGACTGACAGACTGACAGACTGACAGACTGACAGACTGACAGACTGACAGACTGACAGACTGACAGACTGACAGACTGACAGACTGACAGACTGACAGACTGACAGACTGACAGACTGACAGACTGACAGACTGACAGACTGACAGACTGACAGACTGACAGACTGACAGACTGACAGACTGACAGACTGACAGACTGACAGACTGACAGACTGACAGACTGACAGACTGACAGACTGACAGACTGACAGACAGAATTGCGAGACCTACTTTTTTCGCTTTCTCTATCATCGTAATGTCATGTCTGATTGTTATCTCGAGTTCTATTTTTTTCACGAATCCTAAACTTGCCCTATAGTACCTATGTATGTCGCAAGTAAAAAATACTTATGGAAACGTCTACAAAATCAAAGAAAGAACATTTACACAATTTGTGAACGTAATTTTTTTTTTATAAATTTTGTTTTAGTTTTCTATCATTTAACTTTACTTTCTGAATATATCCATGCAATTTACTTTCTTAAGACTTCATCTGAGTAAGTATATCCGAGAAGTATCAACAAAACTTTAATTAATCAACAATTAAAAAATTTAAGTTTTAACACTCTTTCCTCAGAAACCACATAAAAATCCCTGAGTCTCTTGATTTAAAATTTTAGATACTTTAATTCAAATGCTTACAATATAATACACATGTAGCAAATTCACATCCCTTTTGTGTGAATATCCAACGTACATTGTTTTTCAACTGATTGCATGTTTATACTTCATCGTGAGTTTATCATTGTTTTGGATGTGAAACTATGGACATTTCTATGGACACAAACAAAACAAACAAAAAAAAAAGCAAAAAAAGATATAAACAAACTAAAATATAAGATATTCGTTGACATTCAATAAAATATTCTGTTGATCGTATTTGTGAATTCAATTTGCCGATTGGTTAGCGGTTTGATTTGATAAAACACTACCATGCATGCATAATATAATCACGTGCAGGTGCAGGGTATTAACTTATGCAGCAAGATTCAGTAAACTGTCTATGGAATTGTTGTTATTTTGTTTTTATTTTTCTTCTTTTTTGCGAGGGGCTTGAGTTGGCTGAGATATTTGATATCTGTTTCGGGTTCAATAGCCGTTATAGGTTCCTCGTTGGTGGTGATGGTGGGTTTATCAGAAGTAAAAAATTGTCACAAAGTGGACCAATTAGGTAGAACTGGGATGCGCTGTAACCAGGGACCTTCGATTCATTTGAAATAGATAAATACTTATCGAATTTTATTTTAGGTCCATTTTCGATTTACGAATGAGAAGAAAAAAACAATCGAATAAGGGGCGTGTACAGGGGGGGGGGGGGTTCATGGTTCTCCCTCCCCCCCCAGAACTTCACCTTCGCCTGTAAAATAAAAAAAAATACTACAAATTTTGTAAAACACTCATAATTACACTCATATTTTCTTATTCAATTCCTAAGGTACTTATTAATAGTTGTAAGTACCTACTCTTCAATTTTTCTGTAGAGGCAGTAGAAATGCGGGAGTAGAAAAAGAATAATAATAAAGTACTTAAAAGTATTTATAAGTACTTTAGAAATTGAATAGGAACTGTATAACAATTATGTACAGATTTTAAGTTTTAAAGTAATTAATTCGTCATTTGTAAGTACTTTTTTGGAAGTTATAAGTCAACAAGTACTATAGACTAAGAGCCCACAGCCCACAGACTAAGAGTGATATCATTAAATCCTTACTATCTACATATATTCAAATACCGAGTTCTTGCATATTGTAGCTGGGACGTTTCTGAGCAATGCTGCATTTAAAATGCTGGTTTTTGGGTACTCAAGATAATTGGTATAGCTAAATCATTATCGTTTAAGATATAATTATGGGGATCCGATACCTTTTCCATGGCGCATTCTTAATGCAAGGTTTATTTGTGATAGCAAAATAATTCTTCTTTGCGATGATAGAGCAGTCTATCCTAATTAGAAGAACTAGATTCCAAGACGATTAACATGCATTGTGCCTGCAAGATGCACTCAAAAAATGGGTCCAAGACGCTTTAAAAGGCGCCTTTTATTTGCAATGCTTGCTTATAAATTCAAAAATCAACCATGATGTTTTTTTTTAATATTCATTTCTTTTGATCTTATGATAATTCTTAGGAGTTTGTACATGTACTTTTTTTTCTTATGTTTCTCTATTCGATTTCTGAACCTGACCGTGTGCAAGCTTAGGAATAAAAAAAGGAAAATATCGCATTAATATCAGACGAGTACGAGTTTGTATTAGGAAAATGTGTGCACAATGGCGTATACGTACTTTTTGTATACAAATACCATTTTTAGTTACAAGATAATTCTTTCTCCATGATAGAGTTTCCTACCAATTCACAAAAATTATTGGTCTAGGACCCCGAAACAAGATGCTCTCAAAGAATGCAAGCAAGTTGATAGATAAATAATTATTTATTAAAAAAAAAAACATAAACATTAGATTGGAATGTTTATACAGAGTTTTAAAGTAAGGCTATTTTATTAGCTTCCTGTTCCAAAAAAATGAAAGGTAACATATAAGTGTCTATCAAACTATGTGGTTTTAATATGATTTTCATTCCTATTATGGAATTTCCAATTTTCTGCTCCCGGAGTCAGTTTGTTTCGCAGTACTCGGACTCGCATTCGAATTTAAGTCAATTAAGGAACTTGCCGGTGAACTATATTACCGCTACGAAAAACTACTTTGCCATTTTATCCACTGTCAAGTTCCATAACCATCATATAATAAAACGACAAACACTAGGTCGGCTAGTATATACGAATAGGAGTGCCCCGAATCTAGCTGACTCCCCGATAGTGAGATATTGCGAATCCCATAATAGGCATACTTATTTGTCTTTTAAATTAAAATATAATAATTAACTGCACACAGTTTTAAACCTATAAATCGGAATACCATGGAAACTATAACAAACAACTTAATTCTTTGCTCCCAATCGTAAGTGAAAATTCAAGCAACAATTAGGTTATAAACAGTGCTATTTAGGGATTTTTTTTTTGTCAATTAAAATATTTATCTTTCTCGGTTTTGAACCCAGAAATTTGTTGAGGGATACAACTCTCAATACAATGACACTCATATTATTTTTTTCAGTCTTAATAATGTGCATGAAGGAGATATCAAGGATATAAGTTAGAGATGTTTTATTTCTATATGTTTTATAATGAGTATCTATTTTAATGGGTACGTTTAATACATAAAAAAAAACATCTTCAAATAAATTATGTCAAAAGATTTTCATTTAATGGGGTAGATTGGGCAGAGAAGAATTTACGATTCACTGTCTAATGAGTTTAATATATGCGACTTACCCTACGAAAGTGAATACAAAACAGTTCCAATAACTTGTAGTTGTTTTTTTTTTAATGTCTTTCTATTTATTAAAATGGTTGAATTTAAACATTAAATATGATTAAAGCAAGAAAAATCAATACGGAAAAGTACGATTCCTTATAATGTTTAAGTGATTCGGGTTCAGAACAACTTAGATCTTTTATTGAAGTTTTTTTAATGTCTACTGTACATAGTCTGATGTTTTAATTCAATTTATCCATAATTTGAAAACGAAAAAAAATGAAAATATTCTGCCTTATTGCGAAAGTCAACTATCAATTAATAGTTGATAAAAATGGAAAATGGAAATCTTAGTATTCAACAAGTAAAAGTTTTGATAAGAGAGAATGATGCTGACGGTTGCCAATTGAAACAAAATTCATAAATATTATTGAAAAGTTGATAAACTTATAAACTTTTAAAATATTAAGGATTTAAAGTACCAAATTTTAATATTATTTATTAACTATCAATTCATAGTAGACCCTCGTAATAAGGGTGATTAATACAAAAGTAAAAAATATTTACAAAAATCAAAAAAACAAAGTTAAGACTGTAAAGCTCAAAATGTGGTAACCCTGTTCGACTAAAAAGCACACTCAAATAATTCGTATTTAAACAAAATAGTATATATTTTGATTTAGCTATAGGCTAAAGTTTCCATCAAATTTTAGACTGAATTCTCTCCTATCTAAAAAACACTAAAAACACTAATTTTTCATTCAAAATGTACCATATTTGACTGGGCTTTCTTCTATCTAAAAAAAATGTCGGGTGTCAACTACAAAATGGGAATAATTATAAGGCAACCCTATTTGAATGCAAAAAAAAACACTAATTTTTCAGTCAAAATGTACCCTATTTCAGGTCGTGAGAACCATAGTAGCCAAAATCCAAAACTAATGTTTACTTCAGCAGTATTCAGTTCTTTTTGATAAATTTTTACTTATTGATATGTCATATAAACAACTCTTTCAAAAGAAACCAATTTTCGAGACCATAATTACAGGTTTTCGCCTTCTTGAAAAAAAAAAGTTAAAAAATCAGCTAGGGTGTCATCTCTAAAACGAAGGCAAGTATGTACAATGTACATGGCATTTTGACTAAAAAACGTGTTTTTTTTTATTTTTGGAATTCAAATAGGGTTGCCGCACACTTTCACCCATTTTGGAGTTGGCATTTTTTTGGATAGAAGAGACCCCCGTATAAACTTTGGTATATTTTAAGCATTTAAATATGTCAAATATGATACATTTTGACTAAAAAAAATAGTGTTTATAGTGTTTTTTTCATTCAAATAGGGTTACCGTGTATCCATTTTGGAGTTGGCACCCGACATTTTTTAGATAGAAGAGAGCCCAATCAAAAATTTGGTATGTTTCTAGCTTTTAACCTGGTCAAATATGGTACGTTTTGAATGAAAAAATAGTGTTTTTTTGAGTTGGCATCCCAAATTTTGTTTAGATAGAAGAGATCAAATTCTAAAATTTGATATGTTTTTAGCTTTTGACCTTGTCAAATATGGTACATTTTGAATGAAAAATTAGGGTTTTTAGTGTTTTTTTTGAATTCAAATAGGGTTACCGCACCCTTTACCCATTTTGGAGTTGACACCCGACAGATAGAAGATAGAATTCAGCCTAAAATTTGATGTAAAATCTAATAAGCTGACATTCTAGTAAGAATAGTACAATAATAACAATAATAAGTCTTAACCTTATGTTTTTGATTTTTTTCCATATTTTTGACTTTTGTATAAACCAAATGTTATTGATGCATAAACTGATGTAGCTTTTTTTTCGTTCAAATAGGGTTGCCACGTTGATATACCCATTCTTAAAATGGTAACCCTATGTTTTTATGTTAAGTACCAACTTATCTTTCATTTTGCACCAATTTAAATCTCTAACCTTAAGAGCTAAGTAGTCCGACGGTCGCCTCCCCGACTACATTTCAAATGACGATACATTTTCGGGTATAAAAAACTTTAAAATGGAATTAATAAAAAGTTTAAACAACATTCCAAAATGCTTGACTTTGACTTATCGAAAACTTAAAGAAAAGTTTTTAGGTTTGAATCTTTTTAGGGTAAAAAAAATAAACACGAAACAACTGCCCCAAATGGGACATCCCCAACGATTTTAAATAAATGAAGAAGGAAAATTAACTGACTTTCATTTTCTTGCAAAGCAAATGCATCACAAAAAGCGAAGACATAAAATAAATTTCAATGAATAAGTAGCACTGATCTCTTGAGATAGTTAATTTCAGGTAAAAGTGAAAGGTGTTGGACAATGTATCTGTAGGTATATACATATGTATTGGCGGACGTCCGGGATACATTTTTTTACTAACTTTGATTACAGATGTATTTTTGTTCACATCAATGGTATTATATGTACCTACTAGATGTCTATTTGACTGGCTTAAAATGGCAACAAAAGTGCATTCATGAGAATATTCCAGCACGAGGCATAAATCTATTTTATATTTGTGCCCTGTACCAAGATACATGATCCATCTGTACGAATGAGTTTTATTGCTATAGATGTAGCTGCTATAGGATTGAAGAAATGTTCAAATATAGAGATGAAGTAACAGTAAAAAAGAAGCCTTAAAATATTTATGCATGTTACAGTTCTCAGTATGATGAACCCCCAGCATTTCTAAAGGTGGTTAAGGCTGTGTTGTCATGCCGCACTCACCTATTGAAATACTGAAGTTCACGACCTGAGACTCAAGAGCCAAAAGCTTCGATCCATTCTCGCGTAAACATTTAACTGGGAATTTTATTTTTGATTTATTCGCGAATTTAATTTTATTTTTATTCAAAATAAAATTTTTGTTTGTCAACGAATTAAATGTTCTGGAATTTGAAAAGTTACATGAGCACATGAGTTTATAATAATTTTCGGCTCTGAATGTTTACTATTTATCCATTAAAAATCCATTCAAGGACGTTGAAAAATTTAACAAATAGCAGGCAATCCCGGTCCCATGACCTTTGCTGCAGTTATTGCTAAATCTTGGTGTTCTTTTACATGATCAGTTTAATCAGAGTTTTACAATATATCAAGATTTCCGCAGTTCTAGGGTTGCCATACTTTTTTTAAATTAAATTTGAAATAGATATAAAACATGAAAATAATGTACTTTCAGAGGGCTGTATTGTTGAAATGTACATATACAACCTTGTTATTACATATTCTGACAAGTCTGACAGGGTTGCTGTGCGTCGAAGTGATTGCCAGACGAGCCTAAAATTCGTCATATTATTATATTGCTCTAACTTCGTGTTTTGTCATGAGTCGAAGTTTTTATAGTTTTTCAGATATCACATTTTGAACTTGACAAAAACACTGTTTTTGTGATGTTTTGGTTAAAGAGAGATTTTATTTTCAGAAACATTAACATGTATTTTGCAATGCTTTTTAAACCCGAATACATTAATTACACTTAAAACAAACTCAGGGTATTTTCAGCCCATCGAAAGTTTTGTAAAAAATTTGGTCTTTTTTCTGAAAATTAAATCTCTCATTACTCAAAACATCATAAAAACAGTGTTTTTGGCAAGTTCAAAATTCGATATCTCCAAATCTTTGCATGGTAGAATAATTATAATACTAGGTTCGAGATAAAAGAGTCAAAATTGTTTGCAAAAATTTAATTTAGTTTCTTTGACCATTCTTCGCTGTCAATACATATCATTTACAGAAAAAGCGTTCTTAAAAATGTGTTTTTTTTGTGTTTCTTAATTTTCTATAATGTTTTCTGTAGTAAAAATATCAAGTTTGGTTCGGAAATAAGCATCATTTAAGAAAATAATTTTAAACAGCGTGTTATTATTAAAACATAGACTTTAAATTGATGTCGATGATGGGTACATGGCGAAAAAAATGGAATTTTTGAAATTGTTCAGCTGTACGCAGTCTAAGTGGTTTTACCAATCAGTGTAACCAGCTCTACAAAACGCGACAGGTCTCCGCCCGCGTATATTTTTTACCCTGTTTTTGTCACACAGTATTATTGGCACGTTAATAATGTCTTTTCCTAAAAGTTTTTTTTAGCTTATTACACATAATTTGTCTATATCGCTCATTTGCTTGAAGACTGTCATAGCTCAACAATCGGTATTTTTTAGTTAATGATGCAGAATTATTCGTTTTACCGTTTACCTTCCCCATTAGAAGTGAGAATATGACGTTATTTTAATTGAGTTTGTACCAATTTTAAAACTTTAAACACGTTTTGTGCAAAATCGAGTTTTATGTGACGACGACACCAATTTACATCCAACCATTTATTTAACTATTCTGTACCTACAGTAATTAATAGTAAACTTTAAATTCTGTTTATATTTTGTACTCACCTCATCAATTGATTCGCATTCAAATAAGTGAATGTGCAAGAGAGGATCTCTTGGATCCTTAATCAAGTAAACAAGTCCTGTCAAAGGTCCGTTAAATTCCATAATAGCCGCATTCTTCACAGCAGCATTTCCATTGCAGTCAGCTGCATTTGAAGTGCCTGTCCCACCACTTCCTGCGGACACACTGCCAGAAGTGCCACTCGAGTTGCACGTTGATGACGAAGAGGACATAGATGACAATGACGAAGACGAGGATAAAACTGTGGCATTACTCAGAGCGTTTTTAATGCCATTCGTGTTCTGTTTGACTTGAGAGTATCCAGTGCGTCCATTACGATGAATGATGCGACACATGCCAACCACATGCTTTAATGGATGGCCAAATTGGAGTTCGAAATCTGAATTATATGACTCGAGTGTTCCATTTTCAACACCAACAGAAAGCTGAAAAATTGAATAAATACATTATGTAAATAAAAAATACAAACATTTATGATACTTAACAAATATAAATTGAAAAAAAACGCCTCCATGCCAAGGACAAACTACTTTTGTGAAGCTTTTGTAAAGATTGTATGTTTTGTACACAAAACAACAATAAAGACAAGAATAAAATGTTGGCAAAACCGAGAAAAAAAAACAAAAATTCAAGGACTTCTAAAAATGATAATTTCATGGTTGGCTTGTTGTGAATTATTTATTTTTTATTTAAAGTCCTTTTTATATTTTTTTTTTGTTTTATTTTTTTTTTAGATTGTGCCAAGTGGGCTTATGGTGCACTTTACACTTACATAAGAGAAGAACGACTTTATGAATATTCAAAGCATTCAGGCACCAGTGATTTACATATGTTTGTAGTTGACGAAAGGATCATATCCTGTTAAAGTTTGTTCTAGCGTAAATTAGATTTTTCTACAACATGGTTGAGTTGAGAACTTATCATACAACGCAATTCATTCGATAAGACTTAACTGTAACTTGGAGGACAGGAATCATACAGAAACAAAAGTTTTTGTTTTTTTTTTGTATTTTGATTTAAATATTCTTTTGCAAATTTAGTCCAGATAATATATGCATATAAAGATGCAAACCCGGAAATAATCATTGAGACTTGTAGGTATTGTGATTTCATAAAAAAACATGTTTTGACATTTTTTTTTTCTACGAGCAATCGTTTAGAAGATAATTTGATCTTAAAATGTGTCAAATGTCGAAAATAATGGTTTTCGACATTTTACTCTAAAACGGTGAGTCCTTTCGAAGAGTTGGCTTGGATTTGTGTTTTTCTACATAAGAAATATTAAAATATTTTAAATCTGTCATTTATGTATAAAAAATATTTTTTTTTTTAAATTTGATCAAAAATTGCGAATTTTCGTACTTAACTCGTAAAACCTGAGATTTTAAGGAAATATTTTAAAAATTACGGTTTTCCGTACTTTATTCTTTTATTCACCAGTTCTTCTTTCTCTTTATTTTACACTATTTGAAGAATTTAAAACTCTTTACGCCAACTACTTGGTTGAAAAGGGGTGTTCCTTAAATCATTTTGGAAACTCGTAAAATAAAAAAAAAAAAAAAAACTCAGATGGTTATCCGGCAAATTTAACTTATGAAAACATTCAATTATAAAATATTTTGGATATTTGCAACGCGTTCGTGACAAATTTTCGAAATTCATTTGTCAGTGAGACTGTTGATGTTGATGAATTCTTTTTTTAAATCTACACACTTATTCACAAACGAGTTGTAATAATATCCCTGTTCTTCAGAGCACTGTCTTGGATCTTCTTTCATCATTAAATGATGATTGCTCAGCTGGCCCAGATGGTATTCCTCCAATTTTATTAAAAAAAAACGGTAGCAATTCACTAGTTCAGCCTCTTACTTTTTTGTTTCAACTTTCTATCAAATCAGGAAAATTTTCCTTGATTTGGAAAAAATCATTCCTTACTCCAGTCTTCAAGAAAGGGGACAAAACAGATATAAAGAATTAAAGGCCTATTGCAAAACTATCTTGCATTCCAAAACTTTTTTGAACAAGTAGTTTGCGAGAGTTTTGCTTTTTTTTAGTAAAAATCTGATTGTTGAACAACAGCACGGTTTTGTGTAAAATAGATCAACGGTAACTAATCTTCTTACGTTCTTGCACAATTGTTCAAATGCATTAAAAAAGAGAAATGAAGTTGACTGCATATATACTGACTTTTCTAAGGCATTTGATCAATTAAGTCATAAAATAATTATCTTTAAACTTAAAGCTTTTGGTTTTCCACCTATCTTTATTGCTTGGGTGAAATCATACCTGGAAAATAGATCTTATCAAGTCAAATTTAGAAACAGTCTTTCTGATCCTTTTATTTCCCATTCAGGTGTCCCTCAGGGAAGTCATTTGAGATTCTAATATTTGCTGATGACATGAAGATTTTTAAGACAGTAAATTCTAATCAAGACCGCATTCTTCTTCAGTCTGATAATGACAATTTTAGTGTTTGGTGTAGGAAAAACGGTCTCTCTCTCAACCCAATAAAATGCCAGACAATTACATTCTCTAGGAAGCGTTTTGCGAATGCTTTTGACTACTGCATCTCGCAACACAAGCTTTGTAGAGACACCTAGGATCCATATGTTACTCTTTCTTTGTACAATTGCTACGTGCGACCCCATCCTTTTATCAAGTTCATATAAGCCGTATCGAATCAGTACAACATAACAACATAAGGGCCTTCCCTGGACTGACCCTAATAACTTGCCTCTATATGAACATCGAATCCAACTTTTTCAGATGGAAACATTATTTCAAAGGCGTGTTAATAATGATTTGGTATTCCTTCATCAACTTATTAATGGTCAAATTGACACTCCTGATCTATTAGCCTGCATTGGCATTAATTATCCGGGAGGATTTCACCTGCTACGAAGATTTGATTTACTACATACATACAAACTATGGTATGCATGAACCTCTTAATCGTATGAACAAACTTTTTAATTTAAACCATTCAAATATTGATTTTAATACGAGTAAAAGTTTCGGATCAGTGATCCACTATCGTGACTGTCATTCCTTGTTTAAAATAATTTATTTGTCTTATATTGTTTATGTATGTTTTTATTTATATATTGTGCATGTGTAAGGTTGTATTATTTTAGTTTACTAACTACTAATACATGCACTTATGATGAGCCTTTGATTGTAGATAATAGCTTGCTCTAAGCTCACTTCATCAAATAATCTGAAGTGTACACAAAATGCGCTTTTTGTTAAATATTGTTAACTAAGTTTAAGATTTCATAATAATCTATAAAGTTAAATAAATATATTTAACAAACTACACATTTTAATAGTTAAGTATGTACTTAAGACAGTAATTTTCGATTTTTGACAAAATTCAATAAAAATATTTTTTTTTTTGTATAGAAGAGCACATAATCTACAACTTTTTAAAGACAACTTTTAGATAAGACGAATCACTGCTTAGGAGTAATATGGAAAAAGCCCTTATTTTCGACGTTTGCCACATTTTAATATTTGTATCCGTTTTATAGTTTTATAAATCAACAAAATAATTTTTTTACCATACTTAAAAGTAAACTGTGTTTTTTTTCACCTCCAATAGAAGCCTTAAGGCTTTAGATCAAAAAGATATAAATAGATGCAAAAAAATGGGTTTAAGGGACTTAACTAAACTTTGATTTTGTACGTGTCGGGCACTTGATACAGCATTTAATAAAATTTGTAATTATTGGTTTAGCATTTTTAAATAAAATCTAACAACAATAAATGTTTCGAAGAGACCTTAAACGGGATCGTTACATTTGACTGAAAAGCATTTAACCGAAAAAAGTCTTTTCGATTTCAAAGACAAATGCCGGAGTAACGATTGACATAAAACTCTTGATACTATTAGATTACTAATTTTTCAAAAAAAAAAAAAATTAAAAAAACAGAAAAATATTTTAAATCTTTCCACAACATAAAAGTTTTTGGCTAAATATTGTGAAAATATTAAAAAAAAAGTGAGAAAAATTTAAAATTAATTAAAGATCTTGTTTAAAAAAATACTGTTTTCAGAAAAAAAGTTTTTACCTCTATCAAAATATTAAGTTCTCAAAATATTCTAAAGTACACCACTTCTGGGGCGAAAATTGAAAATAAATGAACGAGTATTATTTTTTTACCTAAATATTGAAAAATCACAAAAGTTTTGTATAGTCTTAAGTTATATTTTAAGACTAAAAACGATATGTATGATATGATATGATACTCCTAAATTGATATGTTTTTTGCTAGTTTTTAGTTAAAATTTTGAAAAAATTAAGTTCAAAATATAGCAATTGTATATCAATCACACCATGTCGAACAACTTTGTTTATTTTGTTTTATTGAGAGAGCTTCAATCCCAATTATCACCTCTTTTGTTTTTTTATTTATTTAATATTTTAAAAGTTTTCTAAGATTCTTTAAATGCGAAAAAAAAACTTTGCGCACACCCAACCTCTCACCTACCCCAAAATCCTTTTGTGACTCCAAGCAGGGAGTTGCAGGGGGGCAGCATGGCCCCCAAAACATAACTTGCTTTTAGCATATTCGAGATCTAGGGCGTGCGTTTTAATCGAAAAAGTCTTTCAAAATTTGTATCTTTAAACTCTATTTGCGGGCAAACAGGACGTCCTACACTATGCAAAGTTGACATTATTCAAACGTAATTTTTGGCTAAACAAGGCATCTTATAGAACTAAAAATTGCATATTCGTTATCTAGGCAGTGATACGAAGAAACAATTTGTATCTTTAAAAGCGGTTTGCGGGTAAACAAGGCGTAATTTACACCTTTTTTTGTGTTCAAATTAAGAAAAACTTAGCTTACACTTCACCTCGCACCCACCCCGAATCCAATAGTGACCACAAGAAGGAGTCAACCTCCGTTTTTGCATATTCGAGATCTAGGGAGTACCTTCTTTGAATCAAAAGCCTTTTAAATGCCTTTGTATTGAATATTCAAGTACAATAGTAGGATTTTTCGGGCAAACGTAAATCGGTTAAACGTAGCCAACCCCCTTAAACATACCTTTTATGTGTATTTCCAACTTTGAAGTTTATTCAAAATAGGAAGACCCTTAATTACCATATTTAAGAAAATCGCTATACAGCGCAGCGGTTTAGATCGAGGTATAGGTACACAGACAGACAAACAGACATATCTGATTGTTATCTCTAGTTCGATTTTTGTTTACAAATCCTAAACTTGTCCTATAGTACCTTTGTATATAGCAAGTAAAAACCGTATAGATCTATTTCCCTCTGTTTGGGTGGAATTTATTAAAAAATTACTTAAAATATAAAAATAAATTAATAAAAAAACAATGTCAACTTTTCTTATAAAATAGTTTTTTTTTTGTTTTTTTGGGGAAATGGTTTGGTTTTAAATATTTTCAAACTATTTATTTCAAATTTCTTCTTATATTTCTTTTCAAGGATAAATCATGGAGAAGCAAATTCGAGATTGGAGTAACATGTGAGCAACAAGTTCCCCCATATTTAGATCTTTGAAATTTTTGACTTAGAGGCTAATAATCCAACTGCATTTGAGTGACGTCATCAAAATTTCGTTTTGAATTTTTTGGGATAAAGAAGATGGAGTAGAAATTTGGAATGCAATTTTTTGAAGCGCAACAAATGCAAGCTAAAAGTTTCGTTAGTTTTATTTCACAAAAACCTATCCTTCACAAAGTAAACTTTTTTTCCTAGAACGTTGAAAATGTATTTTCAACTCTGGCGATGGCCATGGGTTTGGGGGATAAGGGTAGGAGCAATAAATTCTGGGAAAGCTGCAACAAATTCCTGCATACTTAAATTTTTGAATTTATGTTATTGCGGTGCTAACTTCATCAATAGTGCATGGATCAATACAGGTTTATTTGAAAAGCTTAAACCCAAATTTGCACCACCTTACATCTCTTCTTACCAAAGTTATGCACAAAAATGCATTTTCTTTCTTTTTTGCTCATATTTCGGTTCCAGTATGCCATGACACAAAAAAAAATTAAAATCAAATGGTTCATAATAAAATTTTCTTTCAATAAAGTGCAATTTATTTTGGTTCAAATGCACCCGTGCTTACACATTTTTCAAAATGTTATATTGCCGTGTACGGAACAGAAAAAAACATTTAATTTCCAAAATCTAGCCCGCAACAACGAATAGCCAAGCGTACGATTTTAAAAAAGCATTTATTATATTACTAAGACCTCCAGAAACACTTCTGCATCAAAAAATCAGGAGTGCAAGAACCTTCGGGTTTGGCCGCGTTCAAACGACCCGTGGGTGGTAAAGAGTAAATTTTTATTTTAATTAGTAGGGAATATTAAAGGCTCCAAACGTACTTTGATTTTGATAACCATTAGGTGCGTCATTTGCAAAATAATAACAACCAAAGTGAAGAAAAAAATTAACTTTAACTAACTGTATAGTTTATTATTGAATTTAAAAAAAAAAAAAAAAAAAAAAAAAAATGCACTCAAATTATAGCAAAATGTAAAAAAAAACAATTTGTGTTTTTATTTTTGCCAATGCCGATTTATTCGCCAAAAACGAAATTTTGCTTGTATTTTCGCTACGACATGCCTGCGTTCAACCTTAGATACCTCGGCTTTTATTAGTCGTGAAGAGATACTTTTTTCTTCTAATTGTGGGGAATGAATAGAACTAATAAATTAGTGCATTAGAGCTACTAAATTAGTGAAAACAATGATTACCACAACATAAACTTTTTTCGAAATAATTAAGAAAAAGTGTTTTTTTTTAACAAATAACTGACTTGAACGTCCTGCATTTTTGCACGGATACATTTGTATAAAAAGAAGTTCTACTTAAATCAAAGTAAATATTTTAGTGAACCATTCAGATTTTATTTTTTCGCATTATATCACAGTGGAACTGAGATATTAGCAAAAATAAAAAAAATGAGCTCAAATGCACTATTGTGCATAACTTTGGTAAAAAGAGCTCTCAGGTGGTGCAAATTTGGTTTTAAGCTTCTCAAATGAACCTTTATCGATCCATGAAAAAAAACTGACAGTGCATCTGCGCGCAAGCTTAAGCAGTTTTTCACAACGCTTTGACTGAATTACAACCTATCTTTTTGAAAGTTTTGAATTACCCAGTTGATTATTTTGCAAGCAATTTTAAACTATTTAGGCCTTTATAAACCCCGTAGCATCATGTTTTAAACGACCTTTTTTCTCGATGGCAAATGAAAGCCTTTGTTTTAACAAATACGCTTACCTACATAATAGTTGAACAAATTTGTATATTCATTCTTTTAACTTAAATGAAATCAGTAACAATTGGTAAATCACTTACGCCCACAGATTAATAAAACTTTATATTCAACACAGAAATAACCTATTAAAACCTTAATTCCATATTATGTATAGATATCAATTACTTAGCTGAGTAACGAAACGAAAACAAACGTGCCATTTTCTCCAAGTTTAACAAACCATATAGTTTGTATAACTAACTATATTCCACATCTCACTGTAACGTCAATTAAATGAGGACAAAAAAAAAACAAAAAAAAAGAAACTTACAAATCAACAAAACAATCAGATGAAAGCATCAATTCAATGAATCTTTATAGTGATGCCAAATTAATCATGCTTGCCCTTAGATCCTTACAAAATGTTGTTAAAGGGGCGAGTCGGAAATACCATATTTACAACCTCACGTCATGCTTTGACGCAAATCGTTAGCCCTGGGGGCAAACAATCGTTTATAGTAAATTATTGTATGTAGGTAGGATAGGTAGAGAAGGCATCTACATTATGTAGAATAAGAAAAATAAATATATATCAAGAGACATTCAGATGTGTTTTATCCCCAGACATTTAATTGAACTGCTTTTGTTTTGATTTAACTCCACAATGTAAGTAATGATTTCGGTTATAGTTTAATTCGCGAGAGTTATTATAATATAATTAATGAAATAATTAACGCTCAATTTTTATTCCAAAATTCAAATACACTTCAAAACTGTTCAAACCAGGCACGCAGAGAAACTCGTCCTAAAATCACCGCAAAATTTTTTTTTAATTGGAAAGAAATTTGTAAAAATAATTTTAAGTAAACGGTACACCGCGGGAAATTTGTATGGAACGAAATTTAACGTATAGTAATATTCGAAATGTTAAATGCAAAAAAAACGTATATTTTCGACATCTCATCTTTTTGACATATGGACAAAAAATCGACCTATTTTTAATCGCGATATACAGTAATGAGCAAATGTGGTCAAATGTTTTCAATTTTTTGGAAAAATAAAACGTAGTATTATCAAAAGGAGCAAAATCGTTTTTATTTTTATAATTTAGTATATTTAATTACACTGTCCTTGCCCTTCATATAATTTTTGGAATTATGTAAGATTAGAGTCTTCTGAATCTAAGTCTAGTTTCAGAAAAATTCTATCACGTACATTTTTTTTAATTGATTTTTAAAAAAATGTGATTTTTTTTTAGAAAAGAGCTCTCCTAGATTCGGCTGACCTTTTAAAAAATTAAAACTGATAATTTATTTTACATAATATAAGCTAAGGCCTGAAAAGATCAGGTTTGTTTTTATTTATCATTATGTTTTTACAATTTAAAACGTTATTTAAAATAAAAAAAAAAAATAAACATAAATTTCAAAATTTCGTAGTTTTTAGAAAAAAAAACTAATTTGCGGGATAATGGAATTACTATACTCTTGATATTGGTCAGGTTAATTATGATGTAAAGTGTGCAACAGAGGAAAATCAATAAACAGATTTTTTTCTGTTTTTCAAAAAGGATGATTTTTTATGGATTTTCCACAGAAAACAAATTTAAAAAAGATTTAAAATGAAAACTTCACTACCACATACTCCCAAGGCATCAGCAAACTTTGATAACTAACTTGTCATCAAAACGCAAATGGGCTTTGGAGTTGAATTAAGCTCAAAAATAACCGAATTCTTAAACTATTTCTTCATAATATGAACACAAAGTCTCGTTGACAAAATATTGAAACTAGAACTTTATTTCAAAATGACAAGTCCCACAAATCCAATCAATAATTTACAAATTTTATTAAAATTTTATTGAAGAAAATAAATGATAAATTAAATATACTAAATTAGAAAAATAAAAACGATATTCTTCCTTTTGATAGTCTAAGTTTTATCAACTCTTTCAAGAAAGTTAAAACATTTGACCACTTTTGCTCGTCACTGTAGGTACTATAAATGTCAAGTTATGCATTCGTACAAAAAAAATTCAGATAACAATCAAACATGATATTAAAGTACATTGAAATAAGCAGTGACATTACAAAAGTAAACCGTGTGACTCTCAAACTATAAGCGGGCGGGGACCTATCACGATTTTTAGAGCTTGTTGCACTGATTACAAAATGGTATGTAAAAACTTCATAAAATCTGGAGTTAGGGGCAAAAAACGTTTTTTTCGACTTTCATGCATTGTAAAAAAAATCTAGTTTCGTCAAAGTTTAACCCATTTTATATTTTCTTACTGTTTTGGAAAGTAGACACTTAGACCTTTTCAACAATATAAAAAACATGTGTAGTTAAACTTTTGAAATGTCGCGACCGTTAAGACTTTTGTTTAGATTTTAACACGCTACAAAAAAAAATATTACCAATTTTGTTTATGTGGACTTATAAAAGAAGGAGTTAAGCCTATGAAATAATTTATTGAGCTATTTGTGCATAGATGTGTAATGGCTTTAAATTATTTAAATATTTTAAACCGAAATGAATTAAAATTGCAAAAAAAATCGAGGAAAACCAAAACAACTGGAAATGTTAAATCCATAAACCCAAGACCAGAACCCAAAACATTAAGGTTTGTTCGCAGTACACAACCAACACGACAGGTTGATGAACATGTTGTTGAACCCCCTAAATGAAGAATCAACTCAAAATATTTGGTGTTTTTTAGTAATTGAGCTTTTACAATAATATTTTGAAACATTAACGGCCAATTTATTGACAAAGTTCTAAAATCAGTTTAAAACTACTATTTTTAGCTCTCAGTTTTTCTTAAGATCTTTGATTAAAAATATATTTAGAACTCAGGCATTTCTTCACATCTTTAGAAAAGACTTAGATCTCAGTTCAGTATTTTCGAAGCACCCGGTTTCTGTTTTGACAAATATTTTTACATTTGATTTAAATTAAAATATTATTCCATAAGCAAATATATTTATGTAGTTTAAGGCTTATCATACATGTTCAGTTTGGCTCATGTTCGGCCTGACCTGTTTGAAATTTGGAGCGGTTAAGACAGGTATCTGTGTACAGCAATAGGAGTGCATTTGTACCAAGAAAGAGTTGTTTCGGCCACTTCTTTCAGAAAACCAAGTGCACTGATGGGATTGTGCATCGTGGGCCAAACTTTTTTATTGTAACACTTTTTTTAAACGCATATGACACATAGACTAAGGGCACGATGCAATTTTGCAAGCCAGGCGACCACAAAGAAGAGTAAAAAATCGATTTTTCAATTAATTGTGATAGCCCAAAAAAAATGTTATAAAGATAGAACTTTGCATTCCGATAAAGAATTTGGAGAATTTACTTGCCCCCACTACAGCAAGTAAAAACTATTTCATCATGCTACGTTAGCATCTAAATATTTCTTGGACGTAATACCACAATTTCTATTGTTTTCAAATCATCACCAAATCCTTCTAAAACGTTCAATGATTTTTTTCAAACCGTTGATTTAACATCGTTTTCCGAAACATTGACAACAACTGCACTGATATTTCAAATACAGTGCTGTAGATACACCATTTTCATCTTTATCGTCATGAAAGAGCCAATCAAAGAAGACCAATGACATTGTTTTTAATCAAAAGAATACTTTTGTACACAAAAACGTGAAATTGTTGTTAAATCGAGTTCTAACGAGTCAGACCCCAAATACTGAGGGTCTAAATATAACAAAGTTCAAACTCAAACAAAGTTCTAAATTTGAGTTCTAAGGCGTTAGAACTTAGTGAAGAAATAAAAATGAAACAATTTGAGTTCTAATTTTTCCATAAACCGAGTTTTAAGAGCTAGAACTTTGTCAAAAAATTGGCCGTAAGCTTTAACTACAATCAGCACTTTTTGCAAAAAGTGAAAAAGAATACACACCTACACTAGTGACATCTGTTGCTGAAAAGAGCGTTTAATTTATACTATACAAATTTCAGTTCAGACATCAATCGGTGGTTTTCTGGAAAAATAAATTGGCACTCACATTTCGAGTGCTGGGTCAGCTAGTAGAGATATCTTCTAAGTCTTTTAAATCTTCACTTGGATTTTTTTGCCCGATTGGCCAAAAAGTTTTTTTTTCACCTACCTGAACCTTTATAGAACTCATTCTATATATGTAATTGCTAAGAGTAGCGCAGTTATTGGATTTTAGAGTTTAAAAAAAATTAAAATGACTGCTCGTAAACAAGATGAAACGGAGTGTAATGTTATAACGTATTAAATTTTGTTAGCTCAAGCTAGCAAAAAATGTCAAATTCAGGAAGAATGTTCATGCTTCTTAATCATCACAATTGAAAACCTTCCGTATATTATGTAAATTGCATGTTAAAACAACATAATATGTATGAATTTAAATATGTCCTGGCCTTGTTCTAGTTAATTAAGAAGAAGTCTTTGGCGCTGTGATGGTATTTCACGCACAAGTGACTCTTGTTTTTTTTTTTTTTTTTTTATATCAACAAAAACTCCCCCTCACAGGTAGATGCTTTCAAAACACAATGTATAAGTGAACAGTGTGTCATTTTGTCAATCTAGAAACAAGAAAAATACTAAAACTAAACAATCAATAAAAGATAACACAGTTGCCAACAACCCAGGTTGCGTAAATTGTGTGCTGCAAAATCCAGTTGCGATAATAAGCGCACTTTACAATGAGACATTTTTCATTCAAAGTTCGAACAGAATGCATTCTTCTTTAAGGCTTTGACATTTGACTAACTAACTAACCATAAATAACAAGGGGAACTCCCATTGGATCACTATACAACCTACAAGAGTACAAAATGTTTACAATATTTTTTTTTTTTTACAATATTTTGCCAATATTTTGGTATAAATACTCCACTGTCTTCTCGAGAAAATTTATCGATTTTTACTACCATGCTGAAGAAATGTTTAGACATATAAATATCAAGGGGAAATGACTCAATGTATCTTAGTACAATGCTGGGTCACATAGTTGTTGTTGAAGCAAGTCTTTAGAAAAGTTACAATAATTGTAAGATAAGCATGGGGGTAGGGGTAAAGAACTTTGTAATTAGCATTCTAGTTAAGTTTGTGCAACGTGAATTACCTGAGTTTTTAACACGACGGAAACAAAAGATAATAATCTAATGATAATAAAAAAGCATCTCAGAGAGATTTTTTTAATAATAGTCTTTGAGAAAACATGTTCTACAGAGGTTTTTCTTAGAAATGACAATGTTTTAGGTTTTCATGTTTCATTTATTATAGAAAATTTTTAAAAATCAAAGTTAATTAAATGTTAAACTCCTTAAATTCAGTAAACCATGTTATGCCAAGTTGACTGAATTATGGAAGACAAGATACAAAAGTATATTATTAAGAAATTGTTTTTGATTATTTAATTTTGTAAAATACAAAAAGCGAGAGCGTGAAGGTTAAATTAGTACAGTCCTGTGGGGTGGGTTCTATTTCTCCTCATTTAGGTGGGAGCGAGAATTTTCTAAAATACAAAATAGAAACAAAATTATTAAAAAACAATACCAACACTTACAAAATTAAACTACACCTTTTTACAAAGCTAGAAGTTTTTTTTACATTTTTTTATGATTTTTTTTTTTAATGTCAAGCAGGAGCATCTGTTTTGCACAAACTTTTTCTCTCCGACCACGCTGTATAGTATGTCGAACAATGTACAAAAAGAATGGATTTGCAACAGTGAGCCCTGTGAACCCAGAAACACGAGCATCGTTTTAGTTGTTTACCCACTACGTCAGCACATCCATTTCTTGGGACATCCCTTTGATCAAAAAGCCGTGCTATTTACCATTAACCCTCTGCACTCTGAGACATAAAGTTACAATCTTCGATTTGATTTCAATGGTAAAAATAGCTTTAATTGTCATTTATAGGGTGTCCCGAAAATATCTACTCACTGTTGATTTTAGACTTTTTTGTAACGTGGTACTGCGACGTTGTAAATAGAAGAACACTTAATAGACTTACCGCGATATATCGAGTTATATATAAGTTTCATGTATTTAAAAACTTTATCAATTCCCATATCAACAATGCCTCTATCATATTTCGTTAAAAAATATTTCCACTTTTTTTAAAGATCACCCTAATTTACCCTACTGAAACTACGAATATCTAAAAATCCAGTAGTTCCAAATTTTTAAATTGCATATTGTTTAATTTAATATTTTTTTATTTATATCTGTAAAGCTAGTATCACACTATTTGTGTAAACACCAACATTTGTGTAAGAATTTGTGTATTTTTGACATAAATATGCATAAAACCATCTGAAACACAAATGTGATGATAGAAAATTACATTAAAAACACGATTTTTATATCATTTGGTATCATCCGAATTATGGTTTAGATGATATTGTGTATTTTTATTGAAAAAATACACAAATTTCTGTGTATACACAAGTCGTGTGATCTAAGCTTAAGACGTGTCATATTAGTATTAGTCTAAGAGCCGACAGCAGATTTTGGGAGTGCAGTGATAACCGAAAATGGTGTATACTTGTGTGTAGGTATTAGCGGCCTTGTACAGAATTCAAAAGCCGAGCGAAATAACGCCGAATTTAAAAATTCGGCCTTATTGCGCTTTAAGAAAGAGAAATAACGCCGAATTTCCGCATACGGCCTTATTGCTCTTTGTCAAAGGAATTCCCACCAATAAAAATGCTATAAAATATTGTTTACGACCCAAAACCTAGAATTAAGTTGTATTGCATATTTTTTTGACTAAAGAAAGCATAATTGCACTTTTCCCCGACTAGATACAAACTGGTGCCCATAGAAAACAATTAAGTACTAGTTGAGACCTATTCAACGATATATGTAGGTCATAATTTGTACCAACACCAGGGACGAAATCCCGAAGGAATAGTGAAAACATGTTTTTTTCCTTGGGAATTAGGAGGTGAGGGGTGATGGGACATCAATTGTAATTGATCTTATTGACCGCCTAGCATTTTCCACCTGATTTTATTGACGTTTTTAAGTGTTTGACTATTAAGAAATTCATAAATTGAACTTTCATTTTGGCAGAGCAGGCTCAATAACATTTTTCTCCCACGAGATACGGACTTATGCCCATACAAAAAATGATGCACTAATTGAGACCTTTCCAACGATATAGGCCACTACGTGTTACAACAATGGGACGGAACCGCCCATTCTCCTTTAATGAGTATCCTTTTCCAGAACACTACTGTTCGGAAATAGGCAACTGCTTAAAATTTGTTTATACATTTACTTTTTAGTATTTATTAAAAGAAACCAAAAATAATTATTCATATTTCATTACAATAAATGCAACATGACTGATTGTTCCACTAAGCAAACACCATATTTTTAAGTGTTCGGCAAAAGGGAACTTAAATTATATGAAAGATTAATAGATATATTGTAATCCTTTAATTGTTAAAAATCCTCGCTGCTGCATTGAGGTAAATAAGAAGCAACATCATGGTATTACGAAAAGACGAATCAACTTCTAGCTTAGCTCCGAAGACTGGAGCAGTTATTGGTCCCAAAGGTTTTAAAAACTTATATCAGGTAAAGTTCTTGAACGAAAAAGCAATATCACGGTGTTAATAATTTGTTCTGCAAACGGTAAAACGGCCTCCAGTAGTGGTATTTCCTGACATTCGACCTCCAGCTAAAGTGGTAAGCTCATTGCCTCCAAATTGGGTAAACGGTCGCTCAGAAACAGGATGGATGAGTTCGGAGACCTTCCATGAACATGAATATATCGCTAACGAATTCAGTAACTGGCTCATAAAAAACAAATACCAGTTGTGTTTTTGGTGGATGGGCATAAATAATATTAATAATTGCATGTCCCCCGAATACAACAAACATGATGTAGCCGTCAGATACAGGAGTGACTACCGAGCTACAGTAAGGGAATGGACTATTTTAAAAGGCAACGTTGGAAAATCGGTGACAAAAACCAACTTCTGCAGACCGTAATGACACGTTCTAGAAAATAAAGACAATTCTGGTATTAGTAAAAATGCATTTCCCAATTCTGGAATTAAAATTTATCCCTTCGACCTTAACGCGGTCGACTTAAAAAGTGCATCCAGAACTTTCACGAAAGTGTCAACCAACTACCTTTAGAATGCACATCTAACGACTCTTCAGATTTGTCTGCATATTCACTTGCCATAAAAAAAAAAATGTTAATTCGACTTGAACCCGACTCAAAATTATGGTGTTCGGAATCAGGCACCTCAGTGTTTACTTCTGGTGAAAATGACATTCTCTCGGTTTTTATTTTTTTTATAAGTTAACGTTTGTACTCATTAACACAATCATGTTTTTTTTCGAATAAAGTTTTCTTGCATCTTTCATAATAAATTTATTTTGATTTTTTTTATTCAATATGTAATTTTTTGAAGCGTTTTTATTTTTGAATTTCCGTTAACTGTTCGGGTCTTGGTGCATTATTTAATTTAATTTTTATTTAATTTTCAATTAATACGCCAATTTCTCTACAGGTACAGGTCCTAAAAAAACGTGTACATTTCGGCGTCAATTAGTTGCCTCCAACCCTAAAGCTTCCTGGGAGTGTGATATTTTTTCGGTCAAATAATGGGAAAAAAGTTTTAACTTAATGTTACTTCACTGTTAAGTTTGATTTGACATCGACCTTGAAGCCCACGACTCACGGACAAATGATTCACTGTGATTTTTGATGTAGGTACCTAAGTTGTTATAGAATGACAAAACATTCATGCCCAGCCCAGTTGAGTTCATATTTGCCAGGACAAGGAGGTACCTATGTAGTTGAGTTTTAGTTCGGATCTTACTATATTCTAATCAAACCATGAAAAGCAGATACTTTCTCTTTTAAGATTTCAGGATAGATTTTACGAAATTAGGACCTGTTAGCATTAGAATTACAAATTCAGAATTAAATACGAAAATCGAAAACAGTTAGTCTTAAATGTACACGAAAAGAATTTTAAAATTATACATAATTTTAAGTTAATTATGTCTTAAAAAGAATTTATTCCAGGTACCTACTTAAATGAATTTATCAGGCAATACATAACTATTACAACACTCCAATTGGAGATATTATCTTCATAAACTTCATTGACTTCATGACAACTCCATCACTTTTTCAGTATGACATCATTTTACTGTCCCAATTCAGAAAAGAGAAAACATTTTGTCAACAAGAAAAAGGATAAAAGGAGTTTCATTCTAGAAGTAAAAGGTAGGTACCACAGAAGAAAGCTTATAAATTGATATACTAGGTACGCATAGCTGTAAAGAAATTCGAGGCTTATTTTAACTCTATAGGTTGTCACTTGCTTTGGTTCCACTTACCCGTGTGTAGTTCTCCATAGATCGAATGTCATTTATTGTCCAGGGTAACATTGCGGCCGAGTACCGAGGATCCACCGAAGCAGATCCTCGATATGTCAATGTTATTAGTCGTGTTTTCATGGTTTTCGTTGCTTTTATGCAGTTCTTCTTTACTTTTTCCTTAACTTGTTGGATTTATTGTAAAAACAAATGAACACGATTTTATATTAAACTTACAATTAATGAGAAGTTTTAATTTACATTTTAATTTCCTTATTACAAGTGCTGGAAAAAATGTCTAATTTTTTATACAAAAAGACGGCGGCAGTGTTATTATTTAAAAGTTAAATTACACAAAGATATTGGTGATTTGTTCCGAGAAGAGAATTCGACTATTTACAAAACCATAAGAATTCAGACGAATACAAAATAAAAATCAATAAAAATAGAGACACTCTTTTCCCACAAAAGATTGACTCAGCTCCAGATTTTCAATTAAAAAGAAAAAAATCATCAATTTACATTTTCGCGAAACTACGGCATGGAATTTTCATTTCAAGGAGAACAAAAAATCGATAGAATTTTCACACAGGCACAGGACAGTGGACACCGAAAAGAAAATGCTAGGATTACTTCACTTGGTTTTGGTTCTTTTTCTCTATGAAAAGTTGGCTTATTGAACTTGCACTGAGTTAAACTATTGTTATTCAACAAGAAAATAACTTAATATTAAGTTGATTTGTGATAAAATAGCTTTAAACTCTCATTTGATTAGATTGAATGGCAAACGAAAACTTGAATATTGAATTCGCGTCCAATCCAATTTGATTGCAAGAAGGAGATGACAATGAAATGTTGCAGGCCGCCATGGACTGTATTTTGTTGCTCCTTGGAGGAAAGAATCGCTTCGCAACATGCTGCACATTCCTGCGCATTGAAAACAAACATTGTTATTAGGTTTGTTCGATTTTCACTCTGAAATACACCACTGATGTCTATAATGCACTGGATAGTGTATTCCCTTGAGAGTCCACCATTTTTTTTGGTTTGAATTGAAGATGTCAGATGTGAGTGTGGTTCCTCTAATCGACTTTGTTCTTGTTCTTTCTATAAAGATGAAAAGAGAAAGATTGCATAGTCTTCAAAAAAAAAATCAGATCTAGCATTGAACGCGACAATTTGTTCCTGGTGATGTACTTCATGATTGAAATGGAAGACGAACAGGGCGAAACAATAACGAATTTTCTAATTCGTGTTTTATTATATTAACAGCACATAATATAAACATTGAAATCATTAATAAATTAACAATCCCGAACTGTTGATTATGTTTTTAATTCGCATATTCTACTCAGTGGGAAGATTCACGTCGTAATTAACGACAGTGATCGAATTGTAGTTCTTCAATTTGTATGGATCCACTATCCAGTGTTTTAAGGAGATCAGTGGCATAGGTACACTCGGGATAAATTCTTTTTTGTATCCCAGTCCCAGCTAGGACTGTAAATTTAAAATCAGTTTCATTTAAACCTGAGCAACGTATTCGCAGTTCTCTTGGATAAAAATAGGTTTCTTTCGGTAGTTCCTGTGCTGAAATATGAATTCTGTAACTTCCTGCTGATATTTACATATTTTTATTTATTTGATTTAAAATTTTTTTCTTATAAAATATTAGGGGTATTTATACAACCTAACAAAATTTGTATGGAAAATCCAATTACATGTAAATTAAAACCCCATTGAGTTTCTTAAAATGCAGACCCTATTGCATCATGAAAAATCGAATGTCAAACAAACCTATTATTATTGCGATGTTCTGCGATGTTTTAGACAACAGTGAGAAGTGACAGAATGTTAGGTTCGTATAGTGACATCTATGAAGAATATGGATCTGGTTCTTGTATATGATAAAATGGCTCAGCGGTTATTTTAAAAAAAAATTTAACAGTTACTCATATTTAAATTACTAACTTTAAAATGGTATGGATTTTTTTTTTTTTAAAGAAAAAGCATTTTTGTGGGGTTTTCGTTTGGTACAAAAAATTAATTTATTTTGCATCTGGATCTGTCAAAGCCTTCGATTGGACAGAAAAATTGATTTATATTTTGATTTAAAATCAAAATTGGGAATTTGGACTTTTCGGCAGATCTACTAACATTACTATGCAACATAATTGACAGCCTTCAATTTGACAGGTTTTTGTTAAGTAATTTATTTGTGTTAAAAAAGATTTAAAATAGTTTTAAGTACCAATGGAAGCACTTTTAAGTGAACTAATCAATTCGTCCACCTCATCTTTGTAATCTGCTAAATTTATTTAATCGTTCATTTGAAACACACAAAAAAATAAAATCCAATCGAAAAATTGAAATTAAAAGGATTAGATTCAATTGGACAATGATACGGCTAGCTGTTTCACAGACACAAATATACACCAATATTGATAAAAAAATCAATTTGAATTTGTTGTATTCGCCACGAAAAAAATCAATTATTTATAGATCAAACAATTATTTTACCAAACGAAAACCCTATCAGAAGGGATATTCATGCCTGGTTAACTCTTGGTAAACTTGGTAAAGTGCCAAATTTGGTAAACGAATTGTCATTCCATATAATTGTCATTTCCATACAAATAAATAATATTAAATTCACGACTGGGTCGCACGTACTTGCTTTTTGGTACACAAAGGTTTTATTCAAAAAGGGCTAAATTTCGAACTTAACTGAAGTTAAGCTAATCCTCAACTTTTAGCGTTTACAGATTCCAATTATCTTGATTCCAACGAAAGTTATCGTGTTTACAAATTTCTAACGCCAAACGACACCGACACCGATGACAACGCACATAAAAATAGTTTTGGAAATATAGATCGATTCGCGTTTTTCAAAATGGCGGATTTTACCAGGGGTTTGGCTTTCCGAAAATCACAACTTAATTTTTTAAAACCTTTCTTTCATATTAAAAAAAAAATTAGCTTTCCTGGACGATGTTCACTACTCTCTCAACCGATTTATTTTGACGTAAGTCCATTCCGTCGTCGTGTTCAGACACAAAATAGTATGAACACATGGATTTTCACTTTGTCATCTCTTTCTTACCATGCAGAGGGAGTGAGATAGACCACAGATACGTCAAAATAAGTCGGAGGACTGAGTCATTTCGTTCCATAAAATGGATATATTTTGACTTCTTTTTTAGATATCAAAATTGCTAAGAACCTTATTTTGTATAAAAAAATTGATTGAAGACCGTTGAGTGTGAGTCTCTTAAAAAATCAAAATGCGAAAATGGCCGATTTACGGCCATTGTTTTTACAAATAATATCGCTAGAAGAGGATTTTCTAGGAATGTACACAATAAGGACTATTACATCTACTTAGAGTATAGTCGTGTTACATACAATAGGTTCAATATTTAAACAAGCTTTTTTGACATCTGTGACAGATAGGCTGAACAACATGGGTCCGTTTTTCGCAAAAATGAGTTTTTGAAAGGGGGGGGGAGGGGGGGGCTTGAATATCTGAGCTTCCTCTGAATATCTTAGATAAACGAAAAAGTTCCAGTTAATAATTTACATTATGATGAAATCACCTTACAATGGCATGATTTTGGAGGCCTGGGAGGGACCTGAGCTCCCTGAGCTCCCTCTCAATACGCCTCTCAAGATGGTGGCCAAGCCCTAAATGGGATTTGTTGGGACTTTTGGGATATCAGTAAGGGCATTGCTGCCAACAATTAGCACTAACAAAAATGCTGCAAAGGCCTACTTATATTTCTGACAAGTCCCTCTATTTTCTATTGAATAATCTAAGCATAGGCAGGTTTGTACCCAGTGAAATACGGTCGATGGGGCTTTCACCACGAAAAATAACAGTGGCATTAATCTAAAAAAAAATGTTCTTATTTACTGTTAAAATATAGATCTATGGAATAGTCAAATGTTTGGGGCTCCATTATTTAAAAATGTTTCAACCATTACGGCCATTCATATTTTTCCACTGGGCACGCATTAAAGTTCAAATAAAAAATATCTATACACTCTTTAACGTCATAGACCTATCTACAGTTTTACCTGATTATCTAATCTTTGCAAGAAGTGTGAATTCAAAGAAAACAGATATAATAATAAATTTCATTTTTAAATACTTGGCTATTTATTTATTTCTTTTATATTTGCCTTCTATTTTTGTCTAAATGTAGGAGCTATACAAATTTTGAAGGTCTTTCCAATAACTGCATTTATAAACATAAACATTTTCATAAAAATTGAGAATTGAGAAATAAAATTGCTGTAGGTAGTTTCTAAAAAGAGTTTCTCTGTAAACTATTGAAGACGTGTGTAGTGTATTTTTGTAAACTGATTCATTTTCAGTCTTCTATTTTGTCTAGGAATATTTTTATTTAAAAAAACAAAATGTTTAAATGCACAGGATCTAAAAAACACTTAGGTAATATTTTAATTTATTTGAATTTATTTATGACTAGTATAAAATAAACAAAACAGTTTTTTTTGTTTTAATTGTTTGCACAATAGAATGTTAATCAAATGAAGTTTCATTTTTGTTTAAATACTTTTCTCTAACAAAAAGTATTTAATAAATAAAATTCTTTATTTTTGAAATTAATTGCTTATACTGTTATCTCCGATTCACTTTGGTATGTTTTAAGTTATTATAATTTGAAAACATAAAATTAATATTTTATTATATTAACATTGTTGTTAATAATTTTTTTTTAATATACAGTTTAAATGAGAAAAAAGTTTTAACAATTCACATAAAACCTTGGCTTAACATATACAAATATAAAAATGGCAGCCAAATAAACAAAACTCAGATTTATCTATATTTTATTTATACTAAGATTAACAACAAAAAGTAATAAGAAGAACGGATAGTAATAATAAATAACAATATGGACTTAATTTCATAAAAATAAAGATCTTAACTATTTATAGAAAAAAACATAGTATACATACAAAGCACATAATGTCTATTTATGCATAGGTTTCTATGGACATTTTGTTTTTTTTTTTATAGTAAAACACATTGCCTTGGTCGATGTCTTGGCTTCTTTTCAACAGCTCGGACAGCATCTTCAAACACTTCACCAAGATTAACCTTCTTTTTCGCTGAACACTCAACTAGGGTATGAGCGTGAATTTCTTTACGTAGTTTTCTGCCTTCAGCTTGTGTTACAAATTTCTCTGAATTTGGAATTCTTAAATCTAATTTTGTGCCAATTAGAACAACGGGAACGTTATTGGAAAAATGACGGATTTCCGGCCACCATTTACTTTTGATATTTTCAAATGATGTACGACTACTTATTGAATAGCACAAAAGAAAACAGTCAGTCTGGAAAAAAAAGAAAAACAAAAATTAGGTACTTTGCGAATCATTTTTTTTTCAATAACTATATACATTTGGATAGCTAAGGGGTCTCAGTCTTTCATAATCTTCTTGTCCAGCTGTATCCCAAAGTGTGAGGTTATAGTCCTTGCCATCAACAACAATGTTACATGCATGATTGTCAAAAACTGTTGGGATGTACTCGTTGGGAAATTCATTTTGAGTGTAGGTTATTAGAAGGCAGGTTTTTCCAACCATACCATCACCGACAATTGTGATTTTTAATGGTCTTAGGGAAGCCATTTTTCCAAAAAGTTTAAATTCTGAATGGCTTTTTCAAATGCACTCTGAAAAAAAAAAAAAAAAAGGAAACACAATTTATAAAATGTTTTTGAACAGCAGATATACATTAATAGTTAAACTTCATTATGCATTAGCAAAATAACAATATGGTTTAAATTATTAAATTTTTTTATGGGTTTTGCTTCAACAGTATTCTACAAGAAAACGTTGATTTTTTCGTTTCCCAGATGTGAAGATTTCTGTTTTGTAAACATTCAATTTGGACACAGCGTTGACAGGTAAAATTTCCACTTAATTTTTGTAGGCAGAAATGTAATGTACCTACTACCTGTAAGGACTAATATGCAGCTCACCCTAAATTTTAGCTTCCATACAAAATTTTCTCCAAAATTTCTCCGTGGTAAAATTAAGTTTAGGATTTTAGTTGAGTATTAGGAGGTAGTACCTATGTACTTACGCAGCAGGGGAGACTGAGTACGGTTGAAACAACGCAAATACCTCGAGAACCGGTGGTACAAGGAACCTTAGTTTTGCTTCTATCCAGGGCGGTCTTAGGCCATGTGGGGTAGGGTGGAGTGAAAAACATTTTTTTTCATATTTTTTTATGCCTGCATTTTTGTGGATTAGGCCAATCTCAAAATTTTAGAGTTTTATCCTGCATCATACGACTAATTGCTCTAATTTATAAAAAAAATATGAATTACATTGGTAATCCCAAACTTTTCCGTACCGAATTAAGTATGCATTTCGGTTTTTGGATACTTACCTCTATTATTTTGAAAACCATTGTTCATTAGGAAAATTTGTGCCAATCGCTATACATTTCCTTTACACTAAGTGTACGGAAAAGTAAAACCACCTAACGTGTCTATCCAGCTCATAATGATAATTAGCACAAGAAATATAAATATAGTCTTTTTTGTAGAAAGAAATACAGAAAGGTTGATTTTTTCAAATGGTTTTCGGGACGCGATCGCCACCCACTGGCAAAGTCCGCCATTTTGAAAAAACGTGAATCGATCTATATGTTCAAAACTATTATTTTTAGCAAAAAGGATTTTAGACCAAAGCTGTAGATAATATACATATTTGTCTGTTTTTGTACTTATAACTGTTTATGTACGGGCTGTAGTTTTGAGGTTATGATAATTTAACTTCATTTAATAAAATTATTGTTTAAGATTTTGCATTTTTCTTTATCCCAAAGAAACTAACATTAATTATTTAAAATAATTAAAAAGTGAAGAAAAAAAAAATTGTCAACATTTTGATATATGTATTTCTAATGTTGCAGTCTCAAGTTAAAGCTATGAATACTCGACAAAGTAAACAAGTAAAATTTAAATATGAGTCCGCTGCTGCATAATTTTCATCAATACTGGTGTTTTTGAAAATGTTACAATGTACCTTTAGTTTTTAATTTTAAAATATTGCATCTGATCAGTCTTGTCGAAAGTTACTGACCATTTTCAAAAATGTTCAAAATTATGATATTAAATGCATTGGTTGGCATGGGTATTTTTGGAATGCTGACGACCCTCATATCATTTTTGACCTTAATAGTACATATATTAACTACGCAATCAGCTCAAAATGTACCATCGCATCGCTGTCAAAGAAAAAAAATTAAATTGCTTCTCTACTGCTACTAAATACCACTTCTACTAATCTTTTTTTTATGGTGCTTTAATGTTGACTCCATTGCGTAATTAATATAATATAACTGTCTAAAATTATATTTGCACCGTTAGCATTCTTAAAAATACCCATATCGATGCATTATATCATATTTTTGATCATTTTTGAAACTTTTATTTTGAAGCATTATTGGCAATTCTTTAAGATCAATAACTGTGAAAAACAAAAATTAATTATGGACGAAAGGTGAAAAATACTGGATCAAAAAAACTGCAGTAAATCAAAAACCGTTGATGTTTTGAAACAAAACAGTTTCTAAATTTTGTTAGTTCATGACCAGGGCCTAAAACATTTTCAGTTAGAACCATAACTTTTCAAAGATCCTACAGTAGCGAAATTCGGGTAAAATGGGTAAAACATTTTTTTCCTATTACAGAAGGACCTCAGTTTTGAAAGAGATTCGAGTCATTAATACATGCATAATATAAATCTATATATACATACAAACAAAATTTAAAAAAATTAAAATAATCAGCTGTAATTAAAAAAAAATCTCCATATTAGCCTAAAAGGCCTTTTAAAAATTTCCAAGTGACTTGATAACCCTCTAAAACTTTGTTCATTGTTCTAAAACTTTTTCTCCATTATTCAGGATCAGACATATATAGACATATAAATTATGTACATAGGTACCTAACCTTCATGATTTTTTCATTGAAATCAGGAAACATTTGGGAGCCGTTATAGTACCTACATACAGTAACTTAAGTAAGAACTTTGAAAACTCGTGGCAAATTAAAAATTACCTCTAGAAAATTGATTAACACAATTGTGTGGTTGCCAACCGATCAAAAAAATTATTGCAAATTATCGGAGGACTAAGAATATTTTGAAGTAGGTACCTATGGTTTCGTGATATTTCGGTTTCGATTAAATATCTACAAATTCTTTTAAGCTATTAATCATATTCGTACATACTTTTACTTTTTGTTTATCAGTTTTACTGAACATAAGTACCTACATTATTCGATATTATTTACATGAAGATTTATAGTTGACCTCCAAGACAATTTCAAAAAAAACTACATAGCAATCTTTGAGTAATGCACCAACAAACGAAGTTCAAGTTACTAAAAATTCAAAAGGAATTCAAAACATACAATCACCCTAGCTGTCGGACAATTGGTCAATTGATCCCAATTGATGTGTAAATTAACCTATTGCATGCATTGCATTATTACATGGAAATCAAATTATAAAAGCACCGATACTTTGTCAAAGGGATCATAATGAGCATGACAATAAAGACCTCAAAATGTATGTATGTAACTTATCTTTATATTCAATTAACACTCCCTTTTGAGAAATTTTAATGAAGTCAATTGGTTGCATTATTAATTTATGACATCAAAAAATCTTCATTCATGTCGGTTTTTTTTTTTTTTTGAAAATAATATGCTAACAACGAAATCATTTCCTCGAAAAAACACCCATTTCATATGATGGTGGTGAGATTTTGCAGTTTTTATCGCAACGAAAGGAGAATGCATTTTTTTGTTTTTTTTTGATAAGTTGAGAAACTATGTACATCGGACGTTTTCAGCGATATGATATTTCGGGTGGTTCCTGAAGGAGTATACGCGTAAACTCAAATTAAATTGAAAAAGAAACACGACAACAACAAAACAACATGTGGTTTAAAGAGTTGTATTCAAGCTATGTTTAATTTGCACCCATGAATTTTGTTTATCATAAGTAACATGCGTTTTACTGCTTTGTTGTACTACATAGTATATAGATATATTTACCTATGTACGTACAAAGTATAGATATGTATTTCCTTCTTTTTTGGAGCGCAATCGGAAGTTGTTAAATTAAGATTCCACATGTGCTAAATAGTGATTGGATTTTTTTTCTACATAAAATAAAAGGGAAGAAATTAATGCCATAATCGTTTAAAAAGAGAAATCAAGTCTAAGGGGGCCGATTATAGCGATCAGGAAAAATAAATTTGTTTTCATTTGTTTTTAAACAAAAATATATGTAACAGTAATCGATAAAAATTGACACGAATTTTTTGTTGAAAAGATATGATATACATATTACCTAAGAATTAATCTTATATTTTGAGAGGCATTGTATGTTAAGGCTTTGTATGTTTTTTTTTTACATTTCAGGCGGCATAAGTCTGTAAAAATAATAGGTCTGTTTGGGTACTCTCCAAAACAACAAATTTCTTCGACTTTTTAGTCCAAAACCTGTCAAGTCTGTAAAACTTTTCTGAATTGAGAGAAAATCTATATATCCCCTCATTCACAAATTCAGACCAAAGAAATTCCTTGGGTAAAAATATGAGTTCTGTCAAGGCCATTTGGCCTCTTGACACGAAAATAATTTACAATAATCATATTTTAGCCCAGAAAGTACCCAAACAAAGCTAATTTAACAATTAACCAGTTTTCAGAGATCTCTGAGAGAATTTGCACTGACAGAAGCTGAGGTGAAGACATTTTTTCTGCTCAGTTTTTGAAAGTCAAAAGTGAGAAATCTTACTAGAAATCCTGTTCAGGTTACTGAGATTGCTCGGCGCTAAGAGATCTCAAAAACGTGAACTAAATGATACCAAATGTCTGAACAACTTTTAGCTTTATCAACCAGACTACGAAAGTCGGAAATTGCCTCTTCAACGCCTTGATGGTCTTTCTGTAGTTGACAAGTAGGCAGCAAAAATTCAGTTAAGAGCGAATAAAAGAATATCTAGAAAACACAATCGACGCCGAACGCTGGTTCATCCTGAACACCTTGCGGGTCATTATTGCACAGTGCGTCGAATATCGATCACCACTTCACCTGCTGTTCATTAATTTCGATAAAGCTTTCGATAGTGTCAACAGAATTTATTTAGGTTGCCTGACGCAGGAGAGGCATTCCAGATTTATGTTAATTGCTATTATTTAAGCAACTTACGATGGATGTAAATGTCACGTTCTTTATAAAGGAAGGTTGTCAGATGATTTTAAAGTACAATGTGGAGTCTGGCATTGTTGCACACTATTCCCTTTTTATTGATAAGTGATGTTCTGTGCGCAGCCTTATTGAACGGAAATTTCCACCATTTCCGGAGTCTGGAGTCTGACATCTCTACTCTCCTATAGGATCATGGAGTAAGCTGCAAACGTTCGTGAATAGGTGCCTACGAACCAACTTATTTATTATCTGGCCCAATCGTATATCAAATGAAGAACTTCATACGACAACTAGTCAGTACAATAGGAAGAAGTAAGTGGCAGTGGATTGGTCATTCACTTTAAATAGGCAACGATTTCATTGCTGGCAAAGCGATGATGCAGTGAAACCCACTCACACAAGCTAGTAGAGGATCAGGTCGCCCGAGAAGCACATGGCTCAGGGCAGTCGAAAGGAAATCTGAACAGCTGGGGAAGAGTTGGAGAGAACTACGGTATATTTTCAGTTACCGTACCTACACGATTGCGCCTAGGCTAGGAGTAGCGGAGGCCCTATGTCCCATAAGGGGATCACAACGCACTCAACAAGTTCTGAGGACCTAAGTAAATAAGTAAGGTGTTGTAAAACACCAATTTAGAAATATTAAGCACTTGAGTGTTAGAACTTTTTGTTCATTCTTACATTCTTCGATGCCTTAGAAGAAGGTGGGTGTACGACAGTGTGGAAATGTTTAGATACGTTTTTTTTGTCACTATTTACAGCCTATAACAAAGATTTTTTACACGTTATATATTTCATAATGGGGCAAATTATTAATTAATTACTTATGTTTTGTTTATTTGTATTTGATAACAATTATTGCGAGACCCACTTTTTTCGAATTTTCTATTACCGTAATGACACGTCTAATTGTTACCTCGAACGAATCCTGAACTTGCCCTATACCTAGTACCTAACCTACCTATATCGCGAGTAATAATATATCTTCCATCTAATGTCAGATTTGCCATTGGAACTTCTACTCGTATATCATATTAAGAACTGCGTTATAAATGTTCTCTTGTTCTATGTTTGTTATAAAAATAATTAAAAACCATATAAACTATTTATATTCCCTTAACCAGACACCTACTCTTAAACTGTACAACAAATTAGGCGAACATGAGTGTCCGCTAATTATGGAGCTTCCAAAAATAGCGATTACTGTTTTTAGGAGCTGCAGGTATTACAAATTGGAATTTGATTTTCGAAAAATATCTTCACTTTCCATCAATACAGCTCTTGCCTTGATAAAGCTAAAATTAGTAAAATAAATTTTTAGATAAAAGTGGAAATATACTCAAGAAACTTACTTCTGAGTCTAATCAGTAAATTAAATTTCTTCGAACATACAATTCTGATGGTAAGCTAGACCCAGTTCACTAGAATTCCAGACGTGCATGCATTTCATGTTCGTTTCAATCAAAGACGTCAGTCACAATTATCTATGCCAGTAACTGTGATTAAAGACTAATTATTTTAAACATTCCTAACATGACTTAACCTCGTCCAACTATGGAAATATATATTAATACCAACAAAGCATTCATATAATTTTGTTGTAAACAATATTAAATGATCGGTATAGAGTAGGTGTCAATAAACGAATAATTCACAGCAACCATATTTAGAGCAACGCTGCTAACAACCTATGCATTGTCTTGAACAGAATGTAATACATTTGTATGCTCATAAAGCACATGACATTTTAATTGGAATATGGTATGTGACCCAGTAAAAATGGTATTAAATTATACACTGATAACAAAAATCAATTTTATTTATCATGTTAAAATTAACATGCTATAAACTATGATTTCAAAATAATTTAAGAAAGTAATTTGAGCATCAAGCTGATGAGTAGTCGTATTAAATGATAGTATTAATTACAATACTATCTATAGTGACAATGCTGTAGGCATTCATAAAATGTAAACAATTTATATTATTCCTAAGAAAGGTATCCTTGCGTTCTGGTTTATTTGCTGAGTTATGTATGATGTTAAACCGATGTAAATCCGAATTTTGCGATCTCGAACCACATTGGAAAAAAATGCAAAAAAAAAAAACGCGAAATTTTTGCGTTTTTTCAGTTATTGAAATATCCAGATATGAAGGGATAATTTTTGCCTATGAACTATGCACGGTGTCACCTTTTAAAATGCTCTTTAATTTGAGCTGTAGAGCCTACACTACAGTTTCCAAGATACAGCTTTTCCAAATATAGCAATACAAAATGTTTAACAGCAAGTAGTAGAAATAAACCACATTAACACCTTGTGGATCTTTATTGAACAATGCGTCGAATATCGATCACCACTTCACCTGCTGTTCATTGATTTCAAAAAAAACGTTCGATAGTGTCAACAGAGAATTTATTTAGCCTGATGGAGAAGAGGCATTCCAGATAAGAAAAGTTGTCAGATGATTTTGAAGTCCAATATGGAATCAGGCAGGGTTGCACACTATCGCCAATACTATTCCTTTTTGTGATAAGTGATGTTCTGAGCGCCAGCCATATTGAACGGAATGGTGGAATTCAATCGAGTCTGACATCCCAACCCGCTCTCTCATAGGATCATGTATCTTTATCAAATGACAACAAGGGTGGAGGGGGAAGCAGAAATATTGGGGCTGAAAATTAACACTGCAAAAACAAAAATGATCAGCCTCGGAAGTAACTCATCCGATCAAGTCAATATTTCTGGACAACCGGTAGAGAAAACTAAAAGACTTTTAATATCTTGGGAGTTTTGTCTCTACTAAAGATGGAACCGAAGAAGACGTCGATAGCTTAATAAAAAGGCAAAAGCTACTTTCATAATGCTGTCCAAAATATGAAGAAGTAATTATATCAGCTTTAAGACCAAGCTAAGACTGTTCCGCTTCCTTTTCCAATGTTGGATCCGTGCTTCTGTATGGTTGCAACATGTTGGGAATCTTAACTGTAAGCTGCAAACGTTCGTAAATAGGTGTCTTCGAAACATCTTAAGGATTTAATGAAGAAGGAGGAAGGAGAACGGGTCAAGAATCCATAGACAGTATACTATACGCAGACGTAAAAGGCAACAATTGCATTGTAGGCCAAGCGATGCAGTGGAACCTACTCACAACATTAGGTAGAGAACAGTCAAAAGGGAATCTATTATCTTGAAAATGGCATACCAACTTTATTTTTAAACAAGGTTTGAGGATTTGTATATATAAAAAATTATTTTTTTTTAAAACGGCTCTAACGATTTTAAAATTTTTTTTCTAAAAATTTATCTTTCTTAATCAAATTAAATGGCATACTTTGTTTGGAGCTCAAAACATTTTAAGAAGTTGTTTATGTCATTTTAGTAATAAATTTAATTTTTTTTTTTATTTCTTATAAAATTATTTATTTTTAAAAACTTTATATAAGAAGCTAAACTTCCACTGCAACTTTGACCCTAAGAGCAAGTCCGTGCGACCCAGTCGTGCATTTTATTTATTACTGAATAAGTATGTAACGGTATTTTGATTTTAGATTGCAAAAATAAAAAAAATATAAAGCCTTATAATTAAAATACCTCAAGTTCTGAAAAATTCCGACGTAAAAAAAATTTTTAAAAATAAAGAAATTCTAATTCGTTGCACTTACGACCGTATAACCAAATTAAATCAAATCAAATAAAAAAGAAACGTTGTTTTCTGTGGTTCAAGGTCACAGAACTTTTCACCTTGAAATTCACATGGAGCACAACAAAATTAGAAGCAAATTGTTTTATCAATAATGAATCTAAATGAAATCAATGATAGATATGACTCATACAATCAAAAACGATAAATATAATTAGAAACTTAGAAATAATTTCCAGACTATGTGTTAAAATTTGATTAAGTCTAACAATACCTTTTAATGAAATATATTTGTGTGGGAGAAAGGAGGTGTAATCAACTTGCATGCATGTATCTTTCTAATTTCAAATTTATAATAGAGTTTTTCTATTAACATTTTAGTTTTCGATTTTGGCGAAACTTTTGACACACAAATTTATATAACTTAAGTTGCTAAATAAAACATACAAAGTACATACTTTGATGCCTAAGGTTTAAGTAGTAGGACAGAGGTGCTCAAGTAAACGAAACAGATATTTCGAAAGACTGAATCTTTCAGAAAAATGTTTGCTTTTTGGCCTAAGACGCCATTTTTAAAGAAATTTCTGTTCGAATTTAAGGTTAAGTTTGATTCAATAAAACTTTATAAAGTCTCATTGCAGACACTTTTCCCCTAAATATTTCTCTAATACTTTTGCACTATATTTATCATTGGTAAGGGTAATACAATTTACTATACAATTGGCCTTATTTACTTAATTACCTTTATTATGACTATGAGTCTTTCTCTATTTGAATATTGTCATAAATATTATATAAATGTATTTTTGTTAAAGTAAGTGTGATTTAAAAAAATATATATCGACAAATAAAAGATTGTTATCTTTTGCGAAATTATATATAGTTTGTTGTAGATGTATTGTAGGTAAGGTATACTATCTTATCATTTTGCTATCACGTCTGTACCGATATACCTAATTTGTATTTAGCAACTGAATATAGGTCTACCTACTTCCATTTATAGCTTAAACGTACTGAGACTTATCATTTCGAATAAGTACAAAAACATTTCTCTCTTTTTTGAGTGAATTTATTTTTTTTTGTCAACTAAGTAGGTACCTATACGTGTTATTAGATATAAAAAAAATTGACATGGTACCGGATGCAGATTTCCATTTTATGTGAGATAATTTTGTGTAACCAACATTTTGTAAGCGAATCAGTAAATTCATCTAGAATTTTGTATTTTAAGAATGTTTTTCTTTGTTTATAGGTAGATACGTATACCGAAAAGTAAAAGGTATACGGGCCAAAATCATGGATGTGGAAAATTTGATGTGCAGCTTTTTTTTTTTTAATCAAAATTACATTAAATTAAAATTTACTTCTGACGTTTCGGTTAAAATAATTGAGAAGAATCTCCGAATGTATTAACTTAGTTAGTTTTTGTTTTATTCCATCTAATATAGCCGAAAAATCATTCCGGGAACGCTTCCACAACTTATAAAGCAGAAATTCAAGTTACAAAAAAATACACTAAGATCAATTAAATTGAACGACCTATATTCTTAAGATTACTAAGGCAAAACTTTCTTCAAGAATTCTCAAGTGACTTACAAAAAATATGAGAAGATTTATTATTTCTTTTTAAATAAAGGTTGTCCGAAGAAGTACATATATCTGACTGTAGTTGCAGTGACAAAATATCAATTCTTTATTCATCTAACTTTCGGCGCTACAAACGTTCTTTTCGCTATGTCATGGCATTGGTTTATTGTTGTATAAATAGTTTTCTGCATAAATTAATAAAATTAAAGTGTTAATTGAAATTAAATTTGGTATATAACGAGTTTATATAAATTAAGTGTAGTTTCGGGAACGCTTTTTTTTTAATGCAATTATTTTTGGCAAAATTGGGCACACAATTTGTCGTAGATATAGTTTGATAAAGATGACGGAACTTTCGAGCCAAATTACCTTGATAGAAGACAGCACAATATTTATCCACGGATTGAAATTGAAAAGTGGGACGTGACTTCAGAAATAATGTTGATGCACTCGCTTTATCTTTGTCGAATTTTGTGGCACCATCGTTTTTTTTTTGTTTTTAATGATATAGCGACATATTTTATGTGACCATATTTAATTTTTTTTTTCTTCCTCTTCCAGGAAATAAATGGTTTTTTCATCTACACAAATCACAATCATTAATTTGTTCACAAAAATACATAGGTACACAAAAATAAACATAAAACTTAAAAAAATAATTTTATTGACACAAATCCATTCAGATTTAATTTTGCAAATGACAGTTCTTTTTAGATTGATAAATATCCCTGGGATATTTTTCAAATCAGAAGTTGGACAACTTACGATTTTCAACTTGGGAGTTGAGAAACAAATTAGTGAAAAAAAAGAAATTTCTACATGAGTTTCAACTCCTTAAGAGTAGAATACTGCAAATAGATACTGCCAGAATTGACTTAAATTTGGCAAATGTTATTGAGATCTTTTAATCAAACAAAATGTTTCTTTAACTATATGTGCAATTACAAATATTAGTTTTGATAAAAAAACCGCAGTTGTACAACAAAAATATGCCATTAAGTTTTGGTTTAGTAATATCAAATTCTATTAGAAACTATATCAAATTCTCACCGAATATAGATAATTCTCTTTAATTCTTGTCATAATAAGAGCTGAGTAAAACAATTTTCGTATTAATTATCCCAATGACAAAAAAAAAATCACTGGAAGTTCAGTTACAACTCAAACAAATTGGCAATGAATCATCATGGCAATACATGAGCGGTTATAAATTGTTTTTTTTTGTTTTTTTTTTATTTGTGAATAGTGAGTAAAGTGAAGATAAGGTATTTGAGGGTTTTTTTTAAATTTTATTTAACACTCCTCTTACGAAGTTAGCCATATCTAGGGGACAGTAAAACTATGATTTGAACTCGCAAATATTATAAATTGTACTGTCTTTGCATTATTTGGTCTTTGTAAGCCAAACAAAAATTATTATTTCCACTCTAAGCTCTAATATGCATTAATTTTATTTCTCTTTGATCAGAGAGTAAAGTATCTATAGAAAAAGGTAATAACAAGCTTAAAATTTTGAATATTTCACCTGAAAAGTTCAACTCTTAATGGTTAGTACTCAAGACGAAAAGAGGGCGTTAAATTTAGCTAAAATTGTTTTTATTTTCTTCTGTCAAACCTAAAAGCAGCAAATTAATTTTGTCTTTTAACTTTTCTCAACAATAGGTACAAAGAGTTCCTCTACTCTCTACCTATACAGACATAATGTAAGTATGAGAAGAATTTACAGTTCATATTTAAATTATGAATCATTTATATTGATTCGACTAGCCCATGGCGGCGGCGGCGTGTCTTCATTTCTGAGTCGGAACCAAGATTCCGAATTTGATTAATGAGAGAAAATTTTAGTTTATATTATGTTCATTTAAGTACCAACTCAAACATCTTTTCTATTCTATTAAAATTTTAGAAAAGTGTAATTTCTTACCAAAATTATATAATATACATTCCCTTTTGTGATGATTTTTTTCTTAAGAAGTCAACTGTAGTCCTCGTTTGAAAAAAAAATATTTAAAAGAAATGAACATTCGTGGTAAAGTAAAAACTTGAAAATTCTGAGCAGATCTTGAAAAAATGAGCTTATTATTATGTATGCATGAACTGCACATTATATATAAACGTGATTGTTGCATGGGTAGGGGAGAGGCACCTTAGACACTTTTAACAAAAAACCTAGATGCTTTAAAAAACGGACTATCCCTTCAATTATTGTTCCTTGTTGTTTTATCTTTCAATATTTTGTCCAAATGTTTATATATAACCATTATTTATGTATATTTTTTTTTTTAAATAAACTCTTTCAAGTGTCCGAATCTGTACCTCTGTGGGGCACCGTTACACAGCCATGGGCCAGGTTTGTCTAAAAAAAGCATTAAATAAATTGTTTCAAAACTTAACATCAAATTGAAAATAAATAAGATAAAGGACTCTGAGTGGGTTCCCAATTGTAGATACTAAAAAATTATTGTGCTATATTTCGGGTCTACGTACTATATACAGTTGAAAAAGTATATAGTACGCAAAAATACTATACTTCGGTTGGATGAATTTTTGTTTCCAACATCGAAATTAGTAGCAAACAAATTCCCCACGTGATCGTGGCTCTATTATTGCCTGTATCTAAACGTGCTTCCAACTTACTGTCAAACGTCAATATCAAAATTGATAATGTCAAATAAGAAATGTTTCCGGTGTCAACTGCAACTCATCCTTTATCTCTAATGATATTTCAGTGCCGATTCTTTTTTGGAGGATAAAAAAGTAAGATATAAGGGAAATACCGTTGGTGCCTGACCAATTCCCCCGGTTCTTTTAGTCTACTATTTTACAGAACTTTTCACGCAAAATAAAAAATGGTTAGAACTTTTTTGTAACGAAAATTAACCCAGACAGTTTTGGGCGTGTTTCATGTTCTTACATCCTGCTCATAAAACGTGAAAAAATATGGTGAATATTTTTCAGTTGGAATTTACATTTTTGGCGTTAACATAAAGAATATTTACAATAGTTTATATAAAACTGCCAGAAATTAATTAAAAAAAAAACGATCTTTTGTCTACATTTATGTACATTAAACGAAAAATTATTGGGGATAAAAACATTACAGCCTTCACGCCGTGGCATTAAAACACATTTTTATTTTTTTTAATTTTTTACTTTGGTATTATTTTAATATCTATCAGATGTTTGTTTGAAGTTTGAAGTTGCCACTGTAAAATTTTTTTGAAATAGCAAAACGGATTTTATAGGTTGCCCTAAACTGTCCCCTTCTCCCCTTCAACTTTTTCATACAAACTTACAATTTTAAGATTGCTAAATATGTGGCCCATTCTTTAATGATAATAGTACCAACGTATTTAAAAACCTCTTCGAATTTCTGTCATCCGTACTGAAGTCAGTAGGTACATAAATATAATGGATTAAGCAGTCTTGGTGACAATTACTTTTATCTTCAAAAGTATGAATACAAATTCCACTTGTCTGCTATAGGTCTACTTATTTTTATTCAAAAATTCTTCCAAGAGTATTTCGAATGTTTCTATAAGTATTTATAATGTCCTAAGCAATTAAAATAAATCTGATCACAGCTAACTTACTTACATATAAGTGAAAGTTTGTCCATACAGAAAATGTAGTTCTGCTAAAGTGACTTGAATTTGATTTAAATGGCTTGCACTCTGTAAATGCATTCAATTCAATAGTCATTTAATTTGAATGTCATTTGTCATTGATACCCACACTACTTACACGAACCAACATTTAAGATTTTTTTTTTGTTGTTGATGTATCTTTTTGTTAATCTTTCAATATTTCAAAAAAAATTGAAGCTTGAAATTTTGCCGTTCAACATAAATTTAAAAATATTGTATATTTCAAAATGTTTGGGTCATTTTTGGTTATTTCAATCTCGCTTTTAAGGAAGTTTTGAATTCGTTTCTGTGTACATAAATGTTAACTCTAGTTTAGAAGAATTAAAATTTTATCTGGTGTTCGATGCATTTTATTTCATTTTACAGTATACGAGTAAATTCATTTCACAAAATGAGCCTTTACTGATAAGGCGAATAATAATAGTATTTTCACTCACAACGTATTAAAGTGCTTTGACCTCAACTGACGTATTAAATTATAGCTTTAAATGACTTGACAGAGAAGTAACTATTTATCAATCACTATAGTATTCTACTCTGCGGGACTTTAGTTTTTTTTTTTTTTGGTTCTTTCAGAATGATTAAAAAAGAACTGTCCAATAGGAGCGACATGGCATAAGTAATGCAGTGCGGTGCAGTTAAAGATTGAATTGATGTCTTTTCTTTGATGTAATTGAGATGAAGACAGTGCAGTTGACCTAAAGTCAGACAAGATTCTTTGACGTTAATAAATTTGAATATATAGAGGCAATAGCGACGCCTATCACCAGCCGCTGCCGATTATAATAATACGAGTACAGGCTTTTGTTTGGTATTGATAAGGGAAACTGTCCCTTTTTTCTAAGTCTACTTGGCATCTGTAACAAGTTGTCATTAAATTAGATTATCAGTCTTATTAGTCCCTAATTTGTCTAGAACTTTATGTTTTAAAATTGAACCCCTCAGAACAGAACTACTTCAAATTTAATGTTGTTCTTTAATGTCGGTAATTAAAAACACTTTGGTCTTTAAAAAGTAAAAAGTAACGATCACCATAAGACTTTTGAAAAAAAAATTATTTTTATAATTTATTTTCATTTTATTTTATCTTATTTTATTTTTATTTACCTTTGGTAATTGAATGTTTAAATCAGTTTAAGAGTTATTAAAAACAAAAAAACAAAACCCAAAACAGTAGATTCATTCTTTTGTTTTTTTTAATGTAGTTGTAAAAACCAAAAATTAAACAAATTGATTTAAAAATAAAATACAGGGAAAAAGTAAAAGTTCTGGTTTCAAATCCCAATACTTCAAAATTCGGAAGGAATTTGAGCCTGTTTCTGCTAACAAAAATACTATGTACCTTATAAACACTGTATCTTACTTTGAACCACCTTCTTACAAAATGGTTGCCTTGTTATTTTCAAGATGTGCAAAATATGTATCAGAAGAAAATATGTAATACAATTATTGTGAAATTCGGAAATAATTTATCTTTTTGCATGAAAACCATACACATAAATGATTTTTACGTCCATAAGACAATTTTTGCATTTTTGCTGTACCATTTCCCTTGAACCAGATAAACTCAATCCTGAAGATCCGATCAATAGAACTCAAAATATAAGCTTGTAAAACAATTTCAGCTATTTTGGAGACCTTTATTGAGTTTTTGTTAATTTGAAAAAAACTGCCACACTTGTAATTTTGAATTAGGAAAAACGTTTCTTTGAACCAACATCTTCCTACTCACACTTTGGTTTTATCTTCACACCCAACATTTGTTATCAGCTTTAACTAGGTAGGCTAGGTAGGTACTTGGTCTTTTAAAATTCAATCCATATAGTAAGTATCATCCGCTTTTTCTAATTTAATGATTTTGAGCTTAATATGTCTCAGCGTAAGAGTTGTGGTACAATTTTATAAAATTAAAATATTACTCGAATTAACAAAAAGGTCCAGTCATTAAATAGATATCATCTACGCATTTGGGAATAACCCAGCTTACGTTTTCTTTATAAAATAACAGAAACAGTTAACAAAATAAAATTAAAACTGATAAAAATGTCACATTTGGAGTTATCAGTAACATAGCGTATGTAAGTTTCAACAACAAAGCATACAAATTGAAGGTTTTATCTTTCACTTTATTAACATTAAGTAATAGGTTAAGAATTTGCTTTTGTGCATGGCCTTTAAAACCCCAATTAAAATGGTTTGAACAATATGTACGTACATCTACTTATTTTCAAGGTCAAATAGTCATGTTTGTGGGGCCATTCTCACTAAACGAGTAACAGTAAAAGCTGTATCCCAGTGCCTATGTTCTATAACTCTGGCATCGAATAATGTAAGTTGTCATGAAACATTTTAAATCGGAAGGAAATCCATAAAAAGAATCATCTTCATTCCAATTTACAATAGCCGTGTTTTCGTGAGTCTTTGTTCTTCAGTGTTGAAAACTTAATGGGATAAATGCTTTGGAACAATTTGAAATAATCGAACATTAACACAAAAAAGTGTTTCAATTTCAACCAGTGTCTTCCGTGACTCTCACATACATATCTAAAATTGTCGAGAAACATTACGAATTGGTAAAAATTTCATGGATTTCATTCCAAGTCAACAATTTATCTCGATTTGAGAGTTACAGAACGTAGGCAGAGATTGAGACCACTTAGCACAAAAAAATACAGAACTCGTTTCGCGTAGGGCTAAACAATTGAACAATCATTTAGGCCCATGATAGGTCATGTCCTGAATTTTCAACTGAAATGGTTTTCCTTGACCAGAAGAAATCATACAGATTTAGCTGCACTCTATGAAAGAATTATTTCCAGAAATTTAGTAACGTGAAAATATTGATGAGTGTAAAAATGGCTGCGTTGCATTGAGCAACTATAAAATCCTTCAAACTACTTTTACCATCTCAAACGGAAATCCCAAAAGCGCTCGTTTCCGAATTGGAATTGTTATCAATCCTGACAAGTTAAACATGTTCGAGGCTGTGTGGGACTTTTAAGGAGATTCAACAATCTAAAACATGACACTTTCTTGAAGCTTTTATGCAGCTACTGTCAGTTGCAGATACTGCAAGAGATCAGATTTGGAGAATGGTAAGCAAGTTAATGGCGTGTTTACTGGAGCGAGAAAGTAACAATCAGGTAAGAGAAACTTCAAACGACTTTTTAAGCTTAAACTACTTGTCTATTTCAATGTCTCTACCTGTACGTACAAAAAAAAAAAAAAAAACAAACATACCACGCAACAATATTGAACCTGACTTTGAGTTTATAATTAATGCACAATGGCTCGACACTCGACTCGCGCAGTCGCCAGTCATCCAGTTGAGAAATAACAACCTAACTGGTATTTTGACAGTTGACTTGACATACAAATAATACAAATCATATAGTCATCTTCTGTACAATCCAACTGGCTGGTAGTCACTCAACTTTGTGAGCACATTTTTATGAGTGAGAGAGAACTGAGATACTGTACTGAGAAACAGTGACTGGAACTGGACTGAAAGTGTTTAATATTTGTCTATGGATGATATTATGATGATTCACATGTTTATTTGAGAATCTTAATGAAAATTTAATTAGATGTACGCAAGGTTCTGCCTGGCAAAATAGAAACTTCCGGCGACATTTAAAATATGGATTAAGATGTAGTTAAGTCTCAAGAATGATTCATTTGTAATTGGCATTTTCGTTACAGAGATTTTTAAAGATTAATGAATGTAGAAGAATTGAATTATTATTTGGTTTTTGATTGTAGATTGTTTTGTGTTTTCAAACCTTTTCAAATTATTCAAGGTTCAATGATAATCTCACATTAATCTTCTTGAGTAAGAGAATTACAGATTGGGTCCGAATGAACTGAGCGGTCGAAACAACTGTCAAGCATACCTTGTCTTCTTTATACCATGGGTAAAGAACAAAATTCTTTCCCAGTTTTTATCTTCATATTGCTAACCGGTGGCGCTAATTGGGCTTTCTGATCAGGTGCTTCAAAATCCGCCATGTCTAACTACCTACCTTTTCGGATTGAAGTGCATTTTTGACTTGATTTGGCAAAGAGCCTTGCCTTTACTGTAGGTAATGTAATAAAAAGCCTTAAAGTAAAATGGAACCGAACGTAGGTACGGACTAAGTTAAAGTTAAAGCCTTTAAAATTATTAAATTTGTTAGAAATAAAAAGTGATTCGTCTTGTATTATCTAAGAGACAACCATGATGACCCTATCAAAATGACACATGTAAAGTTCGCGTAATGACTAGCGGAACGAAACGGAATGGGGTGTATCTAACTCTATCTGTCTGTGTCACTGATCTATATAATACTGTTGCGAATGTACGAGTGAACATGCTCAGACGAAATGACACATGTAGGCATTTGGTTATGATTTATGAATAAACCTCTAAACACTTTCATTAAAAACCTCGAACTTTCGAACTTCCAACGGAACGAAATGAAACGGAACGGAATATGTCTACAACTGTCTATATCTGACTGTGTGTATTTGTCACTTTTGTTCAACGAAACTGCAGATCTCTGAAACCGTCGAGAAAAAATGAGAGGAGTATAAATACGAGGTCGGAGAAGGAGATCGGGACAATTTAATTTTGATAGTGATAAGAATAAGTGGTTGTGAAATTGTAATTGAAAAGTAAAAGTGAAACGATTTGTTTTAGATAAAAGTGTTAATCTTTAAGAAAATAAAAGTGTACAGTAAAAAGTGGAAAAAAGTTTTGTTTGAACACAGAAAATATTTCAATACACTGGATAGTGTATTCAATTGAAAGTCCACTATTTGATTGGTTTAAATTGAAAACGTGACAGTGTACCCTGCAATCGACTTTTTTCTTGCTCTTTATTTAAAGAAGAAAAGAGAAAGATTGCATAGTCTGAAAAAAAACACATTCTTGCATTGAACGCGACAACTTGTATGGACGATGTACTTCACAGTCGAATATCAGGTTCTTCAATTTGTGCCAGCGTTTTGTATGCATCCACTATCCAGTGTTTTATATAGATCAGTGGTCTGTGTATATCTGACTATCTATCTGTCTATATATATGTCTCTTCTTAGAGAAACTGTAGATTCCTAGATTTTTCGAGAAGAAATGGAACGATTTTTTCAACAAAGATTGTCAGTACACATCTTATGGGAAAGCTTTTTTTCAGCTTTTTACATGCGATAGATATATTGTAATCCATTGCAACCAAACTGAGATGCAAACGTCCTATTTTCTCTGTTACTGGCAATTTTTCTCTGGTTTTAGCAGCAATAATGTCAAAACAGGTATAAAAACCTTTGCTACCCCTTAATTTAGATATTATGATATCAAAGTCCATATACAAAAAGATAATTGTGATGCCTCAATTTTGTGTAAGGGCCATTCCTGTACTTCTTATTCAAAGGACAGAGTATAGTAAGATGCTGCCCGCTATAAACACTAGCAACTTTTGGCGTTCTTTCGTTTTCATTATGAGTTTTGGAAAGGCTAATACAAAAACCTTCAAAAAATGTTTGTTTCTTAGTACAATTTAAGGGTTTTTTTTTGTACAAAATTAGTTTTGCAACAATGACGTTAGCAGGTTATCATATAATTTTGGGAGTCTGTTGCACCACGAAGAATCTGGTGACAACAGCTGTGGGATGATGATTGTTAAAATCTTCTAAGCAACCAAAATATTAAAAAAAAATTGGACTTGCCTTAGAGAGACTATGAGAATTTAAAACACCTATACATTCAATTATTCAGTTATTATTGTCTCTGTTTCACATGCTGATGCTACATTTGAAGCAAACGGTATCTAGCTTAATGGAAGAAATACCTGGTACCTACTATGTAAGTTTTCGTAAATAGGCTATCAAATTTCTATCACAGTTTAATCATTTGCTTATTATTATGCACAATACCTATCTTCAAGATTATGTATTTTTCTTACAAAGCCATAACCTAGTATGTGTGGAATATCTTTTATTATATTAAATATGTATATTAAGGTAGGTATACTCCAATCTCCAACCTCAAAAAATTGTAAGGAGTTGAATGTCATCCATTACATAATATTATGAACCCAAAGAAACATTCCAGAGGGTCCTATAAACATTTTTAACATTCCTTAAACGAAAAACTTACGTCTTAACTCTTTCCTTGATAATCCGTTGCAGTTGAGTTTTTTTTTAATCTGATGGCGCTTTCCTTTTCAATCCAACATTAAAAATATCCACAGTCAAAAATAATCAAACAAGAACTTATCACTCAACTTTTTTTTTATATACAAGTTATAGGGTGCAGCACTTGAAGCAGATAAACCACTTCCTCTCCTTTTTGTTAATTTAGTGACAATTTCTTGTATTAAATTTATTTCTTTGAGAAATAAATTTGAACCACTTTTTTCAAGATTTAGGGAAAAAAATGTTTTTGAGATACTAGAAGAATTTTAATCACGAACCAACTAGGTGTCTTTAAATTAAAAAAAAAAGAAACAACTTTACTTTACATGCAATAAACGTAACCGTTTCTTATGTTGTTCATCTTCATTTAAAGTGATAAAAAGTATCTAGGAGTTCAAGAACAATACGAGTTAACCACCTTGCCTTCGAAGTGCGCGATCACATAAAATATCTATACACGATCACGTAGTGAACAACTACTAACAATAGTTATTGCTTTTTGCTTCAATGCGTCAATATTCAATATCTCTTTACTCTTTATTTATTTATTTTTTTATAAATGATTAAAGTATGAAAAACTTTAACAAAGCGCGATAGGGTGTTGGCGCAATGATCGTTTTTGCGAGCAAAAAAAAAAAACCAATGATTTACGTAATAGGTAAACTCCGAAAACGAGTTAAACAACGTCTATTGTGAAAAATATTTTTTATATTGAGTTATTTATTTAAAATCAACATGAAAGGTTTTTTGGACCCAATTGTTTCTTTATATCTGCACAAACCTATGTATAAAACAAACACAGGCAAAACACAACCGATCGAATGAACGGCTAGATAGATACTCATTACTCAGATCTCAGTATCTCAGAGTCAGGTTGAGCACTTGCACTGAGTGAGATACTGCTAATATAAAAAGTGACTGATTCATCATTTCAAACAGCGATGGAATACGCGGTGAGGCAAGCTGCACACGAATTTGGTATAATTAAATTAGGTATTAGCTAGTAATTCAAAGAAAAGTTGCCATGATCTAGTAGGTATGTAGGTAATCAATATTGGCCAGGTCTGCCACTATTAAACTTGGTTGGGTAAGTGTAAGAAAAGGAAACATTTTCACATGAAAAGTTTAGTAATAAAGCTAATTTCGTAACCTTGACATACTGATACGGAGTAATAAACCTATGAATAGATATGAACATTTATCTTATTATCTAAATAATATTGTGAATAGCTCACAAATTTGTATATATGAGAAGGAAGGGATGTTTTATAACACACCAGCAAATGAGCTGTCAAAGAAAATGAGATAATTCGTAGTAAAAGCACTTTTTACGAAATTCGCCAAGTTTTCTTATGTTGGCTCTAGTCGAAGCACGCTATTGCAATTTTGACAAATTAATCGCAAATGCTAACATGTATGTGCTTTCTGGGTACAATACGCGTGACCTAATCGTGCATGATTTTTAATAGTATTTGGACAGAAATACAAGAACAGTAAAATACAAGAACACTTATCTAATCTTAATCAATAAGCTAAATAGTAACAAAAATAAATGTTACTTTTTATTGTATTCCAATACTGATTATGAGATAAACTCATGGGCGGATAGATTGACAAAAGTTTTCACTCCAACAATTTGAGTGAAATATTTGTGTTCATCGCTCTGATTTTTTTCGATTCCACATCATTATCACATACAAAAAGCAAAAACATGGTGTCACTTGAGTTGTTAGTGCTTCGTGCTACTTGTTGATTAGATAAATTAAAAATCAAGATGTCTTTTATTTGTTTTTTTTTTTTGTTATTACTTACTTTCCAGTCTTGTTGAGAGAAAAAAAAAGTTCTTGAATCTTGAGATTGGATATTTATGTATATTTTCCATGCTCTTGCTTTTAAAGAGTAAAATTGTGCACTCATTGCGGGTTTGTTTTATTGATATCGGGAAAAACCGTGAATAAGCTATTTAGGTACATATCTACTGAGTTAGCTACTAATAATATCGCTTAGATTGATACATGGTGTGTATAAGAGTAGTTAAGTTAGCTGTTTATTTGAGTTTGTAGCTTTATCTTATTCGATAAGAAAATTATAATGTTTTTTTTTTATTGTTTTTGTGGCTATAAGGCTTACCAACAACATTTTTTATGAACTTCTGTAGGTTTAGATATATTGTTACTTGTAAGTTGCTAAATGGAATAGGTACATGTGTTATGCATTTTGGATCCAAAATAAAATAAATGAACGGCGAATGGCTTTCAAATCAAACGGGTCTCAAAACTAAGCATTTATAAGTATAATCTGCTATGATAAAAAATTAATTTGAATTTTGAGCTAAATGACATCATTATGATGTGTGACGTTAACAGAAAATTGTTGTTTAAGTTATAACGACACATTTTATCGACTACACACATATCTAAATATATGCACACTTACTATGCTTTAAGACTAGGGTTAATTTTTTATATTAAAGGAATTTCGGTATTCACTAGTAAAAATAATTGAAATTTCTTGAACCTATTTTTTACGTCGCAATTTCTTAATATTAGGTGTTACGAGTGTGACATTAGAAATTCGGCTCAGGCTCGTTCGGATATTTATAGAAGCCAGATTGTAAATTTTTGAAATAAGAATCATGGATTTCGTATTTTATGTATAATAAGATTTTACGATTGCAGTAAGCCTTTTGTTTGAATGAAATTGATAAAAATTATTTGATTTTACAACAGTTCAAAAATGTAACTCGCGTGACATATTCTTGTAACGGGTGTGACATTGTATTAAGAACTGTTTGTATAATATAGAGAAATTGAAAATAAAGACCTTAAAGAGTTAAGTAGGTACTATTACGCAATAATTAATTAATTTCGGTCGGAATATGAGTAAGCGATTTTTTTTAACTTTTAACTTTAACTTTTAACAAGTGAGTCCACTTGTAAGACAGTTGAATTCAGGATCTTTAAAATATTGTTAGCTTTGAATTATTAATATTTTATTCAAAGATTTCTCATTTTTTTTAAATTTCAGCTTTAAACTTTTTTAATTTCTTTGAAGTTTTTAATATTCATTAAAAATCGTAGAATAAAGGCTTGCCCAAACCAAAATGCGGCAGTGCGTCACGGCAGTGCGACAAGAACTTTTGTATGAAAAACGCATTGCTCTTCGTCGCATTTGGTGTGGGTACTCTCATATGACACTGTGTAAAAAAATGTTGCCGTTGTCGTGTCGCAATGTCGTACTTTGGTTTGGGCAAGCCTTAATTCGATTGGAGAATTAATGTCAATATAACTTTAAGAGGTATACATGAAAAAAGTTATTTCAAAATTTAGAAGAACTTTTTCAACAAAAAAAGTTTTATTTTTGTATATTTCTTACTGTGACCTGTATTACACGCACGCATGTTTAGTCAGTCTCGCATATATGTATGAAACGCAAAAGAAAAGGGTAATTAAACATTAGGAATGTTTTATTACCTTTCTTTTTAGCATTTCATACATGCGAGGCTAAACATTCGGCCGTGTAATACCGGTTTATGTAAAAAAAAAATTTTGTTTAAATTTCATTTCTATAATACCGCCCAGTACTTAGTATTGTGCAAAAAAATATTGACCGTTGCGCAATATATTGAGAGATATTAGAAAAGTTTAGTCTTCTCTAAATTTTTTTACGTTTCCACAACGAAGCAGATACAGAATAGGCAAGTAAAGAGACATAGAAATATTGCAATAATATCGGGACAAGGCTGGCATAATAATTTTTAAACTGAAGTTATAATAATTATACATGCTTATAAAACAAACTAAGTCAAAAAAAAAGCATTTTACTGAATTTTGTGACACTGCGCTTGACAGGGATTCTTAAGTTTGCGTTTAGATATTTAGTATATTGCGCAGTATATGCGTTTAGTAATTTTCCCTTCTTTCTACCTTTTTATCGATTACAATAATTGATAAAAATCTTTAAATTTATTTGGATTAAACAGTACCTTATTATTTTAATTTACATAATTCCGTATTATAATATACTTTATAAATCATTCCGGGAACACTTTCAGAACTCAAAATTCAACTAACCATTAAATAACACTATAATTTCTTCAAGAACTCTTACGTGCCTTAAAAATTGTTATTTCTATTTAAAGAAAAGCCGTCCGAAGAAATACATATGTCTGATTATGATCACTGTGATAAAATATCACAATTTTATTTACCTTAAGTGCAGTGGACGCTACAAAATGTCTTTTGGGTTATTTCGTTAAATTCGTTTATCATCGCATCAATATTTTTTCTGGATTAAAAAATTAAATTAAAATGCTAATTCAGTTTCATTTTCATACAAGCATGTACCTATAACCTACACCTTGTCAATATTACAGAACGAAATTGTGAGAATGAAAATAGTCCATTAATAATTAATCAAATCGTCATTTCCGAAAACGTCATATCCAGGAAAATGTATAATATTAAATTATTGCTTTAACTTATATTATTTGCTTAAATTATTTGCCATCCATTGCATATTATAGCTTGTGAATTGTTTCACTGATGCTTAAATATTATAAACGAAAATCAAACTCACGCGCCCAAAGTAAAGTTTATTTTTAACCAATAAATTTATAAACATCCTTAATGTTTCTCCATAATTTTCACCTATTTAAAAAAAAAAAAAATTATTTGTTTCGCTTTGTTTCTAAGATTAAATAAATTAAATAAAATTTGTATTCCACTCATGGAATAGAGGGAGTGCGTATATGGGATGCAGTTTGCGTATTTGGGATGTTAGTAGAAAAAAACGTATCTATTGTAAGCCGGCGGGCGTGTCGGTCGTCGGTCGTCAGTCGATTTCGATTTAATTCAATCTGAAACTTCTTGTTCAAATTTCTGACTGTGTGGACCTACCTGTTTCCTAGTTTCATTGGGTGTAAAACGATAGATAAATAGATGAGATTATAATACATACCTTTTACCTATCTTGTACACAATTATGTAAGGAATTCTCAGGTTGGCCTTTTTTCCTATGAAATATAATTTTGATGATTTATTTGTATTAAGTTGCTAAATGCATTTGATATTCAATTGTTGTTCTTATTATTCATTAGGCTCTGTGAATTATTTGAAACTGAGTTATGTGTGTGTAATGTATATATCTATTTATACCTAGTTGTAGTTTAGTTTCTTTCAACTGTTGCATCTGTTGCATTAGGTTCAATGTTCTTTTCGTATTGTTTCCAAGTGCATCATAATGCTCTCAATGATACTGAGTTACACACATCGGGCAGCAGGTGCATTGTTTATATGATATATGAGAAGATTTCTATTCTACTTTATTTTTTCTAAAATATGAATGAGAACTATTACTAGGTATTTGTTCTTAAGCCCCATCCATCTTAGGGTTTAACTCGGGGGATTCCATATGTGTGTTGTTCTTGTATCATTATTGAATCCCAAGAGATTTTAAAGAAGTTTATTTAATTGTGTCTAGGGTAGATATTGTCCACACACCCATCATTGTATGCATATGCGGTTACAAAAATGGAAACAGGAAACCGGAAACAAAAAATGCATTACCTTTGTTCTGATTTTGTCTTGCTAGTTGCTAGTACAGTAGGTACAGTGCCTACATATCCATATTATATTAGGTCCAAGCGTATAAATAAACCTTTTTTGTTGTTTACCTACTTTGTTTAATTTTAACATTCATTATACCTATACCTACTTGGTGTTTTAGAAAAAAATAAATGAAAAAATAAACATTAAATTCGATTAAAATGGCTAAATTAGATTCACAAATGAATCAGGCACGTAGCCAGGGGGGGGGGGGCTTGAGGGGCTGAAGCCCCCCCCCCCCCCCCGAAATGATTTTCATATATAAAATTTAATAAGGAACTGATAGGGTCCTTTAAGAATATTATAGAAAATGCTTTATTTTTTTTTCAGAGATGCTTTTGAATCTTGTGTCGCCTTGGCGAGAACATATTTCAAACTGAAATAAAAGGTGTGTTTTTTTGTACACCCGGGCTAAATTGAACAAAAAAAAAAAACGCTCTCGGGGCTAAGCCCTTAACATGATGTTAAATACAACAACATACTTAGCCCCTTGAGCTAAGGAACTAAGCCCGGAGAATTCTCGGGGCTATACTCTTCGAAGGGGTTAAAATCTGTGCTACCAACTCACTTTCTGTTAAATCATCTATAAATTGTATGAAAACACCAAAACTATCGATTAATTGTATGAACATAAAAACACAAAGATGGCGTTTGGTGTACAAAAAAAAATTGAATTGTTTATTTTTCTTAACTCTTACAAATTATTTCATTTAAATTTTAAAGTGTGTGCATTTACCGATCTGAAATTTTTTTATAAATATGTTATTGAAAAAGATTTTTGTTACTAATTTTTTGTTTATTTAATTTTGTATATTGGAAACATTTTTTTAATTTTTTTTTTTTTTCATTTCATTCGCAGTGCTGCCAAATGTTTTCGTTAAGTCCCGAGGCGTTTTTTTCGTCCAACTTAGCCCGGGCGTACAAAAAAACACACCTAAAATCTAGAAACATCATCTGCTTAAGCCTATTTTAGTGTGTTTTCGAGTATACCTACTTATTCTTTAGCTCAAGCGCCGAACGCAAAATTTTTAAAAATCCAAAAAAAGAAATTTGTGCGCTTTTTTAGTAATTAACATTTTTAGCAATGAAGGACTAGTTTTTCACTTTGTATTATTGTATGGTTTCGCACTTTGTTAATTTGACTTCAGTTTCATTTTTAAGGGCCAACAGTTTCCAAGATACAGCATTTCAAAATTTAGCAATAAGAAAAATGTATATAACAGCAAGTAGTAGAAATAAACTTTAAATTAAGAAATTTAGAATGCTTCTCATTAGATGATTCAAACTAGTAGAACGTGTTATTGTGCCAAAAAAATGAATAAACCTGTCATAAACATTCAGGCAGGGGGAGAATTAAAAAATGATTTCACACAAAAAATAACGATTCAAAGACAACGGTAACACATAGAAATGTATACTATAAATTACACTGGACTGCAACGAAAATTGCCTTCAAACTAAAGTATACTTTTCTAAAGGATTTTGTACCGCTGAACACGAATCTGAAAATAATATGAAGGTGTTAAAAACTCGTACATTTACCGTCGATGAAGATGAAATCATTCAAAAATTCGCTTTCGATGCAGATATTGCAAATTAAAATTTAGGATTTGTCCAAAATACTCTCTGTAGTCCAATTCAAGCGTTTTTAAAGGTGGAAAGTTCTGAAGTAATACTTTTTATAGCTAACTTTATGTTGTTTTGGGTGCATATCGATTTTTAAATTGTTTTTGGTGCATATGCCAACATATAAACGCTAAGACCGATAATGTAGAACAAATTAAGACAAAATTACCAAATTTATGTCTTGGCCAATTTTTTGTATGACTTCTGGATTACTCAAAAAAAAAATTTGAAAATCCATAGAAATCAGTCCTTCTGAAAAGCACAAAATATTCTTTTTCATTGGATTTTCTCTAATTACTGCCTTCTTTATACCATTATTAACTTGGCCAGTATCAAGAGTTTAGAAATAGGATGCAGTGTACATCACAAAAACTACAGAATTTTGAAATTTATGGTGTTTTTTTTTATATTACGGTTTAAAATGTGACTATACATTGAAGAATCAAAAATTAAAATCAATCAAAAAAAAACTTACGAGATAGATTTTTTCTGAAACCATATTTAGATCCAGAAAATTCCAATCTTACATAATTTAAAAAATTGTATGAAGGACACAAAAACTTAATTTTTGCAGACAAAAACGAAGTGTTGAATTTTCTTTAAGAAAAATAGTGAAACAAATTCATTTTAGCTTTAAAATTAATTTTTGAATCGAATTACTTCGTGGACTGGAAAATTAAAGGGCAAATGCTTAAACAACTTAAAAAAAATATTTGAATCCAATGAAACTAGCAATTTTGAAAAGTAATACTTTTTTTAAACTACTCGCTTCACGAAGACATTTCCTGGCTCAATATGTAAAAAAATTATTTGACTTAAACATCCTTTTTTTTAAACTATAGGGTTTTAGTTCAAAATTACTAAAAGCCTGAAAATTTCTGAAAATGTCGCGTTCAAAACTTTAAAACTGCCAAAAAAGCTTCATTTGACTAGAATTTTGCATGGTCTTCATCTATAGAATCGATAATGGGTATAAACATTAATTTTTATAGGTATGGTTTTGTACTTTTTGTTAAATGAATTAGTCGAAAAAATTTGAGGAAAGCCCCCCCCGAAATGAGATCCTGGCTACGGGCCTGAAATGAATACAATATCAAAGCAAAATTGATTGCTTTTATAGTTAAATGTAATTTTAAAAAATATATATATTTTGAAAATCATGCCTAGAACCTACAATTTTCAAAATGATTAAAAAAAAAAAAATAAAATGCACGTACTTGCTCTTATAGATAAAGTAACTATTTATGCTAATAGGGGGGGGGGGCACGTGGCGGTTAAATTTAAAATTGGCAGTTCATTTGAAAATATGTATGGGGTGCAAGAGGTTCGTTCCAGGTGTTGATAATTTTTGGTGAGTTTCGAGATACTTGAAAATACTTTTACTACATTTAAATAGTTAAAATACATGAATGGATCAAATGGACCATCTCACACTGGGGTTATTGGACCGGGGTAAAGCGAAGATGATGATAGAAAGAAATTGAATAAAACGAGTAAAATATTCATTAATTCCATTTCGACAGTGCGACACGACAACGCCAAAATTTATTTACACCGCGTCATATGAGAGTACCCACACCAAATGCGATTAAGCGCAAAACGTTTTTCATATAAAAATCATGTCGCATAAGCCGTGACGCACTGTCGCACTTTGGTTTGGGCATGCCTTTAATCAAAAACACAATTTCTCGGAATTTCTTAACTCTGGAACGTTCACTAGCTCACCCCACCTCATAAAAAAATCCACCACTCAAATATCAAATCAAAAATATCTAAAGTCAAACTTTTCCCGGACTAATTTAAAGTGTATTTATTTATTGTTGATTTAAGTTCTTTTAATAAGTAAATTATTTAGTGAAAATTATACAACATAAAGAAAATATCAATATAAACATATTTTTGTTTCAAAAAGAATGAGTTTTATCTATTTTGCCATCGTTATTGTTTGTTTTCTCGAGTTTGTTTGTGTGGTTGTGATTGTGATGATGCGTGATGGTTTTGATTTGTGACTGTGATTTTGATAAAGAAAATTTATTGTGGTTTGTGGTGGCTTTTTGGGATGGTGTTATAATATTTTGATATAATATTTTAGTCGATTTTGTATAAAAAAAGAACAATTAATAAAAAAAAAAAATTTCACCTCATTACATTGTTCTTGCTTTTCACATCTATTCACAGACACGAAATGAAATTACAAAAACAACAATGTAAACAAATGGGTTTTGGGGGGTGAGACTTACACAAGTTTCCTATCTCGTTATACGTACATATTTCTGCCTTAAACTAATAAATCAATAGCTTTCTTCAAAGTAATCAGTAATCACTGCCTGCCTCGTTTCCCGCCTGTTTTCCCACCTCGTGTCCCACCACGTTTCCAGTTTGTTTTCCTGCATCGTTCCCACCTAGTTTCTTGCTGTTTTCCCGTCTCGTTTCCTGCCTGTCCCCTCCTGTTTTCCCACCTTTTTTCCCGTCTCGTTTCCCGCCTGTTTTCCCACCTCTATTCCCGCCTCGTCCCCGACTAGTTTCCCGCCTGTTTGTATACCACAAATAAAACACTTTCTGTTAACGTGTATGATGGGTTTCCTTATTCACCACATTTCCCCTGCCAAGCAAAACCTTAGTTTCTCCTTAAAAAAATAAAAAAAAAAAACAGTTCTCCTTTAAGATTGTGCGAGGGAAAGAGCTAGCATGCTGTCCTTGAAATATTTTAGCGAGGATTTTTAGCCGAGCGGTACGCAGTTCACGAGCTTAAACTCTTGGTAAACGTCGTAAAGTACAATATCTTTTAGACTAACTGTCATTTCCATTCCAATTGTAACATATTTACTACATTTACCAGGCTCACCACGTTTACCACGGTTGCCTGTGTCTTAAAGGTTTGCCCAAACCAAAGTGTGACAGTGTGACACGACAGTGCGGCAAAATTTATCTACACCGCGTCATATGAGAGTACCCACACCAAATGCGATTAAGCGCAAAACGTTTTTCATATAAAAATCGTGTCGCACATGTCGTGACGTACTGTCGCACTTTGGTTTGGGCAAGCCTTAAAGCTGTTTTCGATTTCTTGTCGTAGTTTTATGACATCCAACGTGGCAGAGCCTTTAGTTTAATTTGATGGTAATACCCTTTACTACAAAAAAAAATAACAAAATTCTAGTACATTTCTCACTTCTATCCACCCAAACGTCAAATTTTGACAATCAAAATTGAAAATTGTGTATTTTTGTTCTGCAGGAAAAATATAATGGCGTCCGAAAAGGAGAAAACTGATAAACCTAAAGTAAATAACCAAGTAAAACATGTCCCAAAAGATGCCCAAGTTGTAAGATCAATTCTAAAAGAATTAAATGTAACCGACTATGAGCCAAGAGTAATCAACCAGTTGTTGGAATTCACCTATCGTAAGTATTGTTTTACATCCTTTGTTTAATACCAAAACATTAGTTTAATTATTTTATTTTTGTCAGGCTATGTAACTTGCATTTTAGATGATGCAAAAGTTTTTGCCAACCACGCTCGCAAAAAAACCATTGATTTGGATGACGTAAAGCTAGCATCCGAGGTTGTCCTGGACAAAGCGTTCACCTGCCCGCCACCACGTCATGTAAGATCCGAAAATGTTCCTTCATGAAGTTAGTGTAAACCTTTTTTTGTAATGATAGGTACTTGCAAAGTTGGCCGAAGTTCGAAATTCAATGCCATTGCCTCCCATCAAGCCACATTGCGGCCTGCGCTTGCCTCCCGATCGTTATTGCCTCTCAGCCTGCAACTACAAGTTACGAGCTGCCAGTCAGCCCCGCAAAATGACTAAATCAGCCTTGGAGTCACGGTCCACCATAAAGACCCAAATTAAATCAAGTGCTGGTGGCGGTGGTAAGCGACAATCCGCCCTGACTCCCAAATCCCAAGTGGTCACCATTCCCAAGCCAGTATTCAAATTCACAACCACTGCTAAGACAATTGCCCTGGAAAAAACTCAACCTGGCGCAACAGATTCAACAGCAAATACCGATGTAAAGATGGAAGTGGATAATGAAGCAACCAACGCAAGTGCAATTGGTAGCATTGGAGGAGCTGTTAAGCGAGAACGGGAGGAGGATGACTTTGAAGTTGTAACATAAAATTAAAATAAAAAGGTTTTTTGTAATTGAATTCCTTTTTTTTGTTTTATAATTTTTTTTGAATAATTTGTGTTACTTCTGAAGCGCAATTATAACGGCACAACCCAAATCCATGATTTGGAGGTACTCTGAGCCTCCATCCTGAAGGCGGTAGGAAGTCTCACCCAGTTTATCACAGATGATGGCTTTTTGTTTGTTGGACAAGTCACTGGATCTTATTATGTGATCGTTAAGTTGTTCCATCATCTGGCCAACACTGTATGCCTCGTAGGTCAAACTCTTAACGAAGATCTCTAGTTTAGCATAGTTCCCAGAGCGACAAACCTCCAAGAACGAAGACAAATACTTTTCTGGAATGATTCCAGAGATTTCCAGTAGGTCTTCTGTTGTGATATCGACAGTCTTCCCTTTGAGATGGTAGCAGGATTGGAGAGTTGTGATGGCACGACGCATATCACCGCCAGATATATCCACGATCGATCCGAAGGCACTTTCTTCGATTTTAACTCCTTCCACTGAGCAAATGTGCCGAAGACGTTCAATTATCTTAAATTATGAATCTAAAACATTTGCACAACTTGAGTTGATTTTTGACCTTACCTTGTCCCTGCCCAAGGATTTGAAACGAAACTTAGTACAACGCGATGTAATTGGGTCAATAATTCTGGACACGTAATTACAGACCAAACAGAAACGTGTACTACGACTTTCCTTTTCCATTGTTCGACGTAAGGCGGCTTGCGCAGCATGGGTCATCGAATCAGCCTCGTCCAAAATAATGATCTTAAATGGTGGACATGGCTTTCCGTCTGGGCGCACAGCACTGGCAGTCAATTGAGCAAAATTCTTTATTTTTGTCCGAACAACATTAATACCACGCTCATCGGAAGCATTGAGTTCGAGTATCCGTTCTTTGAACATGTCGCCGAAAATTTGGCGTGCAGCTGCAAGGATTGTACTGGTTTTACCAGTGCCTGGTGGTCCGTAGAGTAACATACTAGGAAGATCGGCTCCTTCGACACATTTTTGGAGGACGGCAACTACTTCACCTTGTTCGACGACTTCATCTACACGCTTGGGACGACTTTAAAAAAATGTGTTTCTCATTATGTGTATGTTAATAATAATAATTATTGATGAACTTACTATTTTTCAACCCATGGTGCGGGTGCTTTGCGTTTTTCTGTTTGTCCTGGCCCGTTGGATGCACTTGGCAAATTTGTTTCGGAACTGGATTTATCTATAGTGGACTTACCACTTTTTAAGAATGCTTGCATTGTTTCTTAAACAAAAAAAAAATTAGGGTTTTAAACAAAATGAATAAAAATTTGAATGAATTTCCCGGCTTTTTTGATGTTTCGTTTTTGGATACACAAATTTGACAGATAAAACTAGAGTTCCGTTAAAAAATGAATTCGTTCAGAGAATTGGGCTCCTTACGCATTTGTCTTTGTCACTTCTCTTTCACACAAAAATAAAAAAAAAGAAAACGGTAAATCTTGTTAGAAGAATGTAAGCAAACAACTCATACTCAAATTCAGTATTTTTGAAAAAGTGTATATTTAAATTATATTAACAGTTTAAATTTATTTTTATGTTAATTTTTAGTTGAAAGCCAACTGGTTAAGCACTAAATATTCTTAAATTTCGATATTTTAGCTACTAAATTTCTTCTAACTAGAGAGCTGCCATTTTTTTATTTTTGCCTGACGTCTGGGATAAAAGCCCAATTGGGCTTTTTACGCATTTGTCTTTGTCGCTTCTCTCACACATAAAAATAGAAAAAAAAAGACAACGGTAAATCTAGTAAGAAGAATGTAAACAAACTACGCATACAAAATTCTGTATTTTGCAAAAAAAAGTGTATATTTTCCTTATAATAACAGTTTAAATTAATTATTATGTTAATTTTTAGTTGCTAGCCAACTAGCACAAAATATTCTTTAATTTCAATTTTTAAGCTACTAACTTTTTTTTTTTGCCACCAATTTTTGTTTATTTTTGCCTGACGTCTAGGGTAAAAGCCCAATTGTCAAACTAGATACTTTGGTACCATTGACTTATTATATATGGACTGCTAGTTGTGTAAACTATGTCTTGATAAAATTAATATTACGGACTTACAGCAAATGAGCTGTATTAAAAAATCGAGTTCTCGATTTAGTGTTCTCATCTGACGCCATTAATACTCTAGTTCTAGAATCTATTTCTGGAATTACTAATGTAGATAACTACCACCCCCCTTTGGATATTTTTATTGACTTGAGCAGCCATCTTATAGATAACACTGGCGCTTATGACTCCTCATACACTTTTGACTTCCGAAAGACAAATTTTCAACTGCTTTCAGAAGATCTAAGCAGATCTGGTATTGAAAATATATCAGCTTTTACTAATATGGACGAAGCAGTTACTAATTTTTATTCCATTTTTAATAGCTGCCTAAATAATACTGTTCCAATTAAAAAAAATAACCTCCTCAATTTTTGTCAACCATGGTATACGAAAGAATTAAAAACACTTCGTAATGAAAGAAATAGAGCGTGGAAAATCTATTTGAAAACTCTTTCTCCAATGGATCATAGCACTTACATAGCCCTCTTTGATAAGTTTAAAAACCTTTCAAAAACTTTATATACCAATTACGTAATCGAAATGGGTAGCTCTTTAAAAGATGACCCAAAAAAATTCTGGAAATTCGTTAACTCGAAGAAAAACTCAGATGGTTACCCGTCTGTTCTCAAATATGAAAACCGTTCGTTACGAGAATCAATCGACATTTGCAACGCTTTCGCAAATAATTTCCGAAACTCCTTTGTTAATTCGCCTTTTGATGTTGATGAAGATTTCTTTATAAAACTACATACTTATGCTCAAACAAATTTATATAACATCCCAGTGCAGCAAAGTATTGTCTTAGACCTTCTATCTTCTTTAAACGATGATTATTCTTCAGGTCCAGATGGAATTCCTCCAATAGTCTTAAAAAAATGCAGAAATATATTAGTGCAGCCCCTTCAGGTTTTGTTTGAGCTGTCTATTAAAACTGGAAAGTTTCCTTATCTATGGAAGAGGGCATATCTTACTCCAATTTTTAAAAAAGGCGAAAAGACAGACATTCAAAATTATAGGCCCATACAAAACTGTCTTGCATTCCAAAAAAATTTGAATAAGTAGTGTGTGACAGTGTAGCATTTCATACAAAGAATTTGATTTGTACGCAACAACATGGGTTTATGCAAAAAAGATCAACGGTTACAAATCTTCTGTCCTTCTCGCACAAATGTTCAAATTCATTGGAAAATAAAAAAGATGTTGATTGCATCTACACGGATTTCTCAAAAGCATTCGATCAACTTAGCCACAAAATTATTATGTTCAAATTAAAATCTTTTAGTTTTCCTCCATTGTTTATAGCATGGATTGAGTCATATCTTGAAAATCGTTCATACCAGGTAAGATTCAGAAACTGTCTTTCAGATCCATTCATCGCACACTCTGGTGTGCCATCTTGGCCTTTTTCTTTTTATTCTTGCTATAAATGACGTTATTTCATGTATTCATTCAAGTGAAATCCTAATATTTGCGGATGACATGAAAATTTTTAAGACTATATCATCAAACAGTGACCAACTTCTCTTACAGTCTGATATTGATAGTTTTAGTGTCTGGTGTGAGAAAAACGGTCTTTCTCTAAACCCCGTCAAATGTCACACTATAACATTCTCTAAAAAAAGAAAACAACTTATGAATGCTTTTGATTATTCAATCGCAAAACATAAACTCTGCCGTGTCCTTTGTTTCAAGGACTTGGGCGTTCATTTTAACTCCAAATTAGAATTTACTGAGCATATAAATTACACTGTAAATAAAGCCAACTCTATGCTCGGATTTATTAAACGCTGGGCAAAGGAATTCAAAGATCCGTATGTTACTCTGTCCTTGTACAACTGCTACGTGCGACCGCATCTTGAATATGCTTCACAAGTATGGACTCCCTTTTACGACGTCCATAAAAATCGTATCGAATCTGTGCAACATAACTTTATACGTTTCGCTCTAAAGGGCCTCCCTTGGACTGATCCATATAACCTGCCACCGTATGAACATCGGATTCAGCTTCTACAGATTGAATCATTATATCGAAGGCGTATTAATAATGATTTACTATTTCTTCATCAACTTCTCAATGGGTTAATTGATGCATGTGATTTACTAGCTTGTATTGGAATTAATTACCGCGGAGGATCTATCCACTTGCGTAAGTTAGAACTCTTACACGTTAATTTTCATCGAACCAACTATGGCATACACGAGCCTTTTAATCGCATCTGCCGGCTTTTTAATTTAAATGCTTCATCTATTGATTTTAACATGAGCAAAGTGGGACTAAAGTCATTTTTTCGAACCAGTGTTCCACATTCGTGATTATCTATTAATGTTTTTATTTGTTATGTATTGTTTAATTATGTATATTGTATTAATTTGTATATTTGTATTAATTTTATTGTTTATTTATTTGTCTTGTGCCTGTGTTAGTTATACATTTGCTTACTAACAAAAAAAAAAAAAAAATTCATACAAAAGTTGCCAGAAAAATGATTCTACGCTTCTTTGCGACACTACCCCTCGAAGGGACACCAGTGGCAAAACAAATAAACATTCCATCAATTGCGACTAGAGACATCCATACATAATAAGTCAATGCATACATAATAAGTCAATCATTGACTTATTATGTATGGACTGCTAGTAGCCAATCAATCAATGACTTATTATGTATGGACTGCTAGTAGCCAACTTCACGATGATTCTACCAAGAACTATGCGATACTAGCCCTCGAAAGGACACTAGCGGATAAGAACGATAAACAGTTTTGAAGTTTGATTTTTTCTCGTCCTAACGTAGTTTTTTTTTTAGTCTTTGTGGCCATCATACAAAGTATAAATAGCATATAACATTTTCTCTCAATAATAGACAAACAAATAGTTATTGTAAATAGCTTTAACGAAGTAGACTATGATTTGCATTTAAATGCAGTCCATAACTGGACTGGGAATCCTGGATTCTTTTCTTTCTTTAAATTGAAGATGCACAACTCGATGCACAATAGCACAATTACAATAAAACAAATAAGAAAAATAGACAAGGTGCAACAACTATTTACTGGAAAACATGCAAATCTTTTTTTTTCTACACGAGTCGAGAGCCGTGTTCTATTTATATTTTATTTGTATTTATTTTTCTCTCCTAAACCGGCATGATGAAAGTAAACTCTTGCAAAATGATAATTACAACACACACAAAAAAAAATGTCAGTTAAACGTCAAACAAAAACAACCAAATAAATACAGATGGCATTGTTTTTTGATAGAAAGTTCAAGTAGATGGCCGTAGCTTCTATGTACAAGTATGTTAGCTGCGATCGATAAAAATAGATGTCTCTAGTCGCAATTGAAGGAATGTTTATTTGTTTTGCCACTGGTGTCCCTTCGAGGGGTAGTGTCGCAAAGAAGCGTAGAATCATTTTTCTGGCAACTTTTGTATGAAAATTTACACAACTAGCAGTCCATATATAATAAGTCAATGAAGTCAATGTTTGGTACAGTGAAAGTTCTCACATGAAAAAAAAATATAAGCAATTTTGATTTTTACTGTTGATTTACTTAAACGTCAGTGGGCCAGAGTTTGAGGAGTGAGGATGTGCTGTCGGAGAGAGAAAAAATGCATCAAGGTACCCAAACCCTTCCAACAATTTTTTTTGCGACTTTTTAAATGTTTACAAAAGAAAGTTAATGCTGCGTCTCCACCGGAGCTAAATCTAGATTTAGAGGTGATTTATAAAAGTTCTTGTCGCACTGTCGTTTCGCACTTTGGTTTGGACAAGCCTTATTATAGAAAATTGACTACTAATGGCTTGCTCAAACCAAAGTGCGACAGTGCGACAACGCTAACATTTATTTGTACAGCGTCATGAGTACCCACACCAAATGCGATTAAGCGCAAAACGTTTTTCATATAAAAATCGTGTCGCACAATTTTGATTGAAACTCTTTTTTTTTTCAAGATTCTGAGTTTGAAAATTGTTTATCCTTCAACTATTTATCGGATTAACTTAATTTAAAATGTTAATAAAAGAGGATTTGTCTGGCTATCCAAAAACATTTAATTTTATTTTGTATTTAACTGCGTTGTATTTCAATAATTTTTTTGTTGCTGTAACATAACTTTTAAGAAAATTCCTAGTTATTTTCCTAAAACAGACCTGAAAAACGTTTGGCATAGTTTGTTTTATAAATTTTTGTTCATAAAAAAATTTTTCTCGTAAGTTAAGAAAAATCTTAAGGGAATGCTCAAGTGAAATCCGTATATTCATAAGCAAAATGAAAATTCTCTCACTTGAGTGGAGAAAATGTGTTTACTTGATCAATCAATCAAGCTGACAACGAAAAAAATAATTTGAGATAACTGTCAGGCAAAAATTAATATTTTTCTTTGTTTTAAATTTGTAATTTGTCTGAATTTCGGGATTATTTTGTTCTCCGTGCTGGTTTTTTTAAAAATAATAATATCCCAAGTGAAAAAAGTGCATATCGATGATAAAAAGAGAGAGCTCGGGTAATTAAAATCGAGCAAGAATTGAAGAATTTATAACGTATCAAGGATATGCTTAAGGTAGCTTCTAACTTCACTTGAGTTTCGATTTCACTTTAGGAATCCCTGAAGTCAATAGTTAAGCATTTCCACACAATCTTGATTATGAATAGCTCAAAGTTCCCTCAAGCGTACTCTTAAGAAAAATAATTTTTTTTAATAGGTAGTTACCTAATTTTTTCTAGGTAGGTAGGTACTATCAATTCAAAATTTTACATCTTATTAAATAATCTCATTAAAGTTATGCACCCCTTTAAAAAGGAATAAAATATAAATAACCAATTAAACTAAGAACTCTTAAACACTTACCCCACTCCCACCCCATGGTCATTTATACCCAATAACACAAATTGACATAAACAAAGTATACATAATATATCTTCAAGTTATTATATATGTTTTAAGCAATCAACAAGTTACTTGCTTTAGTTTAACATGGAAATCCTTCACTTTGAGCTTTTACCTTCACTTGCGCAATGGATAAAGACTCCGTACAATTGTTTTAATGTTTTATGAGTTATAAAGCAATTCGTCAACCTTATAAATGTTTAACAAAAGTAAACTCAGAGAGCTTTCATTGGTATCTGAAAATCTTAACAGTGTTCAGATTTCTTGGCATTGTTTCAAAAAATTGTATTATAAGGATTAAAGTAGCTCAGAAATGTATCCACAAGTGATGATACGAGAAAGTAGATACTGGAACAATGTTTGAACACAAAAGTGATTGCGATATCAAACCAGGCACAACTCTTCAATATCTTTATTTTAAAATTATGCCGACATTCACAGATATTTCAGTGAAGAGCAGTAATATCCTTGTCTCTATTGTTACAGCGCTGCCACATTACTCATATACAAAACGAATCTATTCATCTCTTAGAATTTTAAACAAAGTTTATTTTCTTCACAACTTGATTGATTTCTGAATGTCCATTGACTGATTCCTGAAATTATTCATTTATTAAATTATGCTGCGTATGAAATCTACCCAAAGTTAATTCAATAGAATTAAAAATTGAAATTGAATTGAAAAAATTAAAATTGAATTGTATTCAGTAGTGAAATAATAAACTGCGAACTTGCTAATTATTTTGCTTTGTGTACAAGATATACATTTAGAGTATGATTGCCAAAACGAATGATTGTTTATACTCTTAACTTGTAAAAACAAAAATTAAAACACCGAAAAGTACGTAAATTTTTTGGAACTCTGAATCTGAAAATCTTTGTGTTAAGGAAAATCATGTAAGTTAGTAAGTTAAAGACTAATAATAACACTGGTTTGCAACGAAAATCACCTTCAAACCAAACTAGACTTTTCTAAAGGTTTTTGGCACGCTGAACCCTAATCTGAAGTCAAAATTACTTAGAAATCTCACGTTTTCGAGATATGCTAATATGAACATGTCAAAAACCCGTTTTTTGATACATTTAACGACGAATTTCTTTACAAAATTACCAAATTTATGCCTTGACCAATTTTTTATACGACTTCTGGATTCTTAACAAAAAATGTCCTTTTTAAATATTTCAAAATATCCCATTTTATTGGTTTTCCTCTGATAACTGCCTTCTTTACAACATAATTTACTTGGTATCGAATGTATAGAAATACCATACTATCCTCTAAATTATAGTTTTTTTTTCAGTAAACATACCAAAAGCTAAGCAATTTTGAAATTTATGGTGATTTTTTTTAAATAACGTAAAAATGTGACCATGTATTGATGATTAAAATCAAATCTGGTTTCAGTTCATACTCGTAGCTTATGTGATGTGGAATAAGTACTCTAGCCAAATCGGCTCAATAGTTTTGATTTACCAGGATAAACCGAAAAAAACTTCTTATTTTCAAAACAATCACAATTTTTTTTAAAATCATTTAAAAAAAATTTACGTGATTGAATTTTTCTGAAACCAAATTTAGAATCAGAAAGTTCCAATCTTACATAATTTCAAAAATTTATATGAAGGACAAAAAAAAACTTTATTTTTGCAGACCAGTGTTATTTAATATTTTAATTTTTTGTAAAATTATGCATTTGAAAATTCATATAATTTTTACCAATATAAGAGGAAGGAATAAAAGAAATTTGTAAAGATTTCTCCGTAAATTTTGGTATTAAATGAAATTGTCAGTTTTGTATTCTTAAATATATTTTCAAACCTCTGACACCAACTGTCAATTCTGTATCCAAAAGTTTAAATACGTTTTTTAAAACTGATAAAAGTGATGGCAATCCTATTTTCTTCATAGGGTGATTCGTACCATTTTATGGATATAACTTGAGCTAAATGTTTTCCACCCTCTGCTCTATTTATAGAGACAAACAAACACATACACATCTTTTCCAGCTTTTTTGAGTTGTGGCTCGACAGCTGGTCTCGTACTTGATTTCGCTGTACAGTGTAGTATACAGATACAAAATTGTAGGTCAACTTAAACAGTTTCGTTTTTGCTTACGGTCGAGGTTGTTCTGCTAAATGTGCGTTGCGCGTCGCCAGGATAAATCAATTTTATAGTTGAATATTTCATTTATATTTGAGTAATTTCTTAAATCTTAAAGAACTTATAGTGAAAAAGTATTTATCAAGGTTAGTTTCTTACCGTCATATCAGTATAAAAATGTTTTGAGTTTGGCAGGGTACCTATTGAATTTGAATAATTGTCTCATTTAAATTTAAATTGATTGTGGCTAGACAAGGTGTGTATTTCTAGTGCTAGACATTTTTTGGTAACCTATAGGCTATATTTCAAGGAAAAAAAAGTGAAACTCCAGACAATAAAAATGTCCAGCCTAGCCCATATGTCTGGATTTCATAGTTATAAAAAAGATACAAATCAAAAAACCAAATAAAAATATATCGAAAGCAATAAAAGCTTCTTTCTTTCTTATCGTTTGTATCACCCCAAAAACTGTATAAACTGTCTTGGAATAAATTATGTTATGTTCTATACCTACCTTGAATGCTTGAATGTGTCTCATCCTCAAGGTCGGCTCGTGAGCTCGTGTTGATTTAGTGCGTCAAAAGGAAGTTTTGAAGTGAGCTTTCAAGGTGCTTGCCTTTGAATAGTTCTATGTTTCATTTGTTTTGGAAAATGTTGTTAAGTTTCTATTCTATTGTGTCGATATAAAGGTTTATTTAATTAGTGCGATAGGATTTGTTTATTTATTTTTTATAAAAAAAAAATATTTCATGTAGGAAAACTATTAACATATCCATATTTTAATAAAATTAAAGTGGACTCTCTATGTTGAGATATCAGATATTCAATAGAGACTACTTAAATAACATTGTGTATTTTGATCAAACACTTTTTTTTGCGAAGTTTTGGTTTACAATCGTATAGAAAGAATAGGTAATTTTTGTTAAAGCCATTTTCGGAAAATATTGAATAAAACTAAAAAAAAAAACGGAAAAAGGCAAGCACCTTTTTGTTTTTTTTTTTTTTAAATTGGCTAGTTAAAAAAAAAACGTGATATTTTTGATTTTAACTTGCTCTTTAGGGCAAGTATTGGTTTCGTGTCAACAAAAAATTTCGAGGTTGTAATCAAAACCAACATTACGATGATGGAGAAGATTAAAGAAGAGTCTTCTTCATGCCGTCCGTGGCGTGCGTCGGTCTGTGCGTCTATGCGTCCGTGCGTCCATCTGTACACATTTTCACTGCCGCGTGAACGGATTGTCTTCAAATTTAGTAAAGATGATTTTTATGTAATTTCGAAACTTTGTTTTTTTTTTGTTTCTGAATATTTCATCTAGAGCAAATACCTCTCATGCACCATTTTAGAGTTATTCGAGTTTTCTCTAAAACGGCTCTAACGATTTTGATTAAACTTTTTGATATGATTTCTTTAATAACGATAAATTAAAAAAAAAAAAAATTTAATCTATCGAGCCGTTTCTTAAACAAAATATTTTTTTATTAAAAATATTTCAAACGATTTGTCAAAAAAAAAATTGATAAGCCATTTTTAAGTCACCTATTATTTATCAACATCTAAAAATTAAATTAAAAAAAAAAACAAAAACCATTAATATCGAAAAAAAAGAAAATCCAAAAAGTGTTTCCGTTAAAAAAAAAAAAAATATTGATTTTTGCTTATTTGTGCATATCATGTACACACACCATTTAACCAAAATCTAAAATTTTCAAGCTAAGTTAATACATATGTAATAGCTTTGGACGTGTCGTGCATTTTATTTCTTCAGCGAGCCTGTTTACATTGGTCAAATTTAAAAAAATTGATAATAATGAATATTCTTGCAAGAAAACCGAGGATCAACACATTTTTAATGTAGTAGTGAGCAAACAAAATAAAAAAAATGCAAACGAAATAGTACGGTCATGGCTTAGGCAAGAATAAAGCTTTTTTACGTAGAAATGGCTCGAGTCTTTGCATACATTTTTGTGAATAATAAAATCGAGTCGATTTTAATCGAATCTTACTCCAAAAGGATAATTATATTAAAATTGGTTCAAAAGGTATGTTTGAAAGCGAGCAAAAGATATGCTCACACGTGAAAAACTTTAAGAACTAATAGTACGAGTAAAATAGTACACAAAATGAATGTAAAAAAAAAACGATTGGTTAGCACTTTTCATTTGCATTAAGATTGAAGAATTTCTTCCATCTCAAAAAAAATGTGAGAAATGTGTGTCATTTGGTTTTTAGTTATCGTGACAAAGGAAATTTTTATGCTGATGTAAATTATTGGTTACTGACACTAAATACTCTCCAAAAAGCACCCTTTCATGTATCATCTTTTTTTATGGTTTTGGTTATCTCTTAAGGCAAAAATAAAGACGCATTTGCTTAAAATAGTATCTTCGATGTCATAAGGTTCAGCATCAAAATATACATTAAAATCATGTATCATATATGTTTATATTGCACTACCAAATGATTTTTTTAATCAAAATCTTAGGAACCTTTTTTGAGAAAAATGAGTTTTTCTAAAACCGGCATATGACAGGTACCGTTATTTTTGGTAAAAAAAATCAAAATCTTCTGTCTGTATGTATCACAAGCTACAGCCTAAACGGATGGGTCGATTTACTTTAAACTTGGAGGCTGTCCCCAGACATTTCTTGGATTATATTTTTTGGACCAAAAATAACGGTACCTGTCATATGCGGGTTTTAGAAAAACTAATTTTTCTCAAAAATGAAATCATGAATGAAATCATGGTCATGTTTTTGGATAAGGTCTATCTTTAAATGAAAACCATTTATCTTCAAAAACCTGTATTAACGGTACCTGCCATAGAACGGTTTTTTCTAAATACTGATGTTCTCCTTTATGACTCAAACAATTTCAACCATTTTTTTATATGAAAGGTCTTAAGTTGCCGTAATATTGTTCAGTAAAAAAAAATTTCGAAAATTATTTTTTTGGATCTAAAAAAAAAATTGATTTTTTTCGAAAACTACTTAATATTATTAATTAAAAAAGCTTAGCGTTTATAGTATAACTTTATTTATAAGAGCAAGTTCGTGCAATTTATTTTAATATAAAAATTTTCAAAATCCAAAAAAATCTTTTTTGATTTTTAAAAAGACTTTAAAATGTAGATTTAGTGATTTAGAGTTTTAGATATGCATTAATATTTTCTTGAAAATGGCATACTAATCTTTTTCCAAACAAGATTTGAGAATTTCTTATAGAGAAAATATATACTAAAATATTTTTTTTTAACTATCAAACTAATCAAATGACATACTTAGTTTGGAGTTCAAAACAATTTAAAAAGTTGGTTGTGCCATTTTAGTACTGAATTTTATGTTTTTTTTTTTTAAACATTTCTTATATATTTTTATTTTTAAAACAATACGTGCTTCCCAGTCGGGCATTTACTTTTCTTTTATTTTTTAATAAGGTTGTCCTACTAAAAATAATAAGATTATCTTCTTATATAAAATTCAAAACAATTTAAAAAGTTGGTTGTGCCATTTTAGTAATGAATTTTATGTTTTTTTTTTTTAAACATTTCTTATATATTTTTATTTTTAAAACAATACGTGCTTCCCAGTCGGGAATTTACTTTTCTTTTATTTTTTAATAAGGTTGTCCTACTAAAAATAATAAGATTATCTTCTTATATAAAATTCATGGATAAATCTTATTGTTTTTATGTGGTACATTTATATTTTATGTGTTCGATTTATTTCTTAAATAATTGTATGAACAAAAGCAAAAATACTCGAAGAACAGCAACAGTAACCCGTATGAAAAATGTAGCTTGACGAATACGAATATCATCTAAAAAAACTGAGAATGGTGAAAAAATAAAAATTCTTTTGAACATTATTTGATCAGAAATAGCAAAATTTGAATTATCCATAAAAACTTTCAATAGAAAAAAAGGTTATGCATACGTCATGGTGACCCTCTGAGATAAACCTCAGTAAAACAATTTAACAAATCTAAAGCCTTTCAGTACATACTTAAAGCCAAACAAAAGTTGTAAAAATGTCGTGGATGTTGAAGGATCTATTTATCAGCAAAATTAGGAGTAAATTAAAAAAAAAATGACGATGAGTATCAAAAGGCTGCATTGAACCAACAAATCTTTTGGTTGAACATAAATTTATTTTAGCAGTTATAGGCTAAAAACTGAAAAAAAGTCCGACAATTTGAAGGTTTTGGATGCACGATGAAGATAGTTCTTTTGAAGGTGCAAACTTGATCTCTTACATTATTGATTTGTATTCTAACAACATCCCAATAAATTAGTACAGTGCAATTTCTTGCAATCCAATTTGATTTTTTTTGTTCCTGTATGACTGGGCTATGAATAATGTTATAAAATTTAAAATATTTGATTCTAAAGACTGTTTATACAAGTTGATATTCTGTGAAATTTATTTGAATAAAACAAAAACAAAGTTTAAAATAGTTTTATGTTGCAAAATACTGTTTTTATGGATTTATGTAGGTATGAAGGGTCCCAAATAAATATTACATATTTATTTTTAAGATAATTGTGCAAGTCTCTAAAAAAAAAAAAAAAACAATTTAGAAAAATATTGATATGAAGTGTGTCCTTAATCTTTAATTCTGAATTTTTATCGACACACAAACAGAAAATATATTTACCTACAGAAAAAACAAACAAAAATGTTGTTTCCGACTTGCCGATTTAATAACAAATATTTAATAAAAGCAAAACATTTATTATCATCTTATTGATTGAAAGTAGGTACCATCTGCCTTAGGTCCCACGTCCAAAACAAGAAATAAATTATGAAAATATGTATTTCCATGAAAAAGCTTTTTGAGTGAAATAATCAAGTGAAATAGAGAAAAACAATAATTCTATGAATTCACTCAAGCGACAGCTGTGAGCTTATAATTGTATGAATACAAAACCGGCAACTATTACGATATTTACGAGACCACACGATCTTTCCTCTCTACCCAATACCCATTCCATACCTCATACGACCAAATATTGTTATGTTCATCCTCATCTCCACAACATTGATTCGTCCCAAGAATAACAAAAGTAGCATTTTATTCTAGGTGACTTTCAAGCTCTAATGTACATATGTACATATCTGGTTTCTGGTGCTGGCTGGCTAGCTAGCTATCGCTACGCTATTACTATTGTCGACATCAACAAAATGCTGATTTTAATTCAACGATTCAACTCAAATTAATGAGTCTTTCAGTAAGCTTTCAACTCGCAACGTTGTTAGTCAGAATAAATCTATTGGGATTTTTATTTCGTATGTTAAAGCCGGTATTCTTTGCAACGTAGCTGAGTGTAACCTTCACTTGCCGCTATATACGGTTTAGCATTAATACCTATCTCATTGTTTTCATTTTTTTTTTTTAATTAATTTGTAGCAAAATGTGTTAAAATTGTTATTTTTGTTGTGTGTTCCAAATGCATCCGAGGAAATTCTTTAAAAAAAAATTCGTGGAAACTGAAAACAAGAGTCTTGAACGAAATTAATTATCTAAATTATAAATAGAAAAGTGATCTGAGAATAATTTTTCAAACATAAACAGGACTGATATTTAGAAAAAACAGAAGATGAGGTAAGGCGTCAAGTTAAAATTTAAATGCAAAACGAAAAAAAAAACATTTAAATGATTAATTCTTTGGTCGAGTTGAATTTTTATAGATAAATGTAGCGTGAATATTTTGAAGCAATTCTTGTTCGTCTTTTTTTGGTAATCAAGCGAGTTTCTTAATAAGGTTCTGCGATACTAATAGTCTGGGAGGTACATATGTATTGTAGGGAATACACTTGAAGATTTGTACATTAGTTAATACCCATGGCTGTGGCTGGGTTACCAACGTGACCTATTAAAGTTTTTTAAGTTATACTTCTTTACCGGCATTTATAAAAATATTCAACCAGTAATAACACATAGACTAAACTAAATACTCCAAAAGATAAAACTGGATTTTTTGTAATTCCATCGGGAAGTTAGGGCAAAATGGGGTAAAAGACAAAAAAAACTTTTTGTACATCTCGAAAAGTATAAGGGTTAAGGGTCAAATAAATTTTATTGAATGGATAAATTGAAATGATAATGAGTTTTGGTTAAGACAAAAAATCTAAAAAAATAAACTTTTCAAGTTATAAATTACTTTCGAAAATCAAATATTTTTTTGAGACCTTTGAAAATGATGTTGATGTAGGTAAAGTTGATATTTTATTGAAAAACTAATCATGCGTATTGATAGATATTTTTTTTTTGTCCGTGGGTAGGTATTGAAATCTTCAAAAGATTCTATGAGGACCGGAAAACGCACGCTCATAGATATGTGGGACTCTTAACCACTAAAACCACCTCCTCCTCCCGATTGCAACTGAGTTCAGATGGAACTTATCTAGCAATTTGTCTTTCTCGAAGTTAAGTTACGTGTTGTAGGTAACTTTCCGGTGAAAGTTCCTACTAATGATATTTAGAAATAGCTAAATAACATTTTTTTTTTTAAATTAAATCATTAAAATAATGGTTCAAATTTTGTTATCAAAAAATAAGTACTTTATAGGAAATTAAACAAATAAATTCTATAAACATTTAAATTTATATTAATCAATGTCGATATTTTGAAATGAAGGAATTAAATTGAAAAATTTTACTGTACCAAATCGGAAGGGCTAGTCCTTCGCCAACGTCGTACTAAGTTTGTCTCGTCTAGAATTTCTAGTATTGTTCTATTAGTATGTTCGACTAATCGTTTTCTATGCTTTCGGGTAAAAGTTTTTATTTCTTCGCAAACCGTGGGGATTCCGAGATCCCTGTGAAGATCTTCGTTTCTTATATACCACGGCGCATTTACAAATGATCTTAATAATTTATTTTCAAAATTTTGTAATCTATTTAAATTTGTATCGCGCGTACAACCCCAGAGTTGAATACCATATGTCCAGACAGGCTTAAGTACTTGCTTGTACCTAATAATTTTCACGCTATTAACTTTAGTAAAACGTAACTGATTTTTAAAGTAAATGTATCAATGGAAAGACTGAAACCTTAGTAAAAATACAAAAATATTATCCTTTACAATTGTTTATTAAATTGTGTAAATATAGGCTCTACAAGGGAAAAATTATCAATTTTAAGTTTATTTAAGTATTTCTTACATTTTTAAATTTTTTTATTTTGATTTAAATTTATTATAGTAAAAGAGTAGTCATTTTGAAGTATCAAACATTAATGTGGGTCAGCTACAAGCTTCAAAAAGACCATTTGAATTGGCTGAACGCAAAAATAAACCAAATTTGGTCAATCATTATGTGAAATATTTGAATTAAATTCACATTATTCTTCTTTAAAACAAAATTTCCCTTCTAGAATTTTTACTGCATTTCTTAAATAATTAAAAAGCTATAAAAAATAAATAATAAAAGGAGGTATAGTTTCTGGCGCGCGTACATGCGTACACACACCTTTTTTATAAATCTACTAGCTGACCCAACAGACGTTGTGCTGCCCTGCACATTGATTTTTATGCGGAATACAGAGGAAAAAACGTTTAAAAAGTGTTGAAAATCAAGGAAAATACGTGAAAATTCGCGGAATTCCTGAGAAAGAAACATGTGAGACCGTGAATAAAGCTTGGGATTTAAATGTTCACTCAGCAGTATTCCGCGCTTTTATCCACTGTATTCCGTGATGTTTACCATGGTGTGTTTTGAATTTTCACACTCTCTTTCGCAACTCCACGCTTTTCTCTGTGACTTTGTTTGTTTGTTCCGCAGTATTTTATGCTTTTTCTCGCGGTAGTAACTGCTTTTTCATGACATTCCATGCCGTATTTCGCGATCATTCTCCTTGTTTTCAAAAGTTCTTCCAACACTTTACCAGTAATTTGCGCTTTTTCATGGATAAAAGCGCGAAATACTGCTAAAGTGGTGGAATTCCGCGCTTTTTCCCGTGCATATATTTTCCATGACTTTTCAGGCTTTTTTCGCTATTTTTCAGACAGTATAAACGCCTTTTTCGCGACCTATCTTGCTATTTTTCGAGGTTTTCACCGATCTTCCCCCAGTATTCCGCGGCTTTTCCATGGTGTAGACCGTGGTATCTCACATATTTTTCCGCGACTTTTCAAACTTTTTTCTATAACTTTTCTCGATTTTTTCTATGATTTTCTTTGTTTTTTTTGCTGTATTTTACGCTGTTCGTTCATTTTCAAATTCAAATTAAATAAAATAACTATCGAAAACTAAAAAAAATAAAATGCTGATAAGTTAATGGTATGCAATGAAAAAACTTTGCAACTGAATTAACTCTTAAAGTATAACGAACATACCGCCATCTGCTGACATTTTCCAACCCAGCATTCCATGTTTTGTTTCAATCGTGTATCAGAAATGTTGTTGTGTAGGGATTAAATTTTTTTGTGATTTTCTTCTTTTTTGTTAATGCATGGGATAACTTCTCGAGACTATGATTTTCTGAAGTTTTAAAAGTTATTCTGTTATTCCTGAGGAAGACTAATCAGAGATCATTAAAATCGATTCAGCAGTTCTTGAGTTATAAATGGTGTAACTACCCCGACTTTGTTTTATATATTTAAGATTAGTTCTAAATTGGCACAGAAAATGTATCAAAATCATAAGAGGTATACGTTACGTACCTATTAAAAGATTTATCTTGGCTCGACATTTATTCCACTTCAGTAAGGAAATGGCGTAATGCAACACAATATACCGGACTATAATCGAAAATAAAATAAAATAAATACACATAATGTACATATTTCTCATAGAAAACTGATAAAATAGTTACTTTGGGGCTTGGGCTTTGTAAATATAATATGTACTTAAATCTGATCTTACTTCGCGCTTATGATTAACACAAAAATAATTTTTAGATGACTGTTGTGAGTCTTACTCACTGAAGGGTAAATACAATAGTTGCTGTGGAATTTAATAAAGTGTATACGTCACAGAAAGTTTATCTATCTTTAAAAACAAATGTGACATCACCGCTCCTACAATTGATTGGTTGGTTGGTTCTTTTACCAGAATCTATTTATTGTACATTAGAGATGCTTTCAAAATAATTATAATCAATCAATATATGTACCTAGTCAATGTTAGTAATTTATTTCTTCTTGTGAAGTCAGATCACGTACAGGGTTACTGCATTGCCTAATACACAAAAATAGATTTTTATAGAACAAATTTTGTCATTGACATAAGAAAAATATTGTATAAACAACAAAGGTGTTAGTTCCAGTTGAAAGAAATATAAAATTGTTAAACTTTTTATGTTGCCCCACCCATTTGATGCTTCATCATCTTCTTGTCAGTCGGCCTTGTTGCAAGAATGAGGTGGAAATTTAGCTGCTATTTTCAAATGATGACGTAATCTTACCTTTTCTTTTTGGTTACTACTCAAAGTTTTTATCTTGAGTGATAAGAACATGAGTGAGAACTTCAGTTGGTAAGGGGTCCATCTAAGTAAATCTAAATATTTTTACCTACCTATTCCTATACACCCTAAAAACACAAGCTAAAATGCTGAACAGTGTTCCAAAATGTCAAATTTCATTCAAAGATTTTGCGTCATTTGTGTGTTAATGAACACTCGACTCAATATACGTTATGCAGATTGTATGCAAAAATTAATGTTCAGCAAAAGTTATTGAGCATCATTGGTATTTAACGATGCATTGTTCGAATTTATTTTATTAGATGAACTTTAATTGATTACAAATTGTATTTTACCGTAATTATGGCCATACACAGATATAAAAAATATTCTTGTGTTGGTGTTGTTGTTTTCAAAGTAATTCTGTCAGTCTCACTATGGGACCAAACGAGGTTGAGCGTCTCTAAAATCTGTAACTTTTTTGTTTCTACACCAAAGTAAGTGAAATTTAAAACATAATATCTTGAATATATAATGAAATTATATTTATATAAAATTTGGAAATTCATTTCGGTATATTACGATTATAATATAAAAGGTTCAAAATGTTAAAATATATTTTCTTATATAGGAATTGTAAACATGATATGAAATAAATGCATAAAATACCCTTTGATATATTATTTAAGTTGATTTATTACGAGTTAAATAGAAAAAGTCGATAAGACAGGGTTGCCAAGCCTATTTTTTTTTTTTAACTTGAATAAGTTAATGAAATTTGGTTGGTAAAATGTATATTCTTCAACCTTAAAACCCTTTCTTTAAGGCACATAAAACGATAATTTGTACTATAATAATTTGTATTTCCACAAGCTAAGGACTTTAATGTTGAAAATTGGTGGTATGTATGTATAAAGGTAATCACAACCGTTGAAGAAGAATAAAGTTATAAGAAAAATTAAATAGTATAGGGTTGCCACCTTTATGATTATGTATTTATATAAAAATTCTTATTTGAAAATAAAAATCTTTGTAGAACTGTATGCTATTGTAAGTTTTTTTATTTAATAATTGAGGATATCCATAATAGATTTTTTGAATATGGGTGGGGTCAGAATCAAAAAATAATAAATGTATTGTAGGGAATTGCGTCTTGGAGAAAAGATGAAAAACCCATGGCATATTTCAAACACCTTATTTTTTTAAAAATGGAAACAATATTGACAAATGACTTGTGAAAAGTGGATTTCGTGAAGTATTGGGAAGGGTTTCTCAAAATTTCGAATATTTTACAGAAAATGGTTTTAATGAGGAATTAATTTAAAAACAAATGCGGACAATACATAGAAAAGAACACTTTTTTCAGAAAGCACAGAAATCGTATCTTCCGTTCCTATAGCAATTTAGCTTTATCAAACAACGCTTTCATTGTGCCTGTTGATTGTTCTTTTGTGTTGTATGATCAGGGTGATCCTAATAAAGTTAATTTTAGTTTTGAGCAATATCTTTGTTAAATATTTCTTATAAGTCTTGAAAACAGTTATGATTTTTTTTAAATATTAACATAGGAAAGTTACTACCACATTTTAAATTTTAATGACTTTGGTGATAACCTATGAAAAGACCTAAAATTTGGTATTTGGGCGCTAATATATTTTGTAAGGAAATGTATTGAGAATTTTTTTACCCGTTATTTTTAAAATCTAGACAAAAAACATATATTTCTTTAAAATATTGACCTTAAATTAAAACCAAAAGCTTAAAAACTTTTTTTCAGTATTCATTATTATTTATTGATAAAGAAGTATATTTGAGCCAATTTTTATGTTTTTAATGGTTATTACAAATAAAAGTCAAAATTTAAAGATGTATTTTTGTTCTTGTCATACTTTTTTGCTTCTAATCCAAAAAGGCATGAAAATGGGAAAAATATTATTTTGTTTCCTCATTCTACAATAGCTAGAGAATACAAAACACTCATAAAATTAATTGAGGCAGCCGGAGCCAACAGAGAAAAGTCCAATTGAAAACAGGATTATAAGAAAAATACTGCAAATTGCGGAACATTTTTTATAAATTTAATGTTGAACTTATTTTAGAAAAAAAAAAACAATATATAATGTTAATGGCTTCAAATCCTGACTTCTTATAATTCAAAAAATATAAATTATCAAAATGTCATTTTTAAGGGTCACTTTAAGTACCTAGAACAAAAATAATTAAAAAAAAAATTATTGCGTTGCAAAGATCTCTTTTTTTAGAATGTAACCTCATCATTAGATTTTTGCAATTAAGAAATTCGTCAAAACCATTTTAGAGATGGTTTTTATCGTTTGGTCCCATAGTGCGTCTGTCTGTCTGTGTATACCTTGAACTACAGCCTAAGCCGCTTAACCGATTTTCTTGAAACTTGGTGGTTAAGGGTCTTTGAGATTCCCTAGAGGTTAGATTAATTTTTTTTGTTTTAGGACCAAGCAAAAGTTAACTTTTTTCAAAAACCGCTCTAACGATTTTAATTAAAAATATTGTGTTTGCTTTTGTTAGTAGGGTCATACTTTTGAAATGAATGAAATGTTTGTAAAAATTCTACTAACGGTACCATAGAACCGTTTTTTTCATGTGGAAGCCCTTAACAACTTTAAAATTATTTGATATAAAAATATAAAAAATTATAATTTTTGCATTTAAAAAAAAAATTCAAATTTTTTTTTGAAACATAAATTTTTTCAAAACGGGCCACTGTTTTTTTTTTTTGAAATTTTGGTTTTAGATGTGCAAAAATATTAGCTTAAAAATGGCATTCCATTTGTATTTTTAAACAAGGTTTAAGAATTTTTATATACAAACATTTTTTTTTACAACCGCTCTAACGATTTAAAAAAATTTTTTTCTAAAAATTTATCTTTCTTATTTTATTTGAAGTTCAAAATAACTTAAGAAGTTGCTTATGCTGTTTTAGTAGTAAATTTAATTTATTTTTATTTCTTATAAAATTATTTATTTATAAAAAAAAACTTGATATAAGAAGCTTAAACGTCAGCAACAACTTTGACCTTGAGAGCAAGTACGTACGATCCAGTCGTGAGTTTTTTAATCAAATCAAATGGCATAAAGGTCCACACCAGAAATTTATTAAAATTCAATATACGACAAATATTAAATTTTGTCAGTTGTATTAACTAAATATATTAAAATTTAATTAAGGAAGAATATTTAATAATTAAATTGTATTAGTTTTTAATTCAAGTTTTACTAAAAGATTTTTATAATATTATTCTTTCTTTTTCTCTCTTTATCGTCTCTCTAAATTCTTTAAAATTAAACACAACTTGCATTATTTTGTAATATTAAAATGGAGATATTGTTATCTTTATTATTTTTTTCGCAAATTATGTGGAAAATAGTGTAAATTTAGGTCATTTATTTTTAAAATTTTATGAGGTAAAGGGTACCCCAAACCATACATAAGACATTTTTAAAAATGGCTTCTGTTATCGCCTACGTCTGGTTTGCTCTTTTGATACAGTTTGATTAAAATTTAATTTCCTTGCATTAAAATGCAATATTAAAGTATTAAATTTTAATCTTTTTCGTATTGAAAATATCAATTTTATAACAAAACTATTATAATGTAATACCTACAAAACAGTTTAAAACAAATTCTAATATTAACAGAATATTAAACTATAAAAATATTTACTGTATTGAATACGGCTGTAATTCAAAGGCTGTATTGAAAAGTAAGCTAAAATTTTTAACCGTGTATAATTTATTTCTTGTTTTCCAAAATGGACCACTATTTTTGACTGCATTTTAATTTATCTCAATGCGACCATTTTTCACTGATAAAATGCATCAGTCTATCGAAAACTACTAAAAATCTTGTTCCATTAATTTTTTGGACTAGTGTAGTTTAACTTTCTTTGAATTAAATTTTTAATAAAAAAAAAAATAAACAACATAAAACCATCATAAAAACTTTTTTTTTAATTTTTCTTCAAAAACAACTACCTCTTTTCTTAAATTAAAGTTATGTAGCGTAAAAAATGTGCTAAGGTATTCAAACAACCGAAAAACGTTAACTCTTTGGGAGGTTGAGTAATTTAATAATAATGAATTAAATAACTCAAAGAGCCTCAAGGTTCTGAAGGAAATATCCGCGCATTGCGACAGATTTAAGAATTAAATCACGGAATACATTATAAAGGTATGTTTAAAGAGTACTTTATAGGGTAGACAAAATAACTGCTGGATTTATTTTTCTCTTGGTACAACACACTCCTTGTTGAGTCGTAAATAATTTCCCATGGGATTCTTGGCATACTTCCATAGGTATTTTGTTTTCTGATGTGTTCATTGTTTCCAAATTCAAGCCATTTGGAGAGTGGGTGGAAGTCAGAGCTATAATTAGAATTTTAAAAATTTAAGTTTATTTGAATTTAGCATGTTTGGGGTATATGTCAGCGAAAATGTTTACCCTGCTTTCTTGATGTGTTTTCGCAAGAAGACATTTAAGAACAATTAAGGTTTTCAAAAAAAAAACAAAAAAACAAAAAAAAAATGCACGACTGGATCGCACAAACTTGTTCATGTAGTCAAAAGCTATATTGTATTAACTTAGCTTAATAATTTTAGCATTTTGTTATCTGTGATGTGTGTAGGTTTTTACAGGAAACATGAAAAAAAACTAAACATGCAAGGCCCCGAGATGGCTAAAATTTGTATCTAGAAAGGAAAACCACAAATTGAATCATTTCAACAAATAAGAGGGTAAAGCGATGCCTTGTGGAGCAATTACTTGTATTTTGTATGCATTTCTAAAAAAAATATATTTATTTTGATTTTAAATATCTCATCTAGAACGAGTACCTCCCATACAACATTTTTGAGTTATTCGAGTTTTATCGAAAACGGCTCTAACGATTTTGATTAAACTTTTTGATATGATTTCTTCAATAACGATACATTTTAAGATTTTTTTTTTTTAAATCTATCGAGTCGTTTTTTTTTTTAATATTTTAAATTTTCAAACGATTTAAAAAAAAATTTATTATGCCATTTTGAAGGTGGCTAATATTTATCAACATCTAAAAATAAAATTTTGAATAAACACAAATCATTGACCCAATTGGAAAAAAAAATTATTTTTCAAAATAAAAAAAACCCAAAAAGTGTTCCCATTTTAAAAAAAATATTTATTTTTGCTTATTTGTATATATCTCTCAATACACACATCAGATTACCAAAAGTAAAAATTTTCAAGCTAAGTTAATACATAAAATAGCTTTGCACTACATGAGCAAGTACGTGCGATCCAGTCGTGTATTTTATTTTTTCAACATTCCCCCTTTTTACCCTAACTTCTCGATGGAATTTCAAACAATCTCGTTTTATTGGAATAATACATTGTACCACCAATCTTTTGGTGTATTTAGTTTTTTTTCTATCACTTGTTGTGTAGAAAATGAATCAGAATCAGTGATTATCAATAACAATGGCTGACTTCTGTAATTTAAAAACAATTATTGTGTGTATTATCCAATGTTGTTTTTTTTATTTGGGGGAATTTCGTACGACTCCCAAAAGTGTTGTTTAACTTACTTATAGTGTTAGTGTGAAAAAACAATGATATAATGGGCTGAGAAAGTCTATGTTATTATTGGTTTGATTTTTTTTACAACGTTGGTAAAGAAGCATAACCTCAAAAATCCTTTTAATGTTGTGTAAGCATGTGATATTTGTCCTTCTTTTGGGGAATTATTATTTGTTTGATAAGATTGTCCGCCATGCAATAGCTTTTTAAACATGTCATTTAGAAGTTGTTTTTCTAAAAATGTTCAAATGAGCTATTTAATGAATCTTTATAGTTTTGTGTTTTGTTTTTATCTAATTAAATTTTTTAAATTAAAATGTTCATTTTCCTTTTTTTTTAATTTTTTATCACAGCTCACTGGAAGAAAAAATATCTGACTCAACGGAAAAGTTGAATGAGCCACTAATTGATACTGAATCTAGCGGAAAAGACAACGACAACAACATGGCAGCCGCTAGTAAAGAGCTGAATCCTGAAAAGGAAGCAATACAAAGGGCTGCCACCACAGCTGAAGAGGGAATATTTTCTCTTATTTACACAGTGGCCAAAAAGCTAGCTGTAGTTGGTGCTATATATTTGGTCGGCTATATGGGCTGGTCAGTGGCATGGCTAATTGCACCGGTTATTTTATCAGGTGTACGAGATCAACTTGGCAAAGCAAATGAAAAGAAACGGAGTATTGCTAAGGCCTCGGCAATGGCTTCAGAGAAAGATGTAATTTTAGCAAGAATCGATGAATTGCCAGCATGGGTAAATTTGATTTTTTTTAAAACATTTTTTTGTTATTTTATATTGATAAAATGAGGTTAAAAATTTAAGCAGAATTATGTAGGAGCCAATTTTTTAAAGAGCATTATTTGTTCTATTATTTTGATTGAACAACAGATTTTGGATACGAATGATACAGTGCGATTCACATGTTTAGACGCAGTAATTTTTTTTTTCTTAAATTGTAGTTTTTTTATTTGTTTTTGCATAACTTATCAAACAATGTTATTCATCAGAAAGGTTGTTATGTTCTCAGGAGAAAAAACATTAATATATGCTTAGTAAGAGACACCTAACGGTGATTTTTACATCTTTTTTTCTCAATGGTGCAAAAAAAAGCGTATTTTTATGGTTCACTTGATTAAACGCACAGTTTAATTTGGTTAGTTGGTCATTAGCAGTGGCGCGAATTTAATCAAATTATTAACATAAAAGTGTAGCAAATGTAGCAATAAAAATTAAAATTGACATCTTTAAAAAAATCGTATCGTCCACAATTGTAATCAGATTTTAATAAATCTCTTAAATAAAAGTAGGGTTACAAAAACCAATTTTTTTAATCACAATATTGCTTAGAACGGTCTTGAATGCTTAAAAATAGGAAAGAAATATGTATTTTTGAGATTTAATAAAAAAAAAGTGTGTATTTTTTCTCTTCAAAACTGTAAACAAATTTATTATTGGATAAAACATGACCTAGTAAAAAATTTTTGAAACACAGGAAACTTCAAAAGCTGCTTTTTGGCAATAAGATGAGATTTTGAGGGTGTATGGAAGTTTTCAAGTATCATAATGTGATCTCCTCAGTCATACCTACAACCTCTGATAGGTCATTTCAAAAGTAATTTTTCACTGTAGCACAGTGTTATCTTTCAATAGCCTGACATTTTAAAATCTTTTGACCAACAAAGCCCACGCAGGTTCAAAGTTTGTATCGGTATTTCGAAGTATTCGAGCCGCTTCACCAGACAAATTACCTTTTAAATGCTGGGCATCGGATATGGAAGTGTTTTTATTTACCATTACTTCAAACAAGCTTTTAAATTCCGGCCACATTTTTAGAGAACCATCAAAAGTGGGGATTTTGATAGGAGGGAGTTTAAGTTCTACTGCCGGTGATGATGCATGCGATCCATTCAGGGACCTGTTATGAGAACTATGGCTGTCAATTTTGGAAAGAACCTCTTTTAATTGACATGAATAATTGAAATAAATTTCTTTTAAGTTATGAAAAGTGAGGGCATCCATATAGCTGACTTTTGCGTCTTCAGTCGGAGCTTCAACGATTTTTTGATGAAGGACTCTAGCCTCCTCAAAAGATGCCTCTAAATTAACTAAACGCACTTCATTCATGTGAATCGATGTTTTTGATTTAAAATCAAATTTTTCATACGCTTTGTAATCTGATCAATGAATTAAAAGGAAAATGAATTATTTTATTAAAAGCCACACACCTGTATAAATGCACTGCTCCCTCGCTGCACCAGCTTCTTTGGAATCCAGATCTTCACAGGATAATTCAAGATAATGTTGAAATCACTGCACGAACAACGAATGTCTTTTATTGTACACGACGCGACGCACAAACGCGATTGTCTTTAAAGTTTATTTCTAAACTTCACGCACATGAAAATGTCTTTTTTCACGCACTATTTTTAGTCCTTTAGATGCTTTTGTGGAATCGTTTATCATCCGGCTCGAAGGACCAATGTTTGCCGCAAGGACAATAGTTTTTAACAACGAAAAAGGATTGTATTATCCGCAGTCCAAATGTTGTGGAGTGAAATCTCTAGGCTGCCGTCGGAAACCACAAAAAAAGATCGCACTAGAACCAAAACTAAAGCTAAAATCAAAGAAAAGTTCCTTTTTTCACAATAAAATGAAAAGTTTAGTTTTAGTTAATTCAAATTTATTTTTATTTAATATTATCCTTAAACCTTTTACTGACAACTATCGAATTTGGAATGAAAAATCATAAATTGAATCATCATAAAAATATCTCGGTAATACTTCTTGTGCTGTAGCTATAGCTATAACTATATGTAGGTATACATCATTATACCCATGGAGCACGTCGCACAGTCCATCAGCTGATACCTCTAGTGGTCCAGCTATAGTTCATTGACACATATTGGTAGAGGTTCACATTCTATAATCTACATAGTTTTTTTTTCTATACAGAATTTGGCTATAGCGTAATCCATCATCCCGCACGTCTCATCTTCATTGCCATCTATCGATCCTCATCTGCTGCTTGGATTTTCACTGCATACATGCAGAAAAAAACATCGCATAGTAGGCGGGTCCAATCATTTACATTTTTCGGTGGCCAACTCCCACAAATTGATATGAGTTATGACATGATCGGGTGAGTGTCATGAGCTCCCAATTTTAGCAAAATAGGTCTATGATATGATGAAAAATGTACATGTAGGCAGGTATGTTTTGCCGTCGCGTAAGTGGATGATTAGATTTGTTTTATTCTATGCCGATGCCGTCGGGAATTTGCATTTTTGGCAAGCGATGAAGGTTTAAGATTCAATCCATTAGATGAATCATGTTGCGTTGCAACATAATATTTGACAACCGTATTAACGGGAAAAGTATTTGTTTTTGAGAGCATCTTGTCGGCAGATTGAATGCAGTGAATCGTTTTGAAAAATTGTTTTTGGTTACAAACAAGGCAGATTTACCTTATAGACAACAATTTTTGTTTGTGTCATTATTATTAATAACATCTTCTGTTATTGCACTCTGACTTTCAACTGCCCCGAGTAGGTTCTAAAAATTTCTAATAAATTTCATTTTAGTGATAAACACCAGGGCCAGTAGGTACAAATCAAATCAAAATCTTCCCATTAGAAAAAGAGAATTTCTTGTCTAGTCTAGAACAATTTCCCAACTCCCAACTCATACCATTTACCAGTCAGCTAAGATGAATGGTATTTTGTTGTGCTTTTGTGAGTAAACGAAACTGAAAGAATACCATAGTTGCTTATCAACCTCCATTGCCCTATGATACATTTTATTTTGCTAAAGAATGTACATAATAATAATA